>CM040186.1:60307981-60560481 GCA_022606455.1 Callitettix versicolor | reverse complement strand
TCTGTCAAACGTTTTCGTAGTGCCAGTAGTTCTAGTAGTGTAGTGGTTATCATGTGAGTTTCATAAGGTTACTGGTTCGATCCCGGGCGGACACAGGAAATTTTTAATTATAATTAATTTAATATGAGACTTGCGACGCGCAAAATATACTGTTATATTAAGATATAAATTTGTGCAAAATCCAACATCACAATCAGCCCTAAAACATGATACGTGTTAAAATTGTTTTCGCCTGATTATGCGTGGCTGCGCTCATCATGCAAAAATGTTATTGTTTCCGTTACCGTGTTCTCGCTCTCCTGGAATCACTTCATCACGTGACATATCTAATCTAAGTAACGTTGTAAGGTGACTATGACTGTTTTGGTGGCTCCGTTTTAAACTTCTTCAAAAATATACGGGATAGTGGTAAACGAACCATACTGTAACTTTCATACCATCCGTTGGAGGCAGCTAAAGTGAGCAGCTGATGGGCTTGGCGATCCCACCGTACCTATAGCTCATACTGCTCTCTCATCTGCTCAACACACACGCACGCACACTGACACACACACGTACGCGTACGCGCACGCGCACGTACATATACATACACACTCACACCTCATACACTCACATACATACTCACACTCACACACACACACACACACACACACACACACACACACACACACACACACACACACACACACACACACACACACACACACACACACTCACATACATACTCACACTCACACTCACACACACACACACACACACACACACACACACACACACACACACATTCACACTCATACACACACTCACACACACTCTCTCTCTCTCTCTCACACACACACACACATATTTATTTAATATACATTTTAACAATCCCTCAAAAAT
Source organism: Callitettix versicolor (assembly GCA_022606455.1). NCBI lineage: Eukaryota > Metazoa > Arthropoda > Insecta > Hemiptera > Cercopidae > Callitettix > Callitettix versicolor. Next base: position 60,559,599 of record CM040186.1, on the reverse strand, counting down.
TTCCACACACAGTGCGGTACACCCCGTACATTGTTCCGTGTCACAAGTGGTTATAGAACAGTTTCCAAACGAGTGTGCATGCGCAGTAGCTGGCGAGCCCCAATGGAGTTAATGACCGATGAAACAGCGAAATCGGAGTACCTGGCAGCGACGGTGGGACGAATCAGCAAAAGAACGATGGACGCACCAACTCATAAGAAACATCAAGGATTGATTCATCAGGAAGCAAGAGTAATGGACTTCTACCTCACAGAAGTCCTAAGTGGCACGGTTGCTTCCGAGCTTACCTATTACGTTTCCGACTGGAAACAGACACGAATTGTTTCCTCTGTCTTCCATCAGTGGTAGAAGATGCGGAGCACGTATTTTTTCGGTGTCATAGATGCGACGACGACAGGATGAACCTGCAAACATATCTGTGAAGCAGCATTACACAGGAAAATCTGGTTAAGATAATGATGACTTCAGAGGCCAAGTGGTCATGAAGAGGCTGAGGATTGAAGATCAAGAAAGAAGAACCAACGCTGTAGACGGACAGCCAGTCCACCTCCCCGCTAAGTAATGTCTGGCAACGGTTCTGTGGGGTGGTTTGTAGAAGAGAAATGCTTTTGGTGTTTTTTCAGTAGCTAGCAATAACATAAAGGCTAACTTGAATTTTGGAGAGTGACTGACGGTACCCAACCTCAGGCAGTCTGTAAAAGATTTTTCCACCTTTTTTGGCATCGCAAAACACACACAACACACACGCGCGCACGCGCACGCACAATATTAAGTAAATCTAATGAACGAGTTATAAATTTAACTTGAACATTTGATAAGCCTAATAAGAATATCGTAAACATATAATTTTGTTATTAATTTGTTTGTATAAATTTAATTTTGTTATCGCACTGGAAAACAACCAAACAGTTGTTAATTGGATTAAATGTTTGCTTTTAAGCATGGTATTGGGAACGGCCATCTTGGTAAGACCCAGATATGGTTCCTTGAACATTGTGTGTGTGTGTGTGTGTGTGTTTTTAGCACACGCATGTTAGCAATATTGGTCCGATTTGATTAAGAATTAGGGCGAAAATCGATTTTGGCAATAGCTTTGCAAGTTTGATTTACAGTAAAATTCCTTTACGTGATATATAAATATCTCCAATCTTACAAAATTAATAACTTTTTTCTTAAACCATTTTTGAAATGTCTGATTTCACCGTCATAATTAGCATTAAAATCAGCATAAATTACCATTACACATTGTCAAATTTCATTGGCAATACTAAAATGAACTTGAAGGCTGTCAGGGTTCATAATTTGTAAGTTTAAAATGCTAATATACTTGGATCTTAACGTTGAACATAAGATTTTCAAATAAAGTGTCAGGTAAAAAAAATTCTCTTACCGAACCAAAAATATAAATCGTGTATCATGGTTTTCTCGATTCCTCGTTTTTGTTATTAATTAGTCGATGTTGCTCTTAAGTCATAATTCTTTTACTAATTATAACATGGTTAATTTAATTTTTTTTTCGGTTTAATTTATTTTCTAATCGTCGTAGTCTTTCCAGTTTATTTTTTCTTAATCTTTGTTTTTTATTTAAAACATATTTTTGTAGTAATTTTATTGTCCATTTTATTTATAAATCGAATGTTTAACATATTTAAATGATATTGAATCGACAGCTGTTGTGCGGAATCAAAAGTAGTCATAATTATATTTTTACATATACAATAGCACGCATCGCTCTAAATATACTGTTATATGCAATGGACATTGGCACTCATCGCACAAAATCCAACGTCACAACTAGCCCTAAAATATGTTATATGTTAAAAATGTTTTTGAAAATATACTTCCAATATGTCAGCGAAACAACTGCGCGGTGCGAATCTTATCATCCCCAGTTGAATAATGACAAACTATAGTTTTTTTATTTTCAAAAATCTACCAGCAGTTGACGAAGCCATTCTTCGTAGCACGTCTTTCTCGTGACTTGAACATCTTCGCACGTTAACAAAATTTGAAACGTTCTTGTAGTGTGATTATCTATTTAAACAGTATGTCGCAGCTGTTTTAAATTTTAATACAAATTTGTCTGCAAAACGTTAGCTTTAAGTTTAGCTCGCTGTTTTGTAGTAATTATTTGCTAGTATTTTTGTGCGCTGATTAATTGAAGAGTAGACTTGTTGAACAAAAATCAGGTAGACAGTGTCGTAGATTATGTTTAGATTAAAAAAAATAACATTTCGCAACACTCGGTTTAATCTGTGGTTACAATCAATCTACGAGGCATATGTTTCAGTTTATGAACACGTGTCGAATCCGGAAAGTAAAAAAATAGTAGGTTATTTTGCGCTTTCAGAATTCCAAAGAGGGTGAGATGAAGAGAACTTTTGTTGGAATTTCGTTTATATCATGTTGGCGAGACTGCTGCGTGCCGTGACTACACCAAGATGGCGGCGCTGTATTTGTATTTAGTAGAGTTATTGTAGTGTGAAGATATTAGTGTGAGATATATAAATATCTCCAATCTTACAAAATTAATAACTTTTTTCTTAAACCATTTTTGAAATGTCTGATTTCACCGTGGCTCAATTGATTCGATTACTTTATCACGAAGGCTGCGATTTTAAAAAACCGTTTCACGTGTAAATTGCACGGGCCTCGTGTGAAATTTCGCACCAGGAACCCAAAATCAGAAACGCACCCTTATTATTCAATAAGTACGAGTATGTTTCTTTACGAAGTGGAAAACATTGGTCACACTACGTCTTGAATTGGTTTTATATAATTTATTGTTTGGTTTTATTGTGTGTTAAACATTAATTTTTACAGTTAACAAACAAATTTCAAAGTTTTTTCTCTAATATGCTAAAAAAAAAAACAAAAAAAAAAAATGACTCCTGGGTCATGGGCTCCAGCAGATCCCGGGTCTGGGACTCTGAGGTGCACTTGGATTCCCTCTTGTGCGGGCCGCAGCATAATGTTGTAACACTGGGTCAGTTGTAGGCTACAAGGGTCCAGGCAGATAATGGACACAATAATCACGGGAAACATTTTAGAGGCCATCATGTTCTGCATTGACAAAACGCTAGAGTAGCGGGTACCAAATCAGGCGGGTGGCAGCGTGCGCGCTGTTGCCACGTATGGAACTGACGAAACGAGGGAAGGTCGAGAATTGTTCACTGTACCGCACCATTTGGCATCCCTGAGCTCACAATACGAAATGAAATTAAATCAACACGACACAACGTTCTTCATGTTCTAAATTGTGTATTTTTTTCCTAAACACAAGTAAATGTGTTAAGTTAAAACAGTGTCAGTAAGCGAAGCGAGTCAGTGTACGCAAAACTGTTGTAACACGGACTAAATCCGGCGGAGGCAGTTGAAGTGAGCAGCTGATGGGCTTAGCGATCCTACCGTACCTTTAGCTCATAATTCTCTCCTTTAGCTCATACTTCTATTCAAGACACACACACACACACACACACACACACACACACACACTCACTCACTCACTTGCTCACTCACTCACTCACTCACTCACTCACTTTGCTAACTCTAAAGTGTAAAGCGACGGTATTGATGGATGAAACCCTTGGGGACCTGATGACCTTCCAGTGTACCCTTACCCATGCATACAGGACTCTGTATGGACGGACCTCATCTCCTTAGCTACTTGTGGATGTTTCCATGTGCCAGAATATAAAATAGAATAAGCGAGATCTCATCGTACAGTAAAAAGGTTTGCAAAATGGAGCAGAACCCCTGTAATGAGGGTCAAGAGAAAAGAAAATCGAAAGGGAATTAGCAGAGCAAGCATCTGCAAGCACCTCAGTAAGGAATTAGGAAGTCACCAATTAGAAGTGCGAGAATTGTCCACCTTGAATCCTTCTAGACTTTGTAAAGAGGCTAGGACTAGCGAAGGCGCCTGTCCAAACTCAGACTACCGCCCCGTCAGCCACGAAGGTCAAGGCACACTACCAACCGTTAGAGTGAAATAGTCGCAGTTCCCAGTACCCAATAGTAATGCACAACAAACTACCCTAGCCTCACGTCATAACCGATCGTTACGATCTGCGAATGGTTCTTTTACGTGAGAGGCCAGGCCCACTCACTAACATCAGAGTAATATGTGATTAAATAAATGTTTTTAACTATCTTATTTTTTTCTCCTCCCGCAACGCTGTTCCGTCTCAAATCAAGCACTGTAAGTGTGTGTGTGTGTGTGTGTGTGTGTGTGTGTGTGTGTGTGTGTGTGTGTGTGTGTGTGTGTGTGTGTGTGTGTGTGTGTGTGTGTGTGTGTGCGTGTGTGTGTGTGTAAATATATGTTGATTAAAAGCTTTCTATCGAACTTTAAAGCGATCATCATAAGCTCTCGTTATGTGATAAACTAGAATACTCTCAGTTTACATTTCTTTTGAAATGGCCGTTAAATTGCATCCAATTATTGAATAGATTTTCCATTTCACGCCTCCCACATCGCGCTAACTGGAGCGTTTCCTTGATCAGCCCTTGCTGACAATGCGGGTAGCGGTCCTGTGTATCAGCCGTGACAGTTATGCAACACGCTTCGTGTCTGGTGCATCCGTTTATCGACAGACACAGCGCTGTTATTATTAAAGCTGTGCTATGGGTTTCGGAACACATTCTTTCCTAGATTTGTACGTTTTTAAACTGTTAAACTATTTACGTTTAAAAAAAAACTACAAAAATATTTTTCAACGAAATATGGGCTTCAAAAATGCTCATTTTTTTGACTTTTTAGGAGTAATTATATACTAAGTAACTTTTGAGCTTATGGAAAAAAATAACAATTAACCATTTCAAACTATGGTAATGAAAACGATATATCACTTTCAGGCGTAATTTATGGAAGTCTAATATATTTTTTCCTTCCTCCTCGATTTACTTCTGTACCATGAATGTTTTTCTCATTTTCGCTATGCTGACGTAAGCAGGTAGCGAAATCATCTTCATAGATGACCGAAATTTCAGCAAAATCTTATGAACTAATTTTGTGACATTATTAGTGCCTTTTGGTTGTTTTCTACAGCTTTCGGGGCGAACAACTAGATGTGATAGTAGATATTTAGTGTATTTCGTACGGAAAGTGACCTATTGGAGCCCAATATGGTAAGACACAGTTCTCGGTTTTTGAAACGAGCGCCGATCCTTGACCTCTGGATCACTTTTTGACGTTGGTCAGGGTTCGTTTTCATATTTTCAATGTAATTTGAAGGTTTAAAATGCTGTAACGTACAGATTTTACTACCGATTAACAATGGTGAAATCAGATAAAAAACTAGTTCATATGATTTATCCTTTAAATTTTAACGACCTCCCTGAATACGTGTTCTAGTGGTCAGATACGGTGCATGTTTCACTGTCTTGGATCCGGGTTTTTATCAAATTTGCAGCTCATTCCCCAATAAGAATTCGCTCATAAATGAAACGAATTTACGCACGTTTGTACAGTAGTTAAAATTTTCTCAGGTTTTGCAATTAAACTATAGAGATTATGTCATTGCGATAATACGGTATTATCTTTTTGATGTTTCAATCATGTGCTATATTAGGCGTGCATATTCATATTAATATAGTTCGTGAACGCAATAAATAAGATAACAGGAAATTTTGTGTGTGCGTGCGTGCATGCGTGCGTGTGTGTGTGTGTGTGTGTGTGTGTGTGTGTGTGTGTGTGTGTGTGTGTGTGTGTGTGTGTGTGTGTGTGTGTGTGTGTGTGTGTGTGGACACGCGCGTATACTTTTGCGTTTGCGTTTGCTTAGCATTTTGGTTGTCGAAATTTAGACTTAATCATTCTTGTACAAATAACGGAACACATACACAGTTTCAAAAAGGAGGCCGTTTAAAAAAAATCGTTACTTTTTTGAAAAAGTAATTAACGAATTTCTATTAAAAGTAGCAATTGGAGCAATCATTGTAATAAGAAAATTATGTATACAATTGATAACATAAAAGTATGTAGGTTTCAGAATGACGCTCGTTTTAAGGTCCCGGTTCTGGATCATACTGTGATGATTTGTACTGGAAATTTGTCAAAAATACGAACTTTTATATGAAACGGAAAAAGTTTTTTACTATGATTATAAGGAGGGTTTTCACCTCTGTTCAACAAACAGATGGTTTTTCACCACAGAAAAATCATGTAATTTCTTTACTTTAATTTTTATTAAAAAAATTGCTGTAAATAAGCTGACGTGACGGAAGCGAATTTCCAAAAGTATATTTTTTATCTGGTCATTCGGATTTCACCATCATAATCACCATTAAAAGCTCCGTATGTTGGCATTATGAACTTTCAAATTGCATTGAAAATACGAAAATTATTAAGACAAAAAAGCTATGAATCTTTTTAAGATTTTAAATGTCCGCCATTTTGAAAGTGATACAAGACTATATATATTCTAAATTTTAACGACTATATATTTTCAGGACCGTTGAAAATGTGTCCTGGTGGTTCGTTAATCAGCAAAATTTGTTCAAGAGTTTCAAAATTACGGCTATTTCAAATCTTTAAAAAGTCATACATAACTTTTGTGTCTTCAGTTTTGACGAAAACATAATTTTACCAGCGTGTTAAAAACTGCATAAATTAGTGTTATGAATTTTCAATGTTCGTTGAAATTAAGAAATGATTTGACGAATTTTCAGTGTAATTTAAAAGTCTAAAATCCTAATACATACAGAATTTAATGTTAATTAAGATAATCAATCCAGAATTTCAAAAAGTGAAAGTAAAAAAAAATTACTTTCGGAAATTCGCTTCTATCACGTCAGCGGAACAGTTGCGTGCGGTTACTTGTAATATTGAAATATTTATATATTTTTGAATACAAACAGATTGATTGTTATAATTACTTGTATTTTAACACACGAAAAAACGTTCATCCGTTTCAAAATGTCGGCTATTATAAATTAAAAAAAAATATTTTGATTAACACCTTTTTGAAAATTTGATTTCACCTTTATAGTTAAAGTTAATTAATTAAACATTTCAAATTTTATTGGAAACACAATAATAATAATAAAACATTTTGTGTTAATAAAATTGTGATATAATAATTATTTTAATACAAAATTACTCATTCCTAAATTTATTTTACTTTTTGGAAATCAGCTTCCATCACGTTAGCGAGACAGCTTTGTGCCGCGATTGGTGAGTTTTTGTTGTACAAAGTGGAACAAAATGAAACTTTTGGTTGTGAATGTAGTCCGATGGAAGGCGGTATTAACGATGCATCTGATAAATGTTATCAACCTTTGATAGATGGAACTATAGTTAAGGTGAATGGCCGTTAGGTGCGCATAATATCAGAGTTGATGCCGTCACTCAAACACTGTCACTGACACAATGTCGTTGTGGTGGTAAAAGGGGTCACGAACAACCGAACATAGCCGATGCGACATGGTAATTCGCTTTGAAAGAAGAAGATAAAGCGTGGTTTCGGCGGTAGCTGTGGTCTTCTTCAGGCGAAGTCTTAACAATGAAATCTTTGCTGGTCGCGCCGTTACTTGCCCCTATACCATAAGATCTGTTCGTCAAGATACGACCGTGACGAACTATGTTAGTTTTACATATAATATCTTGAACAAGTTCGTTATCCAGCGAAATTAGTTTAACAATTTCAAAATAGCGGCCATCTTTAAAAATTATCATTTATTATCATAAATGTTTTGAAAATCTAATTTCACCATAGTAATCACCGTTAAGAACTGCATAAAATAAAATAAGAGCTTTTCGAATTTTCAAAATCCGTTTAAATTTCACGGCGGTCAGGTTTCATTTGAGTGATTTTCAATGTAATTAAAATGCTAATATCTGCAGATTTTAATGCTGATTACGACGGTGAAATCAGAGATTAAAAAAAGGGTTAGGATAAAGAAAATACTTTTGGAAATTCGTTTCCATCACGTCAGCGATACAACTGTGGGCCGAGATTATATTTCCACTCTTAACAACCAAACACCTCGGTGTGGAAACACAACACAAAATTGAAAGATCAAAGGTCGACGCGATGCGCGTGGGTTAGGTGTAGGTGGGCCGGCTTTGGTGGTTTACCGTTTGAAGGTGTAGCGAAACTAATCAATAACACAAAGTATAATGAAATACTACAGCGTTGAAAGGGTATAATGCTTCCTCGTTGATCTCGACATCAGTTTGGCTTAAAATTAACTTAAAATAAATAAACAGTGTGGAGAAAATTACAATAACCTTTTTATTCAATCGTTGAACCAAATACGGAGCGGAATGAAGGTGAACGACAACCGGGAGCGGAATTAAGTCAGTTTAAAGAACGCGTTTATATTTCTTAAAAATAATATTTAGACATAATATAACGGATTCTAGGAAACTACTATGATAAAAACCCGTAACCTAGGTAACGAGAAATAATGGGGTTGGAGAAATAATGGGTCAACGTGGTGGGTGGTCAAACCGAACCTAGACAGAGCCAAAGCTGCGCTGAGCTGAGCCCAACTGCGCAGCTTGACTCCGATCAGCTCCGTTCAGATTTGAGTGGCCGCACTTACGTTAAAAACAATAGGTTAGGTTTTGAATCCTTGGAGCAGCCATCGTGGTAAGACTCACAACCCGGGACCTTGAAATGAGCACCGATGGTGAGCTCTATATCAAATTTTTAGAGATTCTTAATTTTTTATATGTGTTAGCACCCTCACGTTCACAGTTTTGATTCAATTTGATCAAACTTGGCAGAAAAATCGATTTTGGTAGTAGCTTGGACAAGTTCGCTAATTAGTAAAAAATCGTTTAACAGTTTCCAAATGGTGGCTTTTAAAAATCTTTAAAAATTATAACGTTTTTTAAATTACGATTTCACTATCGTAATCAACGTTAAAATGTGTATAAATTAGCATTTTGAATTTTCGAAGTCTGTTGAAAATAAGAAATGTAATTGGACGGCGGTCCGGGTTCATTTTCGTGTTTTTCAACGTAATTTGAAATTTTAAAATCCTAATATATGCAGGATTTAATGGTCATTGGAATGGTGAAATCAGAATTTCAAAAAGGTTAAGGTAAAGAAAAATACTTTTGATAATTCACTTCAGCGAGACAGCTGCGTGCCGAGTTTATTTTTTTGAGGAGAAAAAATATTGTCCAATTTGCGCACAATCGGTTCATCAGAGTTTGTCCATGAAGTCAATCATAACTGCAGTCAGTGTACCAGATTTGAAATTAAAGATATTTATAGTTATAGGATAATTCGAAAAAACCGACACTAAGCAGGGTACTTTTTTGTTATTTTTAAATTTACCCCTCCTCCGAACTGAATTTTTTGATATAGCAATCTATACGTTTATTTTGGATATTTATGGACTACCGTTTCAACAAATATCGTTAAAATTCTTTAGATCCGGTTTTGAGAGTACCGTGTTTTTTATACAACAAATTGAAAACTGATCCTGAAATATAGATACACAATATTTACAAGCAACGTTTTTTTTAGTCGGTTAATTAGTTAAGTCGCCAACAATATGTCCAGACCCACTGGTGGTCCTCTGTCCAAGTAAAACTTTTATTTTAAATTCTGAGGATTTCTAAACGAATATAGTAAACCCTCAGACTAACGGACAACAAAAACCAAAATTAGCATGATTTGTATGAAATTTTGAAAGTGGGTGGTAATTGACTGAGCGAAGCGAATATCAATTTTTTGAGATTCTGTATTTTGTATGTTTGTTATGCAATTTTGGCCAAACTGATTGACCGATTGTTTTGAAATTTGACAAGGAGGTACTTTGTATAAAGCCCGAACTATAAATGTGTAAGATTTTTTTTCACTCACTTCCGTTTCAAAGATGGCGGCTTCTGATTTAACGATGTTGAGTGTACGCAGTTTTGGCCAAACGCATTGACCGATTGTTTTCAAATTTGGTACGAAGATGTCCTGTATAAAGACCGAATGACGTATGTGTAAAATGTTTTCCCATTCGCTTCCGTTTCAAGATGGTGGCCTCTGATTTCAAGATGACAAGTGCAGTTGTTGGCTATTTCCTGTTATACTGCTGAACTGCAAGACATAATTTTAACCGCTTCTTGGAGAAGTAGCATACAATTTTCAATAAAGGTTGTGCAGTAAAGTTTTTCCTAAATATTATGGTTACCGGTTTAATTGGCCGAAAATTTTCGATCAAACAAAACATGAGGTATACGGTGACCGTGGCCCAACGTGAAATTTCGGCCTCGGAACCCAAAATCTGACGCGGGCCCCTTATGCAGAACTTAATTTTAAGTACTTTTTTATGAAGGGGAAAAACTGGTCACTCTACGCCTAGAATGTGTTTTTTCTTGGTTTTATCTTCTGTTAAACATTACTTTTTTTACAATTAACAAATATTTTTTAATTGTTTTCCTTACATATTTAAAAAAAGGGCCTCTTTTGGGGACCATGTCGATGACCAAGATTCGCTTTATTAATACTTTATATTTAGACAGATACTAACATAGAGCGTTTTCAAGGTAAATCAATTTCCTCAAATAAAATCAAATTTCCCAAAGATACGATCCACCGACATCGAATTTTTTCAGCTAGAAAGTGGTACATTCCAACATTATATCCTTAATCATTACAGCCTTTTCAGAGAAAAAGGCACGCTCACACACACACACACACACACACACACACACACACACACACACACTCACACCACATTGACAATAATTAAATCTTATTTAATAATACAAATTCAATTTTGATAAGATTTAATTGATATTTAAGATTATTATACCAAATGATTAAACAGACATAGCTGATTGAACAGAATACATTCGCAATGGTTTTACCATTATCATTATATTTTTAAGTAGAAGCTCATATGCCCTGTGCTGAAATGTTTTTTTCTAAAAAACGAATTTTTCCAAGGATTAAATTCACCTATACTTATCGAATTTTAAGCTCTAAAATGGCATATTCTACCTTTCTATCAAAATCGTTAGATCCTTTTTTGAGAAAAAGGACATTTATACATACTTAGGTTAAATGTTTTTTTTATTTTATTGCACAATATACTTCGACAATCGTTATTCATATCTTACTCAATAAACAAATAAATCTTCTTTAATAATACGAATTGAATGTGCACAAAGTTAATGATATTTAGGATTATTGTACCAGCTGATTAAACGTAAACAATAGTTAACTATCAGCTGATTGAACGGTATTCATCGCAGTGGTTTTATCGTTATCATTATAGTTTTAGGTAGGTAATCATATGGTGTTTTTCTAATTAAACCAAATTACACGAAACTGACTTAGTTTCATTTTTGGACCCAAAAATTGTATACTCAAACTTTATATTAAAATAGAGCGGTTCCCAGCAAAAAAAAAAAAAAAAAAAAAAAAAAAAAAAAAAAAAAACGCGTACACACACAAATGCTTGTTTTGTATTACAGGATTTATATGATTACAAACTGCACTTGCGGTTATACTTTGTTAGAAATCGCTTTCCGAAACGGTTTTTTTGGGAAAAATAATTAAATTTGTAATGTTTTGCACAGCTTATTTTGAAGGAAATGTTCTTTTAAGTGATGTTATTAAATAAATAACCTTAATACATTGGAAAATGCGCAATCGCAGTAAAACCCAAACGCGGGATAACTTTTTGAAGGGTCGTTAAAATTTGTGTGTGTGTGTGTGTGTGTGTGTGTGTGTGTTGTTTATACGTATTTCTTCATTGATTGATTGAATCATATTAAAAACCGGTTTACACCCATGAGTGTGTGTGTGTGTGTGTGTGTGTGTGTGTGTGTGTGTGTGTGTGTGTGTGTGTGATAGATAGATAGATAGATAGATAGATAGATAGATAGATAGATAGATAGATAGATAGATAGATAGATAGATAGATAGATAGATAGATAGATAGATAGAGAGAGAGAGAGAGAGAGAGAGAGAGAGAGAGAGAGAGAGAGAGAGAGAGAGAGAGAGAGAGAGAGAGAGAGAGAGAAAGGAGCAATGCAAATCTCACAATTTCGGTCCTATTAAATACAAATTTGGTACAAAAATCGATCTTTGTAAGTTACAGCAAAATTCGTTCAGCATTTTCAAAATGGAATTTCGAGTCTCAAACAATTGTTGCACGCAGCTGTCTCGCTGACGTTGTGGAAACGAATTTTAATTTTTCTTTATCTTAACCTTGTTTTTGAAATTTCGATTTAATCGTCGCAATCAGCATTAAAACTGCGTAAGCCTATTCATTTGCATCTCAAACTTTAAAATTACATTGAAAATATGGGAACGAACCCTGACTGACCTTGATTTTGAAAATAAAAACACTAATTATTGTAGTTTTTAATGCTGATTGCGACGGTGAAATCGGATTTCCAAAAAAAATATTAAGAGTTTTTAAATATTTCAAACGGCCGCCATTTTGAAACTGTTGAACGAATTTTACTGGTTAACGAACTTGTCTGAGCTACTGCTATAATCGAGTTTCGTGCCGCGTTTGCATCAGATGTAACTTAATTTGCGAACGTGCGCTGCATCTCAATATATTTGCACTAAACAGCCCCCGGCTGCATTTAAATTCTTAATCGAAGATGAACATTTTCTAAATGGTACAAGGTACATCGTGCAATTTTCAAATTACCTCGAAAGTTTGTCAGGGATATACTGCACTGATAACATAGTAAGTTAAGTGCGCTATTGTGTAAACTTAACATGTAAATTCATAATTTATTAACTAAATACTCGGAAAATATTCTTCAGTATTTTGTTCTAATAAATTTGTATTTTGTATTTTGTGTTTTAGCAGTCGTGTTTTTTAGTTTTATAAGTAGTTATTTATATGACTTTTGAAAAGTGTAATATGAAATGTAAACACTTGTCGTAAAAGTATTTTTTTAAAATACACTTAACTTTCAGTGTGGTCGTATGCGAAAGACACTGTGCGCTGTACCAGAGATATTACATTGTCCTATGTAAACTCATGGCTGATGTAAATACAAAATGGCTGCCAACAAGTCTGACGTCACCACAGTGTGTCGTTAAACCTGCACTTTATATAACTTTGTTCTCTTATCTCTCGTGTGCATGCGTAGACCTTTATTGAAATGTGCAAGGAGCTTCAGGTTCGGGCTAGCTTCAGTGTAAATTACGTTTTAATGCTTTTCCTCCCACTGAAATTTTACGACGCATTTTTTGTTAAAGAATTTTCTTTTATTTGCCACGCTGACGTGATGAAAGCTGATTTCTATAATTATTAGTAATTCTATGAGTAATAGATATCGCAGTATATTCTTAAGTAATTTACACACGACAGCGTTCATAACTTTTCCGCCAATTTAACCGGTAACCGCAATATTTAGGAAAAATGTTACTGGACAAACTTTATTGGGAATTTTATGCTCTTTCTCTAAGAAGCGTTCGAAATTATGATAGTTCTTGCCGTTCAGCCAGTATTACAGGGAATAGCCAGCAACTACAATCTTATCGTTATTTTGAAACAGAAACGATGCAAAAATTTCTACACATGTATTTTGACCTTTAAACAAGGTACTTTCGTACCAATAAATTTCAGAGCAATCGGCCAGTACGTTTGCTTAAAATGTGTACATTCGTCATCTTTAAGTCAGAGGCCGCAATCTCGAAACGGAAGTGAATCGGAAAAAGTTTACATATTAATCGTTCGGGTTTTATACAAGAAGAGATACCTTCGTATCAAATTTCAAAACAATCGGTCAAACTTTTGGCGAAAACTGCTTACCAAACAAACAAACACACAAACCAAATACCAAACGGTCGTATTGAAACAGAGACCTCGCTTCGCTCGGTTAATTATTTTGACTTTACAGTCATTTGAAAATGTCATTTCATTACAATAATAATGCTGCATAAATCGGCATTTTACTTTATTATTTAAAAATACGAAAATGTACCCTGACCGTCGTCAAATTCAATTTCTTATTTTCAACGGTTTTTGAAAATTCAAAATGATAATTTATGCATTTTATAACACGAATTGCGACGGTGAAATTTGATTTTGTTCGTTCCTTAGGCAAATCCGTTCAACAGTTTCAAAATGTCGGTCACTTCAAATCTTTAAAAATTGATCACTTTTTGTTTTACATTTTTTTTTTTTAAATTTGATTTCACTATTGCAATCTGGGTTTAAAACTGCATTAGCATTTTAAACTCTCAAAAATCCTTTGAAATTTAGAAATTTAATTTGACGGGTGTTAGGATTCATTTTCTTATTTTTAAGACAATGCTGATTACGATGCTGCAATTAGAATTTCAAAAAGAGGATAAAATAAAAAAAAACTTTTGAAAATTCGTTTCCACAGCGTCAGCGAGACAGCTGCGTGCAGCGATTGTTTAATTAATTACAATCAGTCAGGTTCGGTTGCCTGAAAGTCTGGGTTGCGGTTTGAAGAAACTTTGTTAATTAAACTGAAGCAATAATTCTTACTAATTAAACATAACCTAACTTTTAATACGTCACTCTGCGTTATCTGTCTTCAGTAAACGTTGGTTATTTACGTATGGGAAAAGGAAACGCAAAAATCAGAAGTAAAATTTGAATTTTACCCAAGAGAAGTTCAGTTGTATTTCCGGTTTAGTTGTTTTGTAAATTTAAGCTGACTTAATTTAAGCTATAAGAGCGAAAAAAATATTTTAACTTATAATTTTTGAAAATCTGATCCCACCATCATCAGTAATAAATTATGCATATATTTGCACTTAAATTTTACAGTTACAATGAAGACGAACCTAACACCACTAAAATCCGTAATGTTTGTGTTTATAATGAAAAGAAATAAATGCTAATTTACGCAAACTTTAACGCTGATTACGATGGAAAAATCAAAAAATAACTTTTTTTAACTTTACTTACGATATTTTTAAGATTTGCAATATCCGCCATTTTGAAACTGTGCAGCGGATTGTGTAGTGACAGACTTGTGCAAGCTTTTACCCAAATTGAATTCCGTGCCACGTTTGAACCAAAATTGAAGCAGAATTACGAACAATAAAAGACATATCCCCCACACACACCGCTCACATAAATGTTCCAACATTTTTAGGGGTCAGGATCGACGCTCTAGGTCAATGATGGCCACTAAGTAACTTCATTTCCGAATAGACAGAAGTCATTTAAATATTATACGGCTGAACTATAGTTTAAAAAACTTGCTGAATACCCGTGTTTCGCTAAGGTGTTTTACAAGGAACAAACAATATCTAATCGATTTGTCTATGAATATCGTAAACCGAACGATAAAGTAATGTCAAGCAGATCATAGAAGGCACTGTAAGCTTCTATATACAGCTGCATTGCAATATAATTAATGCGACTTAAATCAATTATTATTTCTTCAGAAGAATAAAATTTCAAACAAGGATCTGACCGAGCGATGGAAGCTAATTTCCAACAATGAAAACCTTATTAACATGTATCATGTTACAGGGCTGGTTGTGATGTTGGATTTTGCACTGCGTCGCGTGATGCAAGTGCATAGATTTATATTGGTTAGTTATAGTACAAGATATCAGTTGTTTTATGTAAATTCGTAACGATAAGCTGATTTCATTGAACAGCTGGAAGGCTATAGTATATTTTAGGTTATGTTGTTAAAAACTAGCTATGGTAGTTATAATAAGAGATCATTTATTTTTATATTCATTCGTAACAATCAGCTGATTTCATTGAACAGCTGATAGGCTATAGTACGTTTTAGATTATGTTGTTAAAAACTAGCTATGGTAGTTATTGTAAAAGATCAGTGGTTTTATAGTAATTCGTAACAATAAGCTGAAGTCATTTAACAGCTGATAGACTACAAGTTTCAGGTTATGTTGTTAAAAACTAGCTATGGTAGTTATTGTAAAAGATCAGTTGTTTTATAGTAATTCATTACGATCAGCTTACATCTTTAACAGCTGATAAATTATAATAAGTTTTGGGTTATTTTGTTAAAAACTAGCAAGATAATTTGTCGTGTTTTCGGACAAATTTTCGTAATAAAAATAAAAAGGAAGAGAAAACAAGATGCATGATTTTTATTTTTACTTCAATGACAGAAACGTTTTAACCGTCATTTTCTGCATTGAAATGTACATAAGTTTTTCATAATTTATTTTTGATAATTTCCGAACTGGTTTTTGTGTTAGAACTGCAACACGATAGTGTAGGTAACGTTTTGCTACATTTATATATTTAACTTGTCGATAGGTTCATTTTTGTGTGAGGGGAAAGAATAGATAGATGTGATAACAGGAAAAATACGTAAAAAAGCATATGCGTTATTGTTATCATTGAAGTGTATTCAAGTCTGCCAGTGAGCTGCATGATAAACTGGTTTATTTCTGTGTGCATTTTTAACTAAGTGCTAAAATGTATGCCTATAAAACTGAGGGACATGAGTTAATTCTTGCTACTGATTGAAGTTATTTATTTTTAAAATTTATTTGTTTAAAATTATGTATGTAAATACGTTCAGGGAAAATATTTAAATTATAATTATGACCATTATACTAGATACACAACCTATGAGAGCCTACCAGTGAGTTAATTGTTTCTGATGTATATGAATGGATTAGTGCTGTGATTACTGCTTAGTGAAACTAAGGGACGTTTGTTAAAAATTGAAACTAAGGGACTTTCACTTGTTTAAAAATTTAATATTTATTTGTTTAAAATTACGCATATAAATACATTCAATTATAAATATTTAAATTATAATTAACGCCTCTATCCCACATTTTGGACCCATTTAATACAAAATTATTTAGAACGTTTACAGTTAAATAGGTTTTGCACGTTGTGTAAAATTTATGCTCATAATATTAAACGAGCAATAATTTCGGGTTTGTAGTTTTTTCCTCTACATCGGCACTAAGGAGTTTTTTCTGAAAGTTTTGACGTTGGCGTTTATACAATACAAGAATTTAATTAATAAAGGACTTATTTACAGGAAAATCTATTTTCCTGCTTTCACGAGAAATAATTTCCTATTTTTCGTATTTTTCCAAAATGGATCGAGGAATTTTATGATACTTTGGTATTGGTGGTTTTCCATTAAGAAAAATTCACTTAGGCCTACCGAGCTCTTATTTCCGAAAGAATTGATTTTCCTGCTTCTCCGAGCTACTATTGCCAATTTATCGCATTTTTCCAAAACGGCTGGAAGAATTTTATGATACTTTAGTATTGGAGGTTCTCCAATACGAGGAATTCATTTAGGCATACCGAGGTCTTATTTCGAAAAGAATTAATTTTGTTTGCTTTTCCAAGCTAATTGCTAATTTATCGTATTTTTCCAAAACGGCTAGAAGGAATTTTATGAGACTTTGGTATAGGAAGTTCTCCATTACAAGGAATTCATTTAGGGCTACCAAACTCTTATTTCCGAAAGAGTTAATTTTCCTGCTTTTCTGCGCTACCATTGTCAATTTCCGTTTTTCTGAAATTGTTCGAAATTTTCTTAAGACTTTGACTTGGGGATTTTTTTCCAATAGGAGAAATTCATTGATCAAGTTCTTATTTTCAAAAAAATCAAATTTTATTGGTCAAGATTTTGTTTTTGAGAAAATTGTTTTACCGCTTTTCCGACCTATGACTGCTTTTTTTAAGAACTACTGCAATTTTCTCGTCTTATAACAAAGTGTCTGAATATATTATGGTAATATTAGGGATTATCCACTACGAGAATTTCATTAATCAAGGTCATATTTCCGAGAAAACTAACTTACTTTTACAAAATTGTCTGTTTTCTTTTTTTCCAAAAATGCTCAATGGATTTTCTTTGGGGTTTTTCAATACGAGAAATTTATTAGCTTCTGTCAATGATTGTAGCTCGGTCTCCCGTTATAAAATATTTAAATTAGTATCGAACTCCGTTATGTTACATGTCCAGTCCTGCTATCGGGATATTTTTTATAAGACTGATGTTTTATATCTGTATAAAATGTAGATAAGTATCCGTAATATCAGTTGTGTTTAATTTAAATTAATCGATACGATTAATGTTGACCAATACAAACTAACAAGGGACATTGATTACTTTAAATTTTAAAAGTTTCACTTCAGTCTTTATTTCTTCGACTGCCACATTTTTCTTTGTAAACAAAATTGTTCAACCGGTGCCTTGTAATTTTCCTCTGCGTACGAAACAAAAAATGTCGCAAAACGGCCAAACAACGGAGATCAGCCCGTAAGCGGCTACGTAACAAAGGTAAGGTCGAGTCAATCACCTTTGTACTCAATGCGTTGCTAAGATATTCATGTCATGCATAATGTTATCTTCTGTTCGGCGACAAAGAACTACTTGATTCAGTAAAAACATATTGGGAACACATTATATAGGGTGTCGGAGAATAATACCAGCCGGGCTTAAGACATGACCGAGTTGTTTGTGCGGATTTCCATTGAAATTAATCTACAGGCGCGACCATTATGGTCAGTCCCAGATTTGTGACATGTATGTTGAATGTGTGATGTAGATCCGTGGGTCAACGAGTTTATTAGTGATGTTAACGTGGTACGTTTGCGTTTTATGTTGTTAAAAAGTAGCTATGTTACAGTAAACGATCTTTTATTTTATATTAATTCATAAGGATCACCTGATTTCATTGAACAGCTGATAGCCTATAATAAGATTCAGTTAAGTTGTTAAAAACTAGCTATGTTATAGTAAAAGATCTGTTGTTTTATACTAGTTCGAAACGATCAGATGATTTCATTGAACAGCTGATAGGTTATAATACGTTTCAGGTTATATTGTTAAAAACTAATTATGTTACCTATTCTAAAAGATCAATAGGTTATTATATTGAATATATATATATATATATATATATATATATATATATATATATATATATATATATTCAATATATATGCATTCCCCGGTAAACATTATTTTAATGTTTTTATATTAAAAACATTAATATAATGTTTTATATTAATTCCTAACGGTCAGCTGATTTTATTGAACAGCTGATAGGTTATAATAAGTTTCAGGTTATGTTATTAAAAACTAGCTATGTTATGTAAAAGATCAGTTGTTTTATATTAATTCGTATCGATGAGCTGATTTCGTGGAACAGCTGATAGGCTATAACAACTTTCAGGTTATGTTGTTAAAAACTAGCTATATTATAGTAAAAGAGTAGTTGTTTTATATTAATTCGAAACGATCAGCCGATTTCGTTGAACAGCTGATAGGCTATAATAACTCTCAGGTTATGTTGTTAAAAACTAGCAAAGAGCTTTAGAGGGAAGGATAAGAAAAATATCTTTGAGATTGTCTTCTAATGTTAACATACTATCGCCCTGATCAGCATGTGGCAATATCGGCAAAAGTCAGTCAGCTGACATCACAACAAGTGAAAATTTGTTTTGTTTTATTACTTAATGTTTGTACTTTTTGCTAGTTAGACTAATGAGGACGAGAGATTCACAATAACGGCAAGGAAAAATCTTACGACGGTAAACTTAAATATCGAACCTTCTACCTTGAGGTACGCAAGTTCGGAGATTCATCATGCTGACAAAACCAATCGCCGAGTTGTAGGAAGATAATATTCAAAGGAACGAACGTTCCGTTACTGGCTTCGACTCGTTATTTAATATCGATATTATATCGGAATATTGTATCGCTATACACCCTAACCTTTATGATTAATGCATTTTAGCTTTTTTATGAAATTGTGTTAGGATATGTTTATTTGAACAATTTTAATGTTAATGAGTTTATTTTATTTTATGTGAGTGAGTACAATTTTTTTAATTGAGCGAAGCGAGGTACTCTTTCAACTCGACCATTTGGCATTTGGTTCGTGTGTTAATTTGTTTAGGCCAAACGCGTTGGCCGATTGTTTTGAAATTTGGTATGAAGATACTTTGCATAAAGCTCGAATGGCATAGTCTACGTGTAAGATTTTCCCCCATTAGTTTCGGTTTCAAGATGGCGGTATCTGATTTAACGATGTCGCGTGTAGTTGCTGGTTATTTCCTGTAATACCAGCTTAACGGCAAGATCTATTATAATTTCGACAGCTTTTTTAAAAAAGGATAAAATTTCCAGTAAAATTGCTCCAGTAACTTTTTTGTCTTAATACGGTTAAATTAGCGGAAAATTTTACAAGCGCTGTCTTAGAACGTTGTTTAAGCAATTAGTTAAAAATTTTCCATGAAATTATAGTATATTCCATGAATTTCAGAATTTATTTACAAATTGTATATATTTGTCTTGATCTGTGCTCATTTCATGGTCCTAGGTCAACGGAAACTCTCTAATCATACACGAGTTAATTGCTTGGAAAATAAAAATTACCATATCATTTCACTTATACAAAAAACGAAAGTTTCAAGGGCTGCCATAACTATCAAAAATGGCGATGACGTAAATCCAGGATCGCGGTACCATCAGGGTGGTTGCCACGACAACAGAGGGAGAGAATCTATACGTCACGTACTGAAAGTGACGTCACCAACTACCCGGTCCTGTAACCAAGGCGACGAAGGGTGTGTGACGTCACACGCCGGCAATGGATCGTTGTTAACCGGTTACTATAGCAACGGAGACAGCGTGACGTCACAATGCCTGACGTCACTGCTAGCGCTCCCCGTGGTTTATATAGGCGAGTCTTGTAACTCACCATTTCATTCGCTACTAGCGACAAGACAGGTTGTGTGGGCTGTGGTTCAGTGAAACAAGATCAATTTGCTACAAATTTGGAATAAACCTCGATAACAGTTTATTTACTAAACAAGTTTTTCTATTTTTATACTTTTATATCGATTTATTTTTTATTGTTTTTGTATATACCGTTATTATATTTTAAGGTACCATAACTTGTTTTTCGTGTTCTGTAATAAAACGTTGAACTGATCTCGATTTAAACATTATTTTTAGTGTGACCGTTTCAGGATTGCTTTGCGTGGCGGAAATAAGGTAAGCAAGTAGATTATTTTTATTGTTTTAGTAAATAATTATACATTTATCACTTCGGTTTGTAAATAATGAGTAGTTTTATATTTAAACTTATTTTATGAGTTGTTTTAACTGTATCAAACACAAAATTTTGCAGTAATGATGACGACGATATTTTTGTACAGTCATATTAAAAAAACAAAACAAACAGCTGTTTTGAATGACAGTGATTTGAAATTAAATATAACCTAAGCAAACAACTTGAACAAAATTAATTGCAGAATAAATTTCGTTACAAGTTATTAAATACTGGTATATTTTTCAAAGCAGTTTACCAAGTCTATGTTCAATAATATTTTTAATATCGATTAAGGAAGTTACATTTGTACTTATATTGTCGATTCCACGTTTCGTACAAGAAAACAATTTTTAATACTTGTGTTTTAACAGATCATTGTAAAAACTCCACCTGATGTTTTTATCAATATGGTTTACAAGTGATCATACACCCGTGGGCCGTAGCACAATGGCGCGACGGAATAAATCGATTTTACGAAGCCCCTGCGTGAACATAGGAGTAGGCTACTATAGTGGGTATTGACTGGGGCATGGTAAGGGCGTACGATGATACAAGCGTCCAGTCGGGCGTAAGTAAACGTTTTTGTAAATTTTCAGTGTAATGTTACTTGCCTTACGGTATCTGGGCATATTAAAGTTCAATAAAGATAATTACTGTAGACACTTGTATTGCGTGGACTTACTGTGTTATTACACAAGTATGCGTAATGTACAAAGTACTTAGTAAATAGTTAAAAATTTCTACGACAGTTTTTATATAACGTAATTCAAAAACTACTGCACAAGTGTTCTTTTAAAAATATAAACGCTTTTA
The DNA here is from genome assembly GCA_022606455.1 of Callitettix versicolor. Classification (NCBI taxonomy): domain Eukaryota; kingdom Metazoa; phylum Arthropoda; class Insecta; order Hemiptera; family Cercopidae; genus Callitettix; species Callitettix versicolor. Next base: position 60,537,802 of record CM040186.1, on the reverse strand, counting down.
TAGGCGAACATACAGGTCGCGGCACGCAGCTGTCTCGCTGACGTGATGGAAGCGAATTTCTAAAAGTACTTTTCTATATCGTATCCTTTTTGAAATCGAAATAGTCTTGCATTGTATAACTTTTACATCGAAAATACGAAAATGATGAACCCTGACCGCCGTCGAATTGAATTCGAATTGATTCCAACGGTTTTTGAAAATCTCTAAATTTCAATTTAAAACGCTGGTAACGGTGATGAAATCAGGCTTACAAAATAATTTAAGGACGGGGTATGAATTTGTAAAGATTTGAAATGACCGACATTTTGAAACTGTTAACGAATTTTGTTGGTTAATTGTCTTGTTCGATAAATAGAAATCGATTTTTTTGCCACGTTTGTGATCAGATCGGACTGAAACTGTGGACGTGAGCGTGGCAGCACGCACGCACGCACGCACGCGCGCGCGCACACACACACACACCGCCTCTCCAAACGTTTATTTTCCAACCTATTAAATTCGCTAATAGGTTTCATAAAGTTTGAAAAATAAAGGGCAATATTGTTTGGAATAAGGTTTTAGTGGAAAGGAAGCTGTGGGGACAGAATTGTATTGTATAAACTCAAAGTAGAAAGTACTGGGACGGTAGGCCTATCGTTTGCTGTATTGTCATTGTTGCAGTACAAAGTCGAGAAACGAACAAAATTATTGTGTAAACTCTAAGTTACTCGATAACAATAGAGTTTAAAAACCCAACAGTTTTCTTAATATACAGTATATATGGCATTTTGTTACAAAGTTGCATAGTGTTTCTGTACATCCAACTAATAAAACACTTTAAAAATGTTTGTTATGTAAAATTATTGCAACATATTGTGGTTTCATTTAACTAAAAAGATCTATTAAAAAAATGCTTTCTACAAGAAATTTAAACATCGAGATTGCACGCAATAAGGAATCGATATTAACGATCTGTTAACAATTTAAACGAGGCGTCACGGCTATTCTTAAGTGGTACCATCTGGTGTCCGGCAATCTTAAACATTCTTCCAACTAACCATATTGTAATCAATTACGAATGACGAACTAAACGATTAATTTTAAAACCTATAATATTGAATTGTGCACTGAATTAAGCCAGGTTCCAAGAACTAGTTTATGGAATTGCCTGAAATATTTCGTTTTAAAATTGTACACGAACAAAGATAGTTTATAAGCGCACAAAAGTGATGGGAAATTACTGAACTTTACCGAGATAAGTTTTAGCAATGTGTACTTAAATTTAATATGTCCTATTATAAGTAATTTACATTTATATTATTCTTACATAAGAGATTTACAGCTGTTTTATCATTACATGTTATTTTTATAATAGTTTTTTTTTACAACCTATCTAAAACCTGACAATATGTCAGTTGTTTTAACATACGATGAATATTGAAGGCTTAGTCAGCCATTTTATATCGTTACTGTAAAGTATCTGATCAATGAATTTAAAATGTACAAACAGTTTATGTACATGGTGTCCCACGAACAGGTTTACGCACTTGATTATCCGTTATTTTCACATTCCTCTGTTGATCATTTTGAAAATATACATACTTTTTAAAGAAGGTACCAGAAATAGAATGTGAGAATTGCATCTGGCTGATGTTTGTAGAATCATAATGGAGGCCAAAATAAATAAATTCTATTCCTTTAAAAAATCTTACTGTATTAAATCAGATTGTTGAACAGCTGTGGATGGTTTCCAGTTTGTATAGGTCTGTTTTATGAAATCTTCATTGCTATTTAGTTTTCTTTTAGTTAGTCTGTATCTAATTATTTAAAAAATAATAAGAAGAAAAAGTAAAATTTTGTTTGAAAAAATAACAAAATCAGTTCTATACTTTATTTAAACTCTATTTTGGGTGCCATTTTGTTTCTACAAACATCGGCCAGATGCAATTCTCACGTACTATTTTTGTTACCTTCTTTAAAATGTATATATAGTTTCAAAATGATCAACGGAAGAATGTGAAAATAATGGAGGATCAAATGCTTAAACCTTTTCGTGAGACACTCTGTATACAGGGTGTGTCATGAAAAAAAGATTTCAATATAAATACAGTAAGCTTTGTTTTCAGTCTATCGTTCATTTTTTAAAAATAAACAATAGAGTCTACATTGAAAATAGATACTTTTGACGTGTTCATAAACAATTAAATCGATTGTTTTTTAGAAAAATACAGTTTAGCTTTTAAAATAGAAAGTTTTTAGTAGAACACTTGATATTTTTTGCTGCAACACCCTGTATATATACAGTTTACTTTGAAAATCGATTCCTATGATGTATTTGTAAATATTCAACTATATTTTTTTTAGAAAAATACAATTTAGCGTTTTAAATACAAGGTTTTTAGAAAACACACACACACACACACACACACACACACACACACACACACACACACACACACACACACACACACAGTACACTATGTATATAAAGGCTTAAAATGAGTAAACTATTAGAAGATTTTTAAATATAGTTTTGTGTGTGTATAAAGGTTATTTTTCAGTTTCAAAAATTCACCTTTCACAAAACTAAACATAAAGTTCTAGGTTGGCTTTTACTATTAATATACGAGAACGTTTCAATTTGTCGTATATTTTTCATTTTATTCGAGTATGCCTTGAAGTATTAATTTTGTTCAATTTATAAACTTGAAAATACGTTTTGTTTTTCAGCGTCAGGTTTCAGACTGGAAATTTAATAAAACCACCCCAACCTACCCCCTGACCAAACTGGCGGCGCCGGCGGTGTGTCTGTAGGGTGTAATCTCGTTTGTGCACTCGTAGTGTTAGAATAACAGAAGCGATTTTGTTTTAGTTTGGGTTCGTATTCATAAACGGTTGAACGTGTTTCGGACAGATTTATTTTTAAGGGACTATTTAGGATTTTGAAAATGTACGTTCTGTTTGTACAGTAAACCGTAACGCACTGTCCAAATAATAAATGTCATTATAACTATAATGGTAAAAATTTATGATGTTTGGATATGTTTTGTGAAGTATTAGGCTGAATTGGTTAAAAATATTCGCGACACGCATATGTCTTGCAGACGTGGCTGAAGCGGATGTCCAAAAGTAATTTTCTTACCTTACCCTTATTTCAAAATTCCTATTTCATCATCGCGAACAGTTTTAAGATTCGCGTATTTTAAACTCTTTAGTTTTTGAAATATAAAAATTCCGATTTTTGCAGTTTTGAACGCCGATCACGAAAGTGAAACCAGATTCAGAACAAAAATTTAACCCAAACGTTACGAATGTTCAAAAATTGAAATGGCCGTCATTTTGAAACTGTTAAACGAACTCACCGAGCTTTGACAAAATCGATTTTAGCGCCTCTTTTGAATCGAATCGGACTAAAATTGCGGTTTAATTGACTGTTTGTTGTAATTAATTTTTTTAAACAAGCAACGTGCTACACGCAACCGTCTCGCTGACGTGATGGAAAGTACCTTACACTTTCTTGAAAATCAGATTCCACCAATACGACAGACGTTAAAATCTGCGTAGTTAAATACATTGAACGACTTAAAAAATACGTAAACGAACCCCGACCGACGTCAGGTGCATTTCCCGTAATTTTTTATGAAATTTATAACACTGATGAGTGAGGATTTTAACGCTGGTTACGACGGTGAAATCATATTTCAAAATACGAGTGGGCGTAAAACAATTTAAAATGACCGCCATTTTGAAATGGTGGAACGAATTTCGCTGGTTAACGAACGAGTTGAAGCTATTGCTAAAATAGATTTTTGTACCACGTTTGAATCAAATCGGACCAAAATTACGAAAGTTAGAATGCTGAACATACACGCACGTATACACACGTACTCTCACGCACGCACGCGCTACCCATATACACATACGCGCGAGCGCGCCGTTTACTTGACACACTCGGAATTGTTGACGAACGATTTTAATTTTTCTTAATACTTTTTAAAAGATCACTTACAAATAACACCGATGGATTTCAGGATTATCGCGTGTGTACTGTATATTTATAATTACCCCAAAGGAAAACGGGTTGTTTAATTGTTTTATTGACGGAAACGTTAAATTTCATGGTAGCATCTGAAAGCAAAAAAGTTTGTGCAAAGTTCTAGCACCACTTAGCGTCTACAGAACCGATAAATTTCACAATCTTATTGAACTGAAACGCTTTTTTGTGGAATCGAGCGCGACTTGTTGACGTGTTATTAATTAGGCGACAGAATGCGGTTATGACTTGGTGTTGAGTGTGGTACAAATCACTGGGACACCACTTGGTACGGATCGGGTTTGTAAATGTTGCACCCGAAATAGATCGAGACACTGCCAAATCTAGTTGTGACAGCCCGAAATGTCAGCACTGTAAATAAGTCCATTGCGCCCTGACAACATACGCTTGTTTTTTTATTGATTTTAAAAACGACGTGAAAAAACGAACCACCAACAGTAAATCTGTCTTCTTGCGGTTTTGAAAATCTGATTTTAATCATAAAATCTGCATTTAAGGTTGTACATTACATTATCAGTTAAACAGTTTCAAAATGGCTGACATTTCGTACATTTAAAAAATCTTAACTTTTTTGTTTTGCTTTTTTAAAGTCTGATTTCGTTTACTTTAAAAACTGCATACATTTGCATTTTTAAAAAAATTAATCAAGTAATTAAGACGGCGGTCAGGGTTCCTTTTTGTTTTCTCGATGTAATTTCAATATTTAAAACGCAAATGTTAAACGCTAATGTCTAAAATGAAAATGGCTGCCATTTCATATATTTAAAAAATTTAAAATTTTTGGTTTTGATTTTTTTTTGATAAACCGATTTTATTGATTTTAAAACTGCTTACATTAGCAATTTTATTTATAAGAAATTGAATTGGACGGCGGTCAGGGTTCCTTTTTGTATTCTCGATGTAATTTCAATTTTTAAAACGCAAATATTGTTAAACGCTAATATCTAAAATGAAAATGGCGCTATTTTATATATTTAAAAAATCATTAATATTTTGTTTTGATTGCTTTAAAATCCAATTTTATTGTCTTTAAAAAACTTCATAAATTGGCATTTTTATTCAAAATCTGATTAAGAAATTGAATTGGACGGCGGTCAGGGTTCGTTTTTGTATTCCCGACGTAATTTCAATGTTACAAAATGCAAATATTGCAGATTTTAACGCTGATTATTTTGGTAAAATCAAAACAGCAAGACGACTGCTTGCCGCGGTTAATATAAACTTTAAAACCATAAATTTTAGTTTATTCTATTTTTAAACTTCAACTTTCTTTTTAATATCTCTTTATTTAAGTATCAACGAGGAAAACAGAACTGAGTTTTTCTTATCTCGGTTACAAATAAAATCGATTTGACTTTCCTTAAACGACACCAGCATAGTTTTATTTTTGTGGTTTTGTAGCGCATTCTGTGAACTAGATTCGCACATTAAATAACCACATGTACCGTGTAAAAACTTTAAAAATTATTTTAACAGAATAAGAGGCAGTCGAAAAGATCACCAGAAAACAGTAGAAATTCTCAAAATCAATTGATCAGATTTCGTTCAAATGTTTGATTATGTTTATATCAAGCCAAGTATGTGTATATGATTTGAAGTTTTGCTTTTCGGGACATTATTTTTCGAAAATAAACTAAACTGTCAAAGTTTATTTTAGTGTAGTCTATTTATTTTATACTAAAACGTAAAATTGTTTTCGTTTTAAATTCGAAACACCCTTTACATTGTGAAACATAATGCGGCAAAAATTTTACCAGAATCTTGTAAATTTGAAAAATGGGTTTTATTTTCCGATTTTATTGTCCGAAATATTTCGAGATACGAAAGCCATACTTTTAGTTTAGGTAATTAAGTCTATTTAATCTAAACCGTTTAGGTGATTTAATTTTAGCGGATTTCTATTTTTAAAAAATGAGCTATTGGAGCAGCCGTCAAGTTAAATCTTTGAAATCAGCACCGATCTTGACCTATAGATCAGTTTTTGAGCGACACGTTCACGTACGCAATTTTGGTCCGATTTGATACAAACTTGGCACGAAAGTGGATTTTAGTAACAACTTAGAGGAATTCGTTATGCAGTAAAATTCGTTGGACAGTTTCAAAATGGCGGCCATTTCAGTTTTTAAAATTTCTTTACCACCGTAATCTGATTTCACAATCGTAATCAGCTTTAAAAAAATGCATAAATTTGAATTCAAAAATCGTTGATTACGAAATTTAATTTATCGGTGGTCAGGGTTCTTTTTACTGTTTCCAGTGTAATTTAAAAGTTTTGAAGTGCTAATATATGCAGATTTTGTTAATTGTTTGGAAATTTGATTTTATCACGTCAGCGAGACAACTGCGGGCTGGGATTATTTGTAAACGTTCTTTGATGAAAAAGTGTTTGGAAACGTTGTTTCTAAAAATTTTGAAAATGTTTTCAACCTTTGCGCCATTCCAAACTGTAAAAAACATATTTTTCATATTTCTTTTTTGAAAAACTGCATTAATTGACAATTTCAAATTATTAAAAATACGTAAATGTACCTTTTTACGACGGTCAGGGTTCGTGTTCGCATTGTTTTGTGAATTGAAATTTTGAAATTTTTATTCAATGCTGATTACGACGACGAAATCAAGTTTTATAAACGGTAAGGTAAAAAAACATTGTTTGGAATTCGTTTCCTTCACCTGGACGAGAAAGCAGTTCGCCGCGATTTATTATTTAGACTCAAAAATACAAAAAATTGTCTTAATTTATTTTCCCAAAGTTGGCAGCATGTTGGCGCTATAAATTCTCCCGTACGTTCCATGTATAGGCTACCTCTGTTTTGCTTAGCTCTTGTCATAACAGCTATTTATATCTCGACAGGTCTAAATATATGTGTATATAGTGTATTACTTTAGACTGACTCAACTGGGCGTTACTTGGGTCTTGCCAAGTGATGCTATGCTATCAAATAATCGTGAGTCAATTTAATCTACGTGGCACTGGCAGTTTGACATTCCATCGGGAGAAAAACAACCGAAACGATTCAATTGGCATTTCGTACGGTTATACGCAGTTTTAAAATATTCGAGTGCAGTAAAAACAGTTTCAAGAAAGTGGCTGTATTTTGTACAGAACTATATGTTTTTACTTACATTAACTTTATACTGTAGAGGAAGTACGATTTCCAAAACTAATCGTACCCTATTTTTTGGAACTAATATCATCATAAATAGCATTAAAATTTGCATGTATTAGTTCGTAAATTTTCAAAATGCGTTAAATATATGAAAGTAAATCCTGACCGTCGTCAAGTAAAATTACTGAATTCCAACGGATTTTGAAAATTCAAATTTACGCATTTTTTTAACGCTGTTTACGAATGTGAAATCAAAATTTTCAAAACAATTTAAGACAAAAATTATATAAATTTTTAAATGTTTGAAACGGCCGCCATTTACAAACTGTTTAAAGAATTTTATTAGTTAAAGAACTTTACTATGCTATTACCAAAATCGATTTTTGTGACACGTTTAATGAAATCGGACAGAAAATGCGAACTTGAGCGTGCTAACACGTAGTCTATTCTCAGCCCCCTCCAAATATATCGATATATCGTAGTCATCCTTAATCAGAATAGTCGTATGAAAATAAACCCTGACCGCCGTCAAGTTGAATTTCTGAACTCCAACGGATTTTAAAAATTTAAATTTACGCAGTTTTAACGATGATCAAGATGGTGAAATCAAAAGATATTAAAAAATTCAAGACGAAAATTTATAAGTTTTAAAGATTTGGAACGGCCACCATTTTGAAACTTTTTAAAAAATTTCACTGGTTAGAGAACTTTTCTAAAGTATTACTAAAATCGATTTTTGTGACAAGTTTTCAGTGAAATCGGACAGAAATTGTGACGTAATCGTGCTAACAAATAATCTATTCTCCTCCAAATAATCGATAGGCCTATATCGTCGTCATCCTTAGAATAGTCGTTCGTGCCTTTATCGATTCTCGAAATCAAGTCTGTATACTTTTGTCCGTAGTTTTTTTGCGTTACGTTGTTGACACTGAATATATTCCGATGTGCTAAATGAAGTAATTACTTTTAACGGGTTAATTATACAGAAGTGTTGCCAACTGCGGCGTAGAAAAATTCCCACACATAGTTGCTAACTTTAAACCAATTTTCCACTTGCATTGTTTATTTTTTTAAGAAAATAATTTGAACGGCAGATTATTGCTGACGTTTCGTAAACACTCATTGGTGAAAAGGACATTGTAAATTTAACGAATTTCAAAAATATGACTAATACAATATGTTTTCAAAATGAATTTAATGTGTAACACACAACACACACACACACGCGCGCGCGCACACACACACACACACACACACACACACACACACACACACACACACACACACACACACACACACACACACACACACACACACACACACACACACACACACACACACACACACACACACACACACACACACACACACACACACACACACACACACACAATTAGTTCATTTTCTTTTTTGAAAAAGTTTGCTAAAATATATACGGTCCCTGTTTCAATACAGGCCTACAGTCCTACAGTCTACTGTATGAATGTTACGCTACCAATAGCATCACTGATAATAACTCTGCGCATTGTGTGCACATCTGTGTTTTAGGCCTACTCTGTGTTCGTGTTTGTAAAAGCAAACGACAATTATAGCTTGGTTCTGCCAACTGTGACTTTAATAAAAAATTTCTTCCAATAATTTGTCATTAAGCCCTAATTGTGTTTATGTTGGTTGCTTAACAACTGCGATGGCAAATGTAATACGTAACTAAATTGATGTCAGTGAGCGAAAACTTCTTACACGGCTAATTTGAGTTGGGTGCTCTTGAAAAAAACAGTTTTAACTTTCTAACTTTACGAAGTTTACGACATATTTGTGTCGCCCGTAAGAAACAGTTTTTTATTAATTTTAAAACGTTTTTTAAACCCGCCTTGTTTAAAAATCTGTTACGGATTTGATCGTCTTAAAATCGACTTCAACGATTTTTATCAAATTTTCCTCAAACGTGATTCGTAAATAAAAAACCCGAAATTATTGTTCATTACAGCCCCAAAAAGTCAGATTTTGGTCACGTATGGAGTGTGTGTGTGTGTGTGTGTGTGTGTGTGTGTGTGTGCACTAGCACTCTCACGTTCGCAATAACAGCCCGGTTTGATTTAAACGCGAATTGCCGGTTCATTAGCCAGAAAAATTAGCCACATTGAAATCTTTATTTAAAAAAAAATCATTAATTACATTTACTTTTCGAAAATACGATTCGGTGTTGTAACTACTTAAAGTAGTATTTTGAATTTTCAAAATCCGTTAAAATTCTGAAAAATTTTTACATTCGACTGCGGTCAGTGTTTATTTTCATATTTTCAGTCAATGTAACCATGTTAAAAGCTCATACATGCAGAAAATCAAAGTTTTAGCAAGAGGGTAGGATAACAATTATTTTTGGAAATTCTCTTGCGTCCGTATTTTTGTTGGCTGAATACTTCTCTGAATTCATAACTATATATGAATAGAATCGTACACTAAATCGTAACCAACTCCGATACTGTTTAAAAAAATAATAAATACTTTAAAAATCTAAGTCTCGAATACTGAATTCTTAACGGATTCTACTCGAATTTTAATCACAAACAAGGAAGCGTTACTGTTATAAGGAAGTGTATAGACGTTGCGACGGTTCATTGGAACTTAATAATTCTTATATCCCAGTATCCCTTTCCACTTCTCGCCTGGTTTCTGTTCACCAGGAAGAAAAAAACGGCGTTACTGGCAATGAATTATGCCGGCAATCACAACAGTTCTAGGAAAGAGTACATGCTCCAAGGTCACTCAACAATAGCAGTTTGCGTAAAAACCGCCGAGTTGGCATAATCACGACATTGCTAAGTCGGCATGTCCGGATACCCCGGCGCACTTCCGGTCTGTACAAAATCACTGTTTATTATTAAAAATTTTACTTTAGTCAAAAACACGGCCTTGAAACTAACTCGGGTTAATTTCTTCAGTTTGAGTGTTCTGTTACAAATATACTCGTTACTTGAACTGCATTTGTGACGGTATTTTCTAAGAAGAGTGGGATGTGGTGCATCTCCAAAGCACGTTAACTTCGTTAGGCTTTTTACGCTGTCTTTCAGTAACAAATGGTAAACCATCCCCTCTAGTCTTCAGTTGTGAAGAAACTATGGATAGGTCCTACGATGTCCTTTGATTTTCCTTCACCTGCATAATGGAATATAGGTCCAATACGTCTAATTCCAATGAATCTTGTTCCATAAAATCATTCTTTGGATACCGACGGCCGTCTCTGGGAACGCCATCCCATAAATAAGCCTTCCGGTTGTCCACCAGACACCGCTAGGAGCCGTGGTCGGATCCAGCCAGTTTAAGAAAAAGATGGGCTGATCCAAGAATAATCCTGGAAATATATGAAATTTAATATCTAAACAAAAGAAATAGTTATTGTAGTACACATGGTTTTACTATGACCGAAAAAGTTGAAAACCGAATCCATCAAAATCGAATTTCTCACGATCTGCAAAATGTGAATCTCCATTTTAACTGCGCTTGGAATTGGACACTTAACCAAATCATAATTTACACGAACTTAACGTTTAAAAGTTAGAGTTGTAGTCTAGGCTAAAGATTTGAAACTTCGGGTAAATTGACAAAGAACGAATGTATGTTTCAAACGTTTTTTAGCCTGAAACTGTTTTGTCCTGAAATATATTGCCTTCGAGTATATTATTAGCTGATTGTTAATGCAAACAGACCCTAAGTAATTACAGCTGATAACGGCGTACAGGGTTGCCAACTAGTGCTGACAATTAAGGACATACTAATCAGCTGTGAATTTTAATTACGGCAGATAAGATAAGAAAACGCCATATAGCCATGTTGCATCAGTCGTTACGAATGGATTTGTCAATGCCTTCACAATCGTGTGTTTTACATGTTCATTGCCCGTTCGCAGATACTAAAAATATCGGGAGTGTGTTGATAGGTTCTGTAGGCATATTTATAAAGTCTATACTACAGATTTGCTGGATTTATTATTGTGTAATTACGCCGTGGCTAGGAAGAAATTTTGACAAAAACTGAAAGTTGTCATCGCTAGAATTCGTAATTTATTACGGCGCAAGGTAGCCTAATTGATAACTAGAATTGAAAAATAATCTTCCCCCTCTTTTTTTCACTTGAAATCCATAATTTATTTCAGTTATGCTAAAATTTGGACTATATATTGATACTAGGTAATTCTTGTGTCAGTGACTCTAGTTTCTAACCTACGACATCGTTGTGTGCAAGTACGGAAACAAAACACAAATAGGAGCTTTAACTCTGGGACACCATTTTTTTTTAGGAACACTTGCGGCACGCACCTCTTTCGTTTACCTGCTGTAAATGATTTCCCATAACGAAAATCGACGCAAAAATAGCTTAAACCAGTATGTTACCTTGCAAAATCCTTTCCAAATACATTTTAAGAAATTGTGAATGTGATTTTTATTATTAAATAAGTTTCTTACTCTAAAATCGGATTTTTACTAAGAATCAGTTTTTTTTACTATGAAATCAGTTTTTTATTATAAAATCAGTTTTTTAGTATGAAGTCAGATTTTTACTGTGAAATCAGTTTTTTACGCTGAAATCAGTTATTTACTATAAAATCAGTTTTTTGCTATGAAATCAGTTTTTTACTGTGAAATCAGTTTTTCTATTCTGAAATCAGATTTTTACTATGAAATCAGTTTTTTTACTATTTTACTATTTTTACTATGAAATCAGCTTTTTTACTATTTTGTCTATTTATACAAATACGAACTCCTGTATCAATGTTCTCGTGGGAAAGATATAAACATGTTTGTATTGCACACCTAGATGTGGGCTACATTGAGCTCTTTTGAAATAATGTAATAATAGTGAGAAGGTTCACAATTTTTGTAGTATTATCAATTTACCGGTGTCATTATTGTTGTATTGATTAGCGTTGTTTGTTGCATGTCGCACGTCACTTTCACGTTAGGCTCGGTTCTTCAGCGGATACTGTCTGAATTGTGTGTTACCAACTTCTGAATATTTAATATGCAGTATTATGTTGTTAGCGGTTGTACCAACTGCGCAATCAGAAATGCAATTGCTTACTTGATATTGTTAGTTCAAACCAGATGTGGTGAGATCGTCTCTTTCAATGAAGCACATGTATACGCTCTTGAATATTAACCAGTCATGTTCAGTTAGAACTACAAATACTATTTAAGAGGTTATCGTGACACGCAGCTGTTCCGCCGACGTGATATGGGCGAATTTTTGTAAAAAAGAAAACTATGCCACAATAAGTTTTTGTTACCAAATGTTTTTTTTTTTAAATCTGACCACCAATGTAACAATCTGCATTTTAATTCTGAGAATCACTGTACTTAGAAACTACGAAAATGAACTCTGACCGCCCTGGATTTAAAACTAATTTGTTAGCGGATTTCAAATTGAAAAATTAGCTGAGCGGCCATTATGGTAAGACCAAGAAACGAGACCTTTAAATGAACACCGAGCCTGACCTATAGATCACATTAAAATTATATATATAGGGTATATATATATATATATATATATATATATATATATATATATATATATATATATATGTGTGTGCGCACGTGCGTGCGTGTGTGTGTGTGTGCGCGCGTGCGTGTGTGTAAATGTTTGTATATGTCTTTAGCAAGCTCACGTTTGAAATTTTAGTTCGATATTATAAAACTTAGCACAAAAATTGATTTTGGTAATAGCTTTGACCAGTAAAATTTCATTAACCAGCAAAATTTGCTTATCAGTTTTAAAATGGTGGCCATACATAAGATCTTTAAAAGATGACATACTTTTACAATTTCATTATTTTTGAAAATCTGATTTAACATCCGTAATCATAGATAAATATTGCATAAGTTAAAAAGATTTGAAATTTCTAAATGCGTAAAAATTGAAAAGTTCAATTTGACGGCGGTCAGGGTTCGTTTTTGTGTTTTAAATGAAATTTGAAAGTTGAAGATGCAGATATATGCATATTTTAATGCAGTTTATACTAGTGAAATCATTGTTATTCAAAAAATGCTAAGATATTATTGTTTTTGGAAATTCGCTTCCATCACGTCAGCGAGACAGCTGCGTAAATATTACGGTAGAAATTGTTTACGAGTATACAGGCAATGAATAGAACGAATTACGAGGTTAAAACTTGGTAAAGCCATCTGAATTGTATAAAAAGAAATATAAAATGACGTCATAAATAAAATCGAATCTTTGAAATATTTTCGGCCCGTTTAAAACAACGCCATAATTACTAACACAGTGGGAGGGATGGAATGACCTCGGAGCCAGTATTATCGCTGATAAGGTTTTTTATTTCGAAATTTTTTGTTATCTTCAAATTCACCCATTCCAGTCTGCGCTGTACGCTAGCTTATGCCAATTACGTTGAGGTTATCCCTCCCCAAATGATAACATATTTCCTTATCGCGAGATTCAAGTAGTCCAATTGTGTTGAATAACATTTAGGCTACGAAAGTCAGTACAATATTTGAAAATTTGAATTATAATTTTTACTTTCTACTAAGTACGAGGAAAGTTAAGTGATTGGAGAAACTTTAACTTGAGATTTCGTTTTCAAGGAAACATACGTTTCAAAATGGCGGACATTTTAAATCTTGTGTCTAAATTAGAATTAAAAATTTTGAAATTCTTGTTTTGGTATTTCAGTGTAATTCGAAAACTAAAAGCATTAATGTGTGCAAATTTTAATAGGTCTACTGATTACGATGGGTGGGATTAGAATTTCAAAAAAGTATTAAAAAAAGAATATTGTTTCCATCACGACAAGAAAAAAGCTACATGCAGGGATTAGGGATTATTAAAAAATGTAAACAACTAATATATATATATATATATATATATATATATATATATATATATATATATATATATATATATATAGCTTACTGGCTCCTCCTTATGGTGTAGATATGCATACACCATAAGAGTTTAAAAAAATAATCCTTTAAATAGTCTATAAAGGCTTATGTCTATAAGATGAAATTTTCGTTTTAAAAACTTTTCTTCGTTGTTAATATGGAGCTGTGAGAAAATTTAAAGCAATCTGAAACTGCCAAACCACTGTCTGAAAACAAAATGGAGGATTGGTTTGTCTGTTACGTTAAAAATATCATTTTTCTATTTTTACTGGGCTTTAAGTATTTTGATAAAACTTTTTGGTGGTTGTTACGTGGTGCTGTGACAAGGATTTAGGCGTTATACAAGTGTCACGTGACTATTTGAAACAATGAGGACCGCTCAACAGTATTTTGTTTTATTTAAAAATTGAATATTTTTACGATGCACTGTGTATTACAGAAAAACGAATTTTTTAAACCAACGTTTAAATTGATTATTCATTGAAAAATAGCGAAGCACGGGCATTCGTCCTGTAAGCGGTAATTAACTTGAACATAACATGGCTGTTGAACCAATAACATAAAGTTTTCTTCAATAAACTTAACTTGCTTTAATTGAATATTAATTTAGTAAATTTTCCCTTAGACGTTTGTGCGGAATATTGACAAAGTTTATTGTACAATATAGCGTTTAGTCACGGCTTCTGATCTCTTAATTAATTTCCGCGGGAATCATCACTGGGTAGCTGAAAATACCACGACTGTGTATACGTTACATATTAGCGTCGCGCAGCTGTCTCGCCGACGTGATGGAAGCCAATTTCTAAAATGAAACAATTTTTGCACATTTCTTAAAAGAACGTTTTTCTCTATGGTCTATAATAACTTTATTTTTCGGTTAAAAAAAACTTGACTGCAAATAACTTTCGTTTTTATAATTTATTTTTTTGAAAAATACTCGTTTTTGATTTAAATGTTTAAAACATTTTTTATCCGCCGTAGAGTGTTTTATTTTTAGATCTGAGACCTTGAAACGAACGCCGATTTTTAAGATCACTTAGTGGTTAAACGTTTTATTTAAACACTCATACGTTAGCAATTTTGGTCAGTTATGCTTGGTAGAAACAATTTCTTAATAGCCTAGACAAGTTAGTAACCCACCCTGCAAAATCTGGTTTACAGTTTCAAAATGTCGGTAATTTCAAATTAAAAAAAAATACTTTTTTATCGAGTGGAATTAGATTTTAAAAATTGTACAATGTGCTGAAACAGGCGCGGTTATTTTAACTTTTTATCTTATGTTTTTCACTTCAAAGTTGGTACACTGATTTGAGTTGTAAATCATCACAAATGACCGAAATTTGAGTGAAAGAAAATAATCCGGTTTTGAGATATTTTTGGGGTAGGTAGTGACCTACACGTTTCCTTTGATTATTTAAGGACTACTTTAAAAAATAGTCTATATTCTAAACATTAGATCCAATTTTGAGATAATAGTATTTTTGTTATTTTTTAAAAGTTCCGATCAATGAATAGCTAAAAACAACATTTTTGCAGCTGAAATATATCTGCTTGTAAAATATTATCGAAATCGTTGTAGTAGTTTAGTTACACAAAACACAAAGACGGACATCGGTCAGTCTACTGCGTCACTGAAATGCGCACCTAAAGGTTCTTAGTTCGAGCCGCGGTTGCTTTCCCTTACCGTTAACACTGATCCCTCGTCCTCATTAGTCTAACTGGCATAAAGTGTAGGAAAAACAAAACAAAGACGGACAGATTTTTGAAACATGACACAGGAAATCTGAAAATGGATAAATTCTTTAAAACCTTACAACACGGAACCAAGCAGTAAGAAACGGCAAAGAAGATAATGGAACAGCACATTTTCTCGTCAGCTGTTGGTAACATATAATCAGATCAGCTGGCCGGCTGGCTTGTTTATAAACCGAACCATTGACATTAATGTCTAGAGGTCACTTTGTCTTGTACTAATTGACTGAATGGAAATGTTTTCGATGTCGCTATTTGATTCAATTGACCGAGTTGTACACGTCACAGCCCATCCAGAGTTGATATTTGACGACACCGCTCTATGCGTTCGCAGCTGAAAATTTGGACAACTATTGGTTTCTAAAAACTACAAAGTTATGTCCTGATAAAACTGCTGATAAATGCGAATTTCTACGCTGTCAGTACAAAACATAACCTTCCAGCGCTTGCCCCCGTGTATCTAAATTGCATAACCGACCCCTTATTTTCTAATCTTCTATTTAAAAATAATGTACTGTATTGTAGAGTCGTCGATTTAAAACCCTTTCATGCGCAAAAATCCTGACCTATGGAACACGTTTTGATACATATTGGCCAAATTTTGTCAATAAATTTTACAAGTAGGCCCACCAAAATTTATTCAACCTTTTCAAAATGGCGGACATTCAACATCTTTAAAACAACGTAAGTTTTCTTTATATTTAAAAAAAAATCTAAATACACCATCAAAAATTAATTTTTAAAACTGAAACTTTCAAATTCAATTGAAATCACAACAGTCAGGGTTCGATTTTAGTAAATTCAATGTATTACCTATTGCTAATTTATGCGCATTTAAAAGCTGATTATGATAATGAAATTTGATTTTCAAAGACGTCTTCAAAGTGACGTAATTCGTTCCCATCACGTCAGCGAGCCAGCAGCTTCGCCAAGTTTTTCCTGTTGAATTATATTGCTTTTGTAATGATACGACAAAACATTAGATGAGGGAATTTAAAACAAGTCTTACGGGAGTTGCACTGCCTTATAGATAAAGCGGTGAAGACTATTTTAAATAACTTTGGGCACAGAAAAAAAGAAATCACCAGTGACTAGGAACACAATTTACAAAATGAATGTTTGTAATCGAATCGTGCGGTCCCCAGATGACTTCCTGAGCTCAGTTTGTAATTACAAGTGCCCCCTCCGCCCCCAACCTGTCTGCAGGCTTCGCTTTATAATTACGTCATACAAAACAGCGGTGTTATACGAACAAATGTTGGCCTAAATAATACGGATCTTTCGGATTGCTTACTGGGATCAGTTTTGTATGAAATCAAGAAAAAACAATTTATTCGTCGGAGTAGAGCAATTATTACGTTCGCGCGAAAGATTTATTCAAACAGAAATTTTGGAAAGTTTTTCCGGAATACGCCCCAAGGTGTGGTTACACGAGATTCGTTTATAATTGGTACAATAGCGCCGTTTAGACCCTAATTTTTGAAAAAATAAAGTTTTAAAAAATGGCTAAAAAATACTTACAGTTTTTGACATTCAAATATTTTCTTGAGAAATTCTGACTGTGGCTACCAATAAAAGACAAATCGACCGAATTTCTCAAAATCTTGAAATCAGATTTTGCTCAAATTTTAGTCACCTGAAGAATTATAACAGAATCATATAGGCCTGTAAAAGATTTGCGGTGTGTGTGTAGCACGTTCACTTTTGCAATTTAAATCCGATTCGATTCAGACTTAGTATGAAAATCCATTTTGGTAATAGCTTAGAAAAGTCCGTTACCCAGAGAAATCCAGTTTCAAAATGGCGGATATTTTAAATCTTCAAGAAATTCCTAATTTTCAAAATCGATTGAAATTTAAAAAAAGAGTATTTTTAATGTAGTTTGATGGTTGTGAAATCGGTATTTTTAAAAAGGGTATATATATTTTTTTAGAAAATTCACTTTTATCACGTCACTGGAATCGCTGCGTGGCTCGATTACTTTATATTTTATAATAAAGTCCTTTTTATAAGTCAATATCGCATTGTGTAAGTTCTACAATAATAGTCAGTGTCAATGCTGTATTTATAGAGTTCAATATTCTTTAATGGAATAAATTATGTGTACTTAAGTAGTTAATTTATCGGTGTTTTTAAAATGCTTTCTTTTCAATTCTCTGAACAAATAACTTATAAAATCAATTTAAATAAATTATGAATTGCATTTTAGTTTGTATTGCCTTTTTAATGGTATCCATAAATAAAAATATAATGGCAACATACAGCTTAGCGAAGTGTGAAATATCGTTTTGTATTATTTATAAATTAAGTTAAAGGTTTTTATAACGTTTGAAACGAGTACAGTTTTTGTAGTTTTAAATTTCTAAAACAAAAAATAGTGTTTTTAAAATTTCGAAATGAAAATTATTTTATTGGTATTTAAAAAAAAACTATCATCGATAATAAACTGTAATGTGGTACTTTAGGGGTTTATTGGTAATTTTCAAACGTTGAGTGATTTTCAAATTTTGTCTGAATAAGTTTACAAAACCTTAAGGTTGCTAACATTTTTTTAAAGAACATCACTTGAGGCTATACTAACCGACTGATTTCTAAAAAATTTTCCATTCATTTCTGGGTTATTTCTATTTCAAAATAATTTCTTTAGTTCTTCAACAATTTTTTGTTTGTTTTTAATCCTTTTGTTTTTGGTCATATTAACAAAAACACCTTTTATTGAAATTGGTTTTAACTATTATGATAAAACATTCGCCCAAATGTAGCCTATGAATAAGCAAATAAAATCTATTCGTATTGTAGCAAATAAAAAACATTTATACTAAATTGTCTTTTATGTAGTGTAAAAGATTTCGATAATCGATTAATATACCGAGTTATTAACCTAGAATATATTAAATTACGATATTTAATACAAAAATATCACAAATTATAGCATATAAATACCAGAACAGTTTTAGATTTGTACTGAAGTGCAAGGCCTACAATATTACAGCGACTGTTATCCAAGCCGAATCAGTGCCTGCTAACGATTATTGACGGAACAGTGTTGCCAATGTCACCGTGCTGAAAGAGCCACCACACATGTTGGCAGCCTTGTTAAACAAGAACGTGGGAACTCATTGATTGTTAACTATGTGTATAATATGTGTGTGTGAATCCGGCATTGTTCTTGAGTGACCTACAACAAAATGCATATTCCCAAAATTTCTATGTTCCGGTCAAAATTATCATTTCTGTAGGTAGTTTTTTCTTTTGTAATTAATTACCATTGGTTTTTTTTGTTTTAACTATGGAATCATATAATAATAATTGTAAGGGATAATTTGAAAGAATTGATTTGAGATTTTTTTTGAGATTTTGAGGTTATTTGCCAGAATGTATTTTAATTTAAATTTTATATGTTGAAAATATTCGAGGCAATATATATATATAGGCAATATATATATATATATATATATATATATATATATATATATATATATATATATATATATATATATATAGGCCTATATAATTAACTTAAATAATTAACAGGTTAGGATATATTTTTATTTTGTCCGATTAAAAAAAATAGTGTACTGACATTTTATTTTGCCTAAATTTGTGTTTTAATTCTAATAACCAAATGTAGACAAGATTGTTAATTAGCAAAGTTCGTTACATTTCAAAAACATCAGCCATTTTAAATCTTAAAAAATAACTCATTTATCTTTTACTTTTTTTGAAAATTGGATTTCACCCAAGTAACTAGCTTTTAAATTTGCATAAATTATCGTTTCAAATAAAATTCCAAATCAATTGAAAATCAAGAAAATGCATTTGACGTATTTTATGCAATTGTTAAGTTTACACAATACTAATTTATAGCAGTTTAGCTCAATCTTGGCCCAAAATTGTTTTTGTTAATGGCGGACAATTTCATTTTTTAAAGAAAATAAGTTGAACAGCTTCAAAAATGGTTGCCACTTTTTTGTATTAGAATTTTGTCGTGAATCTGATACAAACATTATATTCACCGTTAAAATCTGCATTAATTAGGATGTAAACATTGAAATTTCGCTGAATTACGAAAATGAACCTGATGGAGGAGAGGGTTTTTATTTTATACGCAGTTTGAACGTTTTACAACACTCTTATTTTTCTTAACGGGAATAACTAAGTCCATTGTGTTAAACTTTGGCACTTAACATCGAAACTAGTGAATTATGCCCGAGTCCTAATTATTTGTGCTGTTAGCAGTTGGCACTACTGTCAGAAATGAACTGTCCATCTGTAGAAACAACTCCAATATGTCTCTTGGCGCCATTAAAGTAGGGTACAAACATACATTCAAAGCGAGTGTCAGATATAAACTACAAAACAGGCTGCAAGGGGAACGACCTGCATTAAAACTGTGACGTCACCACAAGTTTCGTTATTAAATGTTGACTGTTTAGTGAGAGTGAAGTCATCAAGTTGTCAACGGCAAGAGCGTTTGTATAACAAAGTAGCATCTGCCTTTTGTATCGGTCTTTGACGGTGATCTAGTTTGGGAAACTGATGGTATTAGCAACTGGCATTGAAAAATCAGTTATGGAAAATGACGTCATATCTTTTTTAATACTAGAGAACCAAGATTTTTATTGATTCTGGTTTTGCCTCTCAGATATACAGCTTACCGTGCACTCTCATACACAGGTTCAACCTTCCCAATCCAACCTCAGGCCTTTAGAGAATCCTGAGATGCTTCGGATGATGCCCTGTTCTATCGTCTGAACCCACACTCCAGACAGTGCCTAGGGATTCAAATCGTTTCCTGTCCAAAGCTGGACAGTCAAAACGCGTTTCCTCAGCTGTACCACATTTCCTACGCAAACGTTTGTCACATGAATGACCATTTTGTGTAAAAGCTGACGTGGTAAGGTCCTAGACCCGGGGCCTCGAAATGTTCGACGAAATGCAGTACAGACGTCGTGGTAAGGTCCTAGACCCGGGGCCTCGAAATGTTCGCCGAAATACAGTACAGACGTCGTGGTAAGGTCCTAGACCCGGGGCCTCGAAATGTTCGCCGAAATGCAGTACAGTACCAATATCTTTATTAACGTTTACTCTAGTACCGATTTAGCTAAGAGTCTGTAGGTTCTGTCGGCCATATGAATATATTATCTATAAGAACACACACACACACACACACACACACACACACACACACACACACACACACACACACACACACACACACACACACACACACACACGTCTTTATCCGTATCGTTTACTAATGATAAAAATTACTTCACTATTTGTTAAGATAAAATTACGTCTATATAATTTTAAAGGTCTCATATTTGGGAATCTAATCTGTTTTTTACAATTTGAGTAGGCCTATACCTTTTTTGCTTCTAAATCAGGAGCTAAAAGTACACAGTAAAACATTAAGACTGGCCACATTTTCACGTATAAAACATTTAAAATGAGATACAAATATAATTTTATCTTAAGAAATAGCGGAGTAGGCCGATCTGTACCGTTGTATAATAGGAGTTTTATGAAGAGTCGATTCAATATGGCCGACAGGATCCATACGTATTGTATGCACTGTATAAATTAATTTTGTTTTGTTTTTGCAGGTACGTGCAGAACAGTTATCTGAGTTTACAAATTGTTGATTGTGGTTGCCAATAAGTTGTTCGAAGTTGAACTTTAAAACGAGAGCAATTCAATTTTAAGCCTAACGCTATGTCGGCGAGTAATGGTAAGATTGTTTTTACCATTACTTACTTTAGATTATTATTACTTATTTACCACTGCTTACCTTACCTGTAGATTATTTTTTAAGAGGACATTAAAAATATCACGTGTGCATGTGTTAGCAATCTCGTCGAAACTTCGGTTCGATAACCAGTAAAATCCGTTTAACAGTTTCAGTAATGGCGGCCATGTTCTACACTTTTAAAATCTTACACATTTTAGAAAATCCGATTTCATCGTCATAGTCAGCGTTACAGCCTGCATAAATTAGCATTTTAAATTTTGCAATATTTCACGGTGATCAGAGTTTATTTTCGTATTTGTAATACTATTATTTTTTACGTAATTTTATTATTTAGCCAGCTAGACTGTTATTGAAAAGAAGGGATCGGCATTAGAGGAAAGGGAAAATTTAACCGCAGTCGAACCTGCGATCTTCAAGTGCACAAACACTGACCGGGAGTGTTTACTCCCTTGGACACGCTGGCCCCTATATTTTAAATACGAAAATATCTGCAGATTTTAACGTTGATTACGATGGTAAATTTTCAGTTATATTTTTTACGGCGGTCAGGTTCATTAAGCAAATTCTTTTCCGTTACGTCCGCGATACAGCTGCGTGCCGTGACTATTCCTTTAGTGATTTTCTCCATATAGCCGCCGTTCTGTACGGATAACCTAACATAACCTAGGAATACGCTGACGTATAATTAATTAGTTATTGAATACACTCGCGCTGGAGCTGTCCATCTCGTGTTGTACGACTTGGCAGCGTGCCAAGATGTGTAACCTTCAAGTGTTAATTCAAAGTTACGATTATTGAAAGAGATTTACGAGAAATTACACTTGTGCAGGAAAATGTATTTCAGTGTAATTGTTGCTTTTGTATTTTAAAGTAACTAAACATTATTATAATGCTAGCTGTAGGCCTACTACCCGGCGATGTCCGGATAATAAAGTTTTAATTTACACATTAATGTATTTAAACATTATTTTGAGTATGTATACTGCTATTGCTAGATATGAATATTTTTTTTAACTTTCACTTTATAAAAGTCAGAATATAAGTAAATCCAATTGTCAAAACAACAGCCCTACCTAGCAGATTTAATTCGAACTACTCTCTGAACACAATAGTCAATCGAATCAGAAGGGATTATGGGTTTAATTTCTGTAGTAATAGAAATGTTAGGAATCGGAAAGGATGATGAGTTTAAGTTCGGTAGTGATAGTGAATGTTAGGAAGCGGAAGGGATGATGGGTTTAAGTTCGGTAGGGATAGGGAATGTTAGGAAGCGGAAGGGATGATGGGTTTAAGTTCGGTAGTAATAGGGAATGTTAGGAAGCGGAAGAGATGATGGGTTTAAGTTCGGTAGGGATAGGGAATGTTAGGAAGCGGAAGGGATGATGGGTTTAAGTTCGGTAGTAATAGGGAATGTTAGGAAGCGGAAGAGATGATGGGTTGAAGTTCGGTAGGGATAGGGAATGTTAGGAAGCGGAAGGGATGATGGGTTTAAGTTCGGTAGTAATAGGGAATGTTAGGAAGCGGAAGAGATGATGGGTTTAAGTTCGGTAGGGATATGGAATGTTAGGAAGCGGAAGGGATGATGGGTTTAAATTCGGTAGGGATAGGGAATGTTAGGAAGCGGTAGAGATGATGGGTTTAAGTTCTGTAGTGATAGGGAATGTTAGGAAGCGGAAGGGATGATGGGTTTTAATTCGGTAGGGATAGGGAATGTTGGAAGCGGAAGAGATGATGGGTTTAAGTTCGGTAGTAATAGGGAATGTTGGAAGCGGGAGGGATGATGGGTTTAAGTTCGGTAGTAATAGGGAATGTTAGGAAGCGGAAGGGATGATGGGTTTAAATTCGGTAGGGATAGGGAATGTTAGGAAGCGGTAGAGATGATGGGTTTAAGTTCTGTAGTGATAGGGAATGTTAGGAAGCGGAAGGGATGATGAGTTTAAGTTCGTTAGGAATAGGGAATGTTAGGAAGCGGAAGGGATGATGGGTTTAAGTTCGGTAGTAATAGGGAATGTTAGGAAGTGGAAGGGGTGATGGGTTTAAGTTCGGTAGTAATAGGGAATGTTAGGAAGTGGAAGGGATGATGGGTTTAAGTTCGGTATGGATAGGGAATGCTGGAAGCGGGAGGGATGATGGGTGTAAGTTCTGATTCCTTTCAAAGAGGTTGGAGATGGAGGGATAGTTAACCAGAAAATTACTGATTGGTAGTCATAGTTAATTAGTGTGGGCAAG
The DNA here is from genome assembly GCA_022606455.1 of Callitettix versicolor. Lineage (NCBI taxonomy): Eukaryota > Metazoa > Arthropoda > Insecta > Hemiptera > Cercopidae > Callitettix > Callitettix versicolor. Next base: position 60,514,024 of record CM040186.1, on the reverse strand, counting down.
ATTCGCCACATGCTAAACTGCTTATAACTATTTCTTGCAAAATTTTATTTCAATCGGTGCAGTGGTTCATGCATGGATTTAATACAAAATCTAATTTGTTTAGCACAGTGGTTGCTTTTAAATTAGGTTGATTTGGTTAAATTGTCCTCAAAGTGCGTTTATCTTAGAACAAAGTACAACGTTACGTTTTACAAGCACTAGAAGCATTGTTAAGTTTACGATATTTTAACTATTGTTTTCCTTGTTAAGTTTCGCGTAATGAACGGACGTAAAAGTACTTAATTAGTCGAATTAGGCTTACTCACAAATTGCGTTATTTAACTTATACATTTTGGACTGGAAATACGGTGTTTGTATTATTGTAATATAATACTTGTTTTGAATGGAGTAAATTATTGAGTTTTTAAATAAAGTTGGCAGCCCTTCAGGAATTGTGTTGGCAATAGTGGCGGAGGACACAAATAGCGCTCACATGGTGGGAGTATGGAGGAGGGGGTAGGATTTGTCATCTCTTGCCATGTCACTTATAATAAAGCTATTACAGTAGTCAGCTGTTTTTTTTTGTATGTAGTTGTGTAGTAGCTTTATGTGTTATAGTAGAGTGTATACGATATGGGTTATGATAATTGTCATTTAAAATAAATAATTTAATAATGGCGAACGCAGCTGTCTCGCTGATGTGATAGAAGCAAATTTTTAGAAGCATTTTGACCTTTTTGAAATTCTGGTTTCACCATCATAATAAGCATTAAAATCTGCATATACTAGCACTTCAAACTTTTAAATTACAAAAACGAATCCTGTCCGCCTTCAAATTAAATTCCTTAATTTCAGCGTATTTTGAAAATTCAATATGCTGATTTATGCGGTTTTTAACGTTGATTACGACGGTGAAATCGAATTTTCAAAAAATTTAAGACGAAAAAGTTATTGTTTTTTTACGATTTAAAATTGCCGCCATTTTGAAACTGGTGAACGAATTTTGCTGTTTATCGAACTTGTCAAACTATTTCTATATTCGACTTTTGTACCAAGGTTGAATCAAATCGAATCAAAATTGGGAACGTGAGCGTGGTAATACGCATGTATATGTTGCTATTTGTTTTAATATATATAATTTAACGATCCCTGAAAAAGTGATATAGAAAACAGTATCGATGCCTATTTAAAAGTCCCTGTCTGGGTCGTACTATGATGGCCGCTCTAACAGCTAATTTTTCAATGAAAATTCATTAATGCAGATATTTTTACAAAAACTAAACCACAGAATTATTGCATGTGGGTTAGTAGAAGGTTACATAATGTTTAGGCTTTTTTTTAAATCTTATGAATTAGTAAAAAGTACAGGGGCACTTTTCAGAGTGAATTTCCATTTGAAAATGAACTATTAAGGCGACCATTATGTTAAGACCTTGACTCGAGACCATATAACGAACATCTATCGACCTCTAGAATACCTTAAAGTGTATGTGTGTATTTTTTAGTACTCTAGCGTTCACAAAATTTGGTTCAGCGGGTCACAGCTGCGGCCCTTCTACATTTTGAAAAAAAATCATAAATTTTTCAATGGAAAAAAGCTAATAAGAAGATAAAAAATTGCAACAGTTTTTTTACAAAACTATGGTGCTGCGGCGGGCGGATTTTATCTGAACCGAAACAGCTGATTTCATAAAACAGCTGTTAACTTTGAGGTTATGTTTGTTATACAAGTAGTTCCTACAGTTATTATTACACGTATCTCAATAAATGTCTCTGCACAAGACATTCTTACGCAAATTTTAACGAACTACAACCGTCGTCAAAAGGTTTAACTAACATTAAATCCTGGTACCAAAATATATTGTCAGCTATCTTGTTCCTGCCAAAATTACGGACGCGAAAGTTGTGGTGTTTTATAGCGGTGGCGTTCTGGCCTTCGGCCCGTTTTAACGCTACATGGTCCGTTTATAGACCGTTGTTATTTCAGGACGGAAATCGAGTGTGGAGCGCTGTAAGTCATCGCGAAACTGTTGCGTCATCGTTGCACACCGTGTCGCTTAACCTGGCGGACAAATGATGAGTTAAACGGCCATTGTTGGTAATGAATTGTCGCAGGAAGAATGCAATTGAAAGAAACTAAGGTGGGAAGTACCGAAAGTAGGTTTCGTATAAAGTTTTGTTAGACTCATTTTCAGTGGGTCGCCATCGGAAAATGAACTACCATAATGGTATGACCAGAAACCGAGACCTTAAACCATCGATTCTGACCATACGGCACTATGTTAGGAGTAGTTAAAAAATGCAAATATGTGTGTATGTGTTTTGCACGTTTGCTTTTGTAAATTTTTGAAACGAGATGCTCCAGAATTGGCACACGTTGTTCGTACAAGGTACCAAGCAAAATGGCGACCATTTAATACCCTTAAATTGATACTTTTTTTAGAATCAGCATAAACTAGTATTTAAAACTTTCAAATTTTGTTGAAAAAATGAAAATTAATTTTTTTGTGACGAAATTGTTTAACTTGTTACCAAAATGAATTATTTTGCAAACATTTTTTGCGTGATTTAAGTAGTTTTTTGTAAATTCGTTTCTGTTGCGCCATGCAGGTAACAGACCGATATACTGTATTCAGTTGCCATTTTGAAACGGTCAGTCATAAACAGATTGTGGTTAATTAATAGTTTGTATAAAATGTTTGGTGAAATAAACTCTACCTTAATTTCTCTTGGCATATAATAGCTTAATATTCGTAATAATTATTTTTATTATAAACTAATAATGCTATAGTTTACAGACATGAAAAAGTGAGGTTATAATTGTTACAATTTATGACCTTATATTTAAAATATTCTTTGAGATAAAGTTCTTTGGTTGTGATAGTAAAAAATAACAGATACGTATTAATTAGTGACAAAATAAGGTCAGATTTCTGTAGTTTTAATGTTATAAAAAATATGAAACACAAAACACTATACTGAAGAAGAAACAGTCTGTTTTCACTGAAGATACTCTTTTATCTCGGCGTTATGTTTGACAATCACGTGATGTTTTCGACTCATAAACACGTATTTAATTGACAACAGGTCTACAAGGTCTCTAAGTGACATTATAAAACTAGTTTTACTGTGCCCGAACTACTTTGAAGTGCTTCATTTAGCTGTAGCCCAGCTGGTTTCCATCAACAGCTGATTAAACGCGCAGTTTGAGGTAGGATGCGAAGAGCTGCATTCCGTATTGGTTTAAAATAAAACCAGAATGCTGCGCACTGAAATAAATATAACGTCAAAGTTAATGTACAGAAACAGCTGTTACTTAAAATCAGGTGTTTGAAGAAGGATAGTAATACAATTTCTAACGTTTTTGCATTGTCTACCGTTACTTAAAAACGTAAGAACAAATATTGTGGTGACTGTAAAAAAACCGTAATCTTGTGTTTTAGATGATTATATCCAAACTCAGAAAAATACGAATTGATCAGAAAAAATATTCAAGTTTTTGAGAATAAAAAAATGTTTTTTACTTGGATGTGTGTATGTTGGATATACGCGATAGCCAAGACTAGATTAATTTACCGATTTCTGTGTGACCCAAATCTGGAAACATTTTTTTTAATTATTCATCAATTTGGTTTTGAAAAAATTTAAAAAAGAGACCTTTAAAAAATTAACAAGAATCATTTTTTTCAAAAAGTTTTGTCAATTTTGTTTACATTTTGCGTAAATTTTAAACAGAACGCATAGATGTATGTAACTACCGCAAAACCGTTCTAATTTATCAAAATAGGTTGTGACGTTTTGCTAAATTATTGATCATATATGACTACTGACTACAATAAGTAACTCGAGTGATTGTTAGCAAATGTGACATAATTGCGGCAGTTGTCTCGCTGACGTAATGGAAGCGAAAAGCCGGAGTTATTTTTCTGTATCTTGCCTTTTTTGAAATTCTATTTCACTATCATAATCAGCATATATCAGAATTTTAAACATTTAAATTACATCGAAAATACGAAAACATACCCTGACCGCCGTCAGGTTCTTAATTTCAACTGATTTTTAAATTCAAAACGCTGATTTATTTTGTTTTTAACGCTGATTATGATGGTGAAATTAAATTTTCAAAAAACCTGTAAGACGAAAAGGTTGTGAATTTTTAAATGTTTGAAATGGTCGGCATTTTAAAACTTTTGAATGTATTTTACTGTTTAATGAACATTTCCATCAAACACGCACACGCATACATGCGCGCGCGCACAACACACACACACACACACACACACACACACACACACACACACACACACAAAAGCGCGCGCGATAAAATGTATGTACATTTTAACGATCAATCAAAAATTGATCTATGAGACAGAATCGGCGCAAATTTCAAGCTTGCAGACCTGGGTCTTACCTTGATTATGGCTCCAATAGCTCATTTTCGAATGAAAATTTGTTAATAACAGAAATTTACGGTTTGAGTGTTGAAAAAACCAAACTGCCATGTGTTTCCTTCCGTTTTACTTTCGACCGCTAAATTTCCCTCACTTCAAATTACGTATACTGAATGGTTGAGTATTCTCAACTATAAACGCACAGCATGCATTTTTTTACGATAGATCTTTCACTATTTCTGATGCATAGTTTACGGTGTCCGACTCTGTTCAAAGAAATCTAGATAAGATATCATTGTACGCTTAAATATTTTTCAAGATATTGCTGATGAGGCCTTAGAAAGGTGGTCGAAAACTATGCTGAAAGGCTTCAGATGATCATATGATGAATTCAATAAACATAATTCTTATTTCAGTTAATTCAAAGAACAATGTTGCTAACATTTTTAACTCTATCGGCGACTTCACGTTTTAATGTCCTAATTACGGGAACAAAGCGCGCATCAATATTCTATCGTCGTATTATACGCGCTAAACTGTGGAACAACGTTGCTATCATTGAAACAAATGTTTCGATTCAGGTTCCGAACCTGTCATTGAAGAGGTCAAGAACGTCTTCGAAACTAGAGTTGCATAAACTTGATACGCCGTAGTCTTACACCATTCTATTATAACCTTGGCGCACGGAGTCCCCTTTAGTAAGACCTTGAAGCCACTTTAAGTGACCCGTTGGACGTCGGTAACTATTCAGTGAAGAATCGATTCAACTATTCCTGGCTGAATGAAGGGCGTGACTGTGTTAGCACGATGTGCTAGTCTAACCTAACCTATAAACATACTTGACCTGCACAAAACACACCAGTTCTAGCTATTTAATGTCATCTATTCTAATACATTTTTAACTTTACATCTAACCTAACCTTACCTAACTTAAACACGTCTGTTCGAGCTATTTAATACTCAATTTCTAACTTTACACCTAAGGTAACCTAAATACACCTGTTCTGGCTATTTAATTACCATCTAGTCTAATCACTTTTTAACTTTACATCTAGCCTAACCTATAGCCATACCTGCCTAACCTAAACACCTATTCTAGCTATTTAATATCATATATTCTAATCAATTTTTAACTTTACATCTAACCTAATCTATAATAGCCTTACCTTACCTAACTTAAACACGTCTGTTCGAGCTATTTAATACTCAATTTCTAACTTTACACCTAAGCTAACCTAAATACACCTGTTCTGGCTATTTAATTATCATCTAGTCTAATCACTTTTTAACTTTACATCTAGCCTAACCTATAATAGCCTTACCTTACCTAACATAAACACGTCTGTTCTAGCTATTTAATATCATATATTCTAATCAATTTTTAACTTTACACCTAACCTAACCTACAGCCATACGTGACCTAACCTAAACGGCTGTTCTAGGTATTTAATACCATCTATTCAAATCAATTTTTAACAACATCTAACAACATCAATTTTCAACATCTAACTTAACCTATAGCCATTCTTGACCTAACCTTAACACCTGTTATAGCTACTTAATATCATCTATTTTGAACAATTTGTAACTTTATGTCTAACCTAACCTATAATCATACCTGTCCTTACCTAAATGTCTGTTTTAGCTATTTAATACCATTTATTCTAATTAATTTTTAATTTTACTTCTAACCTAACCTATATCCGTACCTGACCTTATCTAAACATCTGTTCTAGCTATTTAATACCATCTATTCTAATTAGTTTATAATTTCACGTCTAACCCTACCTAACCACGATTAACCACATCCGTTCTAAGGATTTAATGCCGTAATTTCCATCACTGTTCTAATCAATGTATAACTCGATGTCTAATCTAACTTAACCTATAACTACACTTAACCTAACCTAACCTAACCTAGATAATATCAACCAATGCAGATAATAAAATTTTCTCATCTCACCAACGTATTATCATAACAAACCTTTATAAATAGAATTTTAAAATCATTTCAATTGAAAATCTGAAATTAACTTCGATTTACGTCAGATTTATTACCGTATTTTTAATTGAATTTGAAATTTAAAAATGCTAATTTGTGCGGATTTTAAAATAATTTTCCATGGAGAAAAAAGATTTGTTTAAAAAAGTGTTAATATTTAATAAACAATGTTTAAAAAAAATGGAATAACTGCCAATTAGAAACGGTTGAACAAATTTTGTGGTTAACGAACATTTATAAGGTAATAAAATCGATTTTTGTGCTCCCCATGTGAATGAAATCGGAGCAAAATTGCGAAGGCTAAAATGCTAAACACACACACACACACACACACACACACACACACACACACACACACACACTTAAAAAAATTGAAGAAACACCCCCAAAAATTGTTTTACAAGCTATGAATGTCGCACATATTAAGGTCCTGGGTCTGGATGTTACCATGATGGCCGCTCAATAGTTCATTATCGAAGGTAAACTTGCTAATGGAATTTCTTTCTACAATGGCGGCTCAAGTAGATCGTTTCCAACTTGAAGCGGAATAAAGTTTTTAAAGTAGATCCTATTTATCAAGAATTCAAGTTTATTGTAAACAGATATTCGATTTTTCGTAGAAATGTGAAATAATCTGTGAGGTCGTTACGTGCTTTATATACTGCAACACAACCGTGGCGATAAACACATACACGTTAGTCTACGTGGCTCACCTTGCTTAACGTTAGCAATGGACGCGTAATCAGAGAACACGTGTTTTATCTGCCCGATCTGTGTCGTTTGGATACGCTGGTTGGATGTTTTATCGTGATTTGTCAAGCGTGATTTGATAATTCAAAAGTATTTTTTAATTAATAACAGTAAATGAGTGTTAAGACTTTTGGAAACGAATTTTCGAGTCTTTACCGAGAAATTGTTAACATAAAAACAAAAATCTTTTAAGGAATTGTAATTACAAGTGCAGGATTAAAAATGTTTTTTTAGTGAATTTAATTTGAAAATGAGAGACATCCTGATACGACAAAGACCGAGGATTTTGAATGGCACCGATCTTCTAGTCTATGTCAGATGTGCGGGCGTGTGCCTGTGCGTGCTTACGTGTGTGTTTAACATTCTAACTGTCGTAATTTTGATCCGATTTAATTCAAACTTGGTACAATAGTTGATTTTAGCAATAGTTTGAACGCGTTCGTTAACCAGCGAAATCCGTTTAACCATTTCAAAATGGCGGGCATTTTAAATCGTTCTACGCCACTGGTATTTGGAAATGTAATTTCACCGTCGTAACCAGCGTTAAAATCCGCACGAATCAGACGTCGGTCAGATTTCGTTTACGTGTTTTTTAAGTCGTTCAATGTATTTAATTATGCAGATTTTAACGCCGGTCGTATTGGTGGAACCTGATTTTCAAGAAATTGTAAGATACTTTCCATACGTCAGCGAGTCAGGTGCGTGTCACTCATTGCTTGTTTAAAAAATTAATTACAGCAAACAGTAAATTAAACTATACAAATTAATTAAATTTTGAAATATTACTTTTTTAAAAGTTTTACTCTTAACCCACAATCAACAAGGTAATTACGAAAGCATGTCTGAATAAAGTTTTACAGAAAAACATTTTAAAATCCGCTCTGTGAACACGTTTTGATAGATTTTCAAATTTTCGTAAACATAACTCATATTGTTGCAATACTATGAGCCTTAAATTACAAATTTCAACTGCATTGAACCAGACACGCGGAAGAATAATTTACACTCTTCCAACCCGAAAACCGATATCAGTAAAAAAATATTACACCCTTTTAGTGCCGTGACCCTGGAGCGAGGCTACGAATAGTTCTGGTAATATAACCCTATTCGAAGCTAAATGCAGATACCAACTTACAGTGTGACCTTATATTTATAATTAGAGGAGAATTAGAGGGAGATAATTTCAGTAGGTAATGTATTGGGTTGTGAAATAACAAACGTACACGTTTGCTGGCGATATTTTATAATAGTTGACGTGATACAAGCGAATTTCCATAAAAGTAAATTTCTTTTACCGTACCGTCTTTTAAAACTTGGATTTTATAGTCATAAACAGCATTTGAATATAAGTGCATTAGCATTTTAAAATTTTCAACTTGCAAAAAAACACGAAAATGAACCTTGGCCGCCGTTTGGAAACGGATTTTGAAAATTCAAATGTTATTGTATGCAGTTTTTATCGCTGATTACGACGGGAGAGTAGGATTTTCAAAAAATATTTGAGGCCAAAATGTTATGAATTTTTGAAGATTTGAACAACTTGAATAAGAACAAGAACAAGAAAAAAAACAAGAACAAGAAGAAGATCAACAACAACAACAACAAAAACAAGAAGAACAAGAACAAGAACAAGAAGAACAATAAGAAAAACATGAACAAAAACACGAACGAATTTTTGTAACTGTTAAAAGAAAATTCGCTGGTTAACAAATTTGTTCAAGCTGTTAACATAATCGATTTTCGTACCGAGTTTGAATCAAATTGGACCAAAATTAAAAACGTGAGCGTGTAAAAACCGCCCTGAGTTGGCTATATATATTTGTACGTTTATATTCTCTCGAATCGTACAATTTTTAAATTTTACTTTAAATACACTATGTTGAATTACGGACTTTAAGTATGTTCAGAGTTGTAACGAAATCCTGACGAACCGATTTCGAGAACTTATTTCGCATTTCCGGTTTTTCTTTCTAGATAGATGTATGTGTAAAGTTTCTGTTACATTTGTGTTATACATTACCGGTTGTTTACGGTAATAAACTATGTCAGAACACAATTACTTAATTATCACGTGTTTTCAACGAGCTTAGTTCGCTTGTATGGGTTGGTTACGCTTGTTTAGGTGTCAGCTATCTCAAGGTTGCTTACCAAACACTTCTGCGCATATATATATATATATATATATATAACACTTAAGAAGAAAAAAATCGAAACAGAAAACATTTTGCCAAATTTAAACCTATAAAGTATGTGTAAATAAACAAATAATATAAACTAGCTGTTATTCAAAATAATTATATTAAAAACAGCTGATCATTGCCATTTTTTCTGTATAGAAACTTTCCCACTTCATCCTCCTACGGACTTAATTAAAGAAAATGTATAACTTTATGTTTTCCACTATTTTTCTACGACTCACCAGTCCCCGAAAATACTGTTTTTAAATTTTAACACCTCTAAAAGAAACAAAAATTGTTCTAATAAAAATGTTTGCGATTAAATTTCAAATAATAATAAAAAGCCGTTATAAAAAAAATCCTAAGCCTAGCTGTAGATAAATTAATGAAAATCATATTTTCTCTTCCTTTTTATTTTAATTACGATATTTTTCTTCGAAAACACGACAAATTAGCTTATGTAGTTTTTAACAACATAACCTGAAAGTTATTATAGACTATCAGCTGTTCAATGAAATCAGCTGGTCGTTACGAAATTATATAAAACAGCTGATCTTTTACTATAACTACCAATATAAATTTGTGTACTCACATCACGTGATGCGCAAAATCCAACATGACAACCAGCCCTAATACATGATACATGTTAATTAGAAATAAATATAATTTACGTTTCGGTATTGAATATAAACGTACGTTACGTGGTTACTACTATGAGAGATATGTGAGCACTGGTGGAATCTTGCGGCAGAGTGTTTAACTACAGTTAAATTGATAACAGAGCTGTCTATTTCCTAAGACGTCTTCTCTCTGACCTTGCAGCGTTTTTAACGGCAGATAGTGCAACTACTTGGACTTTAGCCGCTGATATCGACCACACTTTTTATAATGTTGGCTGTATTTCCAGTCTTTATTTGCAGTAGTTTTGGGAATCAATAAAAAAAACACAATACGAACGCTGACCATTTCCGTTTACTTTCTTTGATTCTAATTTTATTTTATTGCAATTACTTATGTTGTGAATATATATGTATAAAGAAAATTTCAACAAAATTCTATGAACCGAATGGGTCGATTCGTTTTTAAATCGGATTTTCACAAAGTTCGCAATACGTTTGCGTAATCATTCATTCCTTCTCATTGACGGGCATCACGGACTGTGGATACGAGCGGAGTTGAATCGGATCCAAAAACAGCTGTTTAACTATCGGTACGTTCACTGGTGTCCGAAATTCAGCGGCAAGGTAAATATTTACACCCGTCGCTGAGAATAGAAGAGGAGGTAAAACGGTACTGCAACATAACAACCTTCGGTTCTAAATAACCGCGGAGAAACGACAACGGCTGGCCCGGCTGAAGAAACCCATTTTACAAATTGATTCGTTTCCATAATGACCTTGACACTACTGTCGGAGGTCGTTAGTTGTAAACAAGCTTGTGGCGATCGTTGCATTTCTAATGAGCAGCAGAGGCTATTGTAGACACAACAGCCTGAGTTTTAGTTTAAGGAAATTTACAGTTCTACAAACGAAGTGAGTAAAAGGACCGGCTGATTCCACGAAGACGGACCGCGTGACCTTTTCGTCTGTTCAAATATTTCCGTTCGACAGCCTGTTTCACAGATCACGGTCAGTGAATCTTAACCACAATCAGGCGTTATAACAAGAGTAGCTGTATTTATCGTATCACCAGCGCTGGTTAGGGATAAACCGTTGTGCACACACACACACACACACACACACACACACACACACACACACACCTTCCTTTTTTTAAAATAAATGTGCAAAGTAGGCTACTTTTAGCGGTAAATGTTCTGTAAGAATGTTTGGGCATGTAGTATAATGGCGTTGATTGTAATTTAAATATTTATTAATGAACTTATTTATATGCAGTAGGGAGTTTTGAACTCAGATCCCTTAGTTTCGAAAGCGGAAAACGTAACACCGAGTCAGGGAAGTGCGTTTAGAAACAGTCAGCTCACTGGCAGACTTTTATTCACTTCGAGAACACTAATTACGTGTATAAGGCGGGCGTGACGCTTTTTTATATGTTATTCATGCTCTCGCGGGTTTCTAAATGTTTCCACTGTAGGCACGCGAAAAGATGTTATCAATTCGAAAGTCTTGACGCCCAAAAAATGCGCAGCGGACCACGCATTCAAAACCTAACGTTTTGTTTTTAATGAAATGCGACCACTGAAAGCTTAACGGAGCCGAGCGGAGTCAAGCGGCGTTGCTGGAGCGTAGCTTGGACTCTGTCTAGTTCGGTTTTGAAGCCGCCCACGTCTCCAAACTTATTACTTCTCGATATCTATGTTACAGTTTACAAACATAGTAGTTTCCTAGAATCCGTTAAAATAGGCCTAAATATTTAGATTTAAAAATAAGAAAGTGTTATTTAACGGACTGAACTACGCTTCATGTTGCCGTTCATCTTCATTCCGCTCAAACCTGCTCCGTTCGACTTAGCTCAGCGCAGCTCCCGGTCCAATTTTTGGCCGCCCGGTTTTAGAATTAAATTCCAAAGCGGCACATATTTTATTTTGAACATTCTGCAAACTGAAATAAAAATTTATTTCGATCCTGTCGTGTTCCCACTTTGAAACAGGCCAAAGGAGCCGCACAGCCGAGCAATTCGACCTATCCTGTACGAAATACTAGGCCGGCCTGTAGCCTTCTGACTCTGAGCCAAAGTATCTTATATGCTGACGGTCGTGCCAAAAAGGAAACACAACTTTGGCACCCTTAAAAGTTTCAACATTTCTGTTATTGACAACTTTTTGTTCAAACTAAATATAATCGTGGAGGTATGCAGCTGGTCTACATTACGCTGAATAAATCAGATTTTCAAAAACGTGTAGGGTAAAAAAAATACACTTCTGTATTACTTGGACTTTCCGCCATTTTGAAACTGTTGAACGAATTTTTGTAGTACAAGCTATTACCAAAATCGATTTTCGTGCCGTTTGATTGATTCAAATCGGACGAAATTGCGTATTCTACAGTTATATAACGGAAATGTAAAGTTTGCCGAATGTATAACGTGGCGATAAACACATACACGTTAGTCTACATGGCTACGTGGTTCACCTTGCTTAACGTTAGCAATGGCCAATTTGACATTTTTGGTATTATTACAAATTTGTTGTAATAATTTCACCTCCTTATATATATATATATATATATATATATATATATATATATATATAATTTTATTCCTAATATATATATATATATATATATATATATATATATATATATATATATATATATATATATATATATATATATATATATCCTAGTTTGCATTTTTCGATAGCAGCTTGAACACGTCTGTTAACCAGCAAAATTCGTTCAACAGTTTCAAAATGGTGGCCATTTCAAATCGTCAACTTTTCTTGTGTTAAATATTTATTGAAAGTCCGATTTCAGTGAAGCAATAGTCGTAAAAAACTGTTGTGTTAGCGTTTTGAATTTTTAAAAATCCTTTTGAAGAATTTAATTTGACGACGGTTAGGGTTCGTTTTCGTATTTTCAGTGTATTCTGAATGTGCAAAACGCCAGTTGGGCGTGTAATGCAGAGTTATGTGCTATTAATGATGGTGAAATCGGAGTTTTGAAAATAAGTTAAGTTAAATCAAAATTACTTTTGGAAATACGCTTCCATCACGTAAGTGAGACAGCTGCGTGATGCGACTTTATTCTTATCTATTTTCAGTGCACTGACGTAAGTTGTGATTCTTAAACTGAATCAGTTGCCTAAGGAAACACTGATTCATGTGTTTAGTTTGTTTATCTGAAAGCTACATTTGATTAAAAATCCTTTTGTTCTAAAGTCGTTGAACTGGAAGCGCTTAGTGTTTCAACTACTTTCATTAAACTTTCTAAAACTGTTCTCCCCCCATTTTAAAGTCGTTTACCCCGGAATGAATTTTAGTGAAACAGAAGGTGGTGTTAAATATATGGCAGACGCGGATCGACGCGGGGTGGGGTTGTTGCCCAGCTCAATGGCCTAGTTTCTGGCTGAAGGGTGTGGAAGGTCCTGGGGAATCGATCCTGCGACTGCTTGTAGAGGGGCGGCGACCTACAGCGCTATACACTTAACTTTCTCCCTACGTGTCGTATTTCTTTCTTTTTGTTTCTGTTTATTGTTTTATCGGAAGTGTGAGCGCTTACGTGTATTGTTTTTCGTTTTGTAAATTACGTAAATAAAATGATTTCTTAGAAAATTTAAATTAACGTAAGGTCACTGTTTTCGCCGTCAATTGTACGATACAATTTAACCGAAGAATACAAGGGTTTGATCTCTTTGTAGGCTATTAAAACCACAATACAGGTGTACTTTTAGCCAAAAAACTACGTGTGTATCGATTTTTCAGTATGCAGTTTTTCACTATACATTTTTCAGTAGGGCCTATCAATTTTTTAATATCGATTTTTCATTCAATTATAAAATTTTTAGTATTGATTTTCAGTATCGATTTTTAGTATCGATTTTTAGTATCAATTTTTTAGTATCGATTTTTCAGTATCGATTTATTTTAGTATCTATTTTTTAGTATCGTATAAACACTACGACATTAAATTAGTCGCAGAGGACCATGAAACCCGGAATTATTACTGTTAACTCTAAACTTCGCAGTTTAAAACTGCAATTAAAATGTTATTCGCTTTTTAATACCATTAAGAAACGATTAATATCGATTTTGCTTCGATTAATATTACGCGCACAGCTGACTATAATTTACTTTTCGAAAATATCGATTTTCGTAATATTTAATCAATATCAAACATCGTTTTTAGTAACACGTTACTAATACTACGTTTTTAGTAATACGTTACTGTATCGTTGCGACGGCCAGGACTGTTATCGATTTTTAGTATCATTTCGATTTTAAAGGGAATGATGCGCATTCCAACATAATGTAAAATCAACATTAGTGCTTGCTAAAACATTTTGTACTATTACAAAATATATCTTTTACATTTTCGATGAACTTATGCATCTATCGATCTTGACAATGTTTAATTGGATTTTCCTCCATTTCGAAACTGCTGGAAAGGCACACCTGATCATTTGCAGGTAGTATAATATGTAAATGGTTCTACCTGCATAGACGTATTTAATAGCATGCACAATTATATCGATTTTTAGTATCATTTACGGTGTTAAGCTTTTTTAAGTATGAATGTAAAGTAAACACTTTTCAGATCTTAAGTAATTCTAAATGTTATTGTAAATTTGTATTTTATTTTACTTTATCACTTTCCTAACTAGGTCTGAAAGATAGGTGAGAACAACCGCGGGATGCAACTGTCTCGCTGACATGATGGAAGCGAATTTCAAAAGTCAATTCTTTTATCTTTTTTTGAGACTCTTTTTTGATTTTTAACATCGTTAATTGTATTAAAATCTGCATATACATTTGTTTTTGGAAATTCGCTTCTACTACGTCAGCGAGCAGCTGCTTGCCGCGATTCTGTTGTATTCTGATGAAATCGTTACGCTTTTGAAACATATAAATTCAAGTCGAGCCGCGAACGTAACGATAAAGTTTCGAAATAATCTTATCACCTGATTATAGGTCATTCCGAACTGTGTAACTTGAGACTTTAGACTAAATAGCTTGTCTCGGTTTTTTTATGATTAGAGTAAAGTTGTAAACAAGTCAGCTGATGTGGCAGGGTTCACAGCTAGTTAGCGGGGGCGATTAATAGCTGTAGGTCATGCGAAACTGTATCAGCCGTTTTTTTTAGGCTCGTTAACAGCTGATTAATACAAGAAAATTAAAAATACGGGAATGCATTTAATTATTTCATATTGTAACCTGTGTCATTTCAAAAGACAACGGCGTGTACTAGGTTGTTAGAGCTTCAGTCTGCTGCCTGTCAAATTTCCGCACCTTCTGGTCGTAGGTTCAACACAGGAATTACTGCCTTAAGATTTTAACATATATCATTTTTATGGCTGCTTGTGAGTTGGATTTTGCGCAATGCGTGCCAGTGTCATATTGCATATAATAGTATACTTTAGCGCGTTGCCTGCTATTGTATACATTGGTAGTTATATTAAAAGATAATGTTTTATATTGATTCGTAACTATCAGCTGATTTCATTAAACAGCTGATAGGCTATAATAAGTTTCAGGATAACCTATATTGTTAAAAACTAGACATGTTGTAGTAATTTTTTTTTTTTTAACGTCCGACTATTGTGTACACTTGGGCTAATGCAGACGATGGGATGATTTATAGCGTATGAAAATGCCAAACCCTGGCGGGAGTTGTAGTAAAATATCAGTTGTTTTATATTAATTCGTAACGATCAGCTGATTTCGTTGAACTGCTGATAGGATATAATAAGTTTCAGATTATGTTGTTAAAAACTAGCTGTGTTATGGTAAATATAATTTGTTTTATATTAATTCGTAATGATCAGCTGATTTTATTGAACAGCTGATAGGCTGTAATAAGTTAAAGGTTATGTTGTTGTATGTTATGGTAAAATATCAGTTGTTTTATATTAATTCGTAACGATCAGCTGATTTCATTGAACTGCTGATAGGATATAATACGTTTCAGGTTATGTTGTTAAAAACTAGCTATGTTATGGTCAATATCATTTGTTTTATATTAATTCGTAATGATCAGCTGATTTTATTAAACAGCTGATAGGCTGTAATAAGTTTCAGGTTATGTTGTTGTATGATATAGTAAAAGATCAGTTGTTTTATATCAATTCGTAACGATCAGCCGATTTCATTGGACAGGTAATAAGCTACAATACGTTTCAGGATATGATGTTAATAACTAGCCATGTTAATTTGTCGTGTTTTCGAACGAATTATCGTAATTAAAATAAAAAGGAAAAGAAAACATAATACTTGATTCTTATGTTTGGTTCAGTAACAGAAATTAGTTCATTTAAAATTGTAAGACGATCAGTGACGTGTTTTGCTTGTTTTTAAGGTTACAAATGGCCGCCATTTTGAAACATTTAGTCGGACCGGGTAAGCAACATATAGAAGCTATTATCGGTTATTTGAGCCGAGTTTGAGTTATGCCGGACAAAAATTGAGCACGCTAGAGTGCTACGAAAAAAATTTTGTACAGCTGCGTAAAAAGTGATATAGAGATCAAAGTCGGTGCTAATTTCAAGGAACCGGGTCAGGGTTTTACCACGATGGCGCCTCTAATTGTTCGTACTCCAATAGAAATTCCCTAAAATTACGGATCGTTATCTTCCGTTCCAAAATATCAGTTCAGTAGCAATATACGGAAGGTCAAAGGTTTTATTACTGAATTTAGTCTGCCGAATTCTAAGTAAACAGAAATCGCGGTTTAAGAGTAAATCTTTTTGGACCGAAATAAACCGAGACCGCGTTTATTTGGGTTCGTTGGAATTAAACAAATTTTTTAAACTATTTTAAGACGTTTATATTTTGATTGTCTGAGTATTTACACAGTTACACGGACTGTATGTCTGTAAATCTTCATTACGAAAAATGTACAGACGCCTCTGTTGACTCAAGACTGTAACGCTCAATAATGAAGCGTAACCCTAAGATAACGTAAGAAAATACAAATTGTACACTTATTTTTCTATGTTTATGCAATTCCAATGTTTTTTTTCATTTTCTTCCTAAATGTTTTGTAATTTTGCATCGCTATGTTTTCATTTTTCATTCGCCACTATTGTATAATTTTCATTAAGCATTTCATAATCTAGTTCATCTAATCTAAATTTTTCGTTT
Source organism: Callitettix versicolor (assembly GCA_022606455.1). NCBI lineage: Eukaryota > Metazoa > Arthropoda > Insecta > Hemiptera > Cercopidae > Callitettix > Callitettix versicolor. Next base: position 60,496,969 of record CM040186.1, on the reverse strand, counting down.
ATGTGACAGTTATTGATTTTTTCATTTATAATTAAAAAAAATAATTGAATATATTTATATCTAAATGTAATTTTATTAATCCTTGAATCTATAATATATAGATATTTCACTGCATAGAATATTTTGAATAGAGAACGCTATCTATTAGCAAGGAAATGAACTATGTACTTTTAAGTTGTCAGATTACAGTTAGCTTATTTGTTAATATGTGAATCACATTAATTATATTAATTAGGTATTTAATCGAGTGTAATATAAATTTTTGTCACTACAGAGCGCTCTGATGTCGAGTTTTGGTACTACGTGCATTTTACCTTTCATTCTGATATCCTGATTTTAATATTGGGTGGGAGCTCTATCTAGTACTATAGACTCAATGTTAATATCTATATTTTAGGTGTAACAAAATATATAAGACGTAAAACATTAAATATAATTTTAAAAAATATTTCAGTTACAACATCCGTTTTTATCTGTAGTCAACCGTTTTGAAAATATTTGGGCACGTTTCCCCACGTAACAGTAAATTTTTGTTTTTTAAGCCTTTTTAGATAAAAAACCATAGAAATATTACAACAATTAGATTTTCTCTAAATCGGTTTGACATTTTGCTAAAATAAAGGCATAATAATTGTCCTAACATAACGTGTTGGTCGCTATGAACAAAAACAGAAGAATCATTATTTTACGTTTTGCTCATTTATGAATATTCATAACTGAAAACTGCGTTCCAAATTTAAAATAGAATCATTTACAGATCGGTAGTAAATCGAATATTTGTTACAGTATCGATTACAGTAGAAGGCTTATAGCTAAACGCGTAACCTTGCTAGGAGGAGGGTAAGTACAGGGCAAGGAGCGCGGGGGGGGGAAATGCATGCAGTTGCAAAAACATCGTCTGTCGTTTATAGCTACAACATGGTTATTCCGTTTAATGTAACGATCTCTTATTAAAGTATGCTAACTACCGATAATAAGAGAATTATTTCATTAGTTTTTATTGGCCTGCAGTTTTGCCTTTTGAAAGCCGTTCGCATGGTAATGATTATACGGAATGATGTTTTGTGCGTGACTAGTACAACTTCGGTCAGATCAAGGTCGCAACGCCTCCAACTGTATGAATCTTCACATCTGAAATACACTGTATTAAACGTTTTTTAAGTGAATTTCCATTGCAAAAATGAGCTATTTGGAGCTGTCATTATCAAATCCGGTACTTTGAAATGAGCGTCGTTTTCCTTATAGACCAAGTTTTGTGGGATCGTAAAAAATTACATTACGAATTGTTGTGTGTGTGTGTTTGTGTGTATGTTTCAGCACTTTTGCAATTTCGATCCGATTCGTTTCAAAATTGTAGCTTGGAGAAACCCATTAAAATCCGTTCAACAAAATGGCGGTCATTTATAGTTATAAAACATTCAAAAATTAAATTTTTTTAACAATGTTTTGCATTAATTAGCTTTTTAACGTCGTTGGAAATTCAAAAACAATCTAACGGTGCATCTTTAATTGTAATTTGAAAGTTAATAATGTTAATACAGTAAAACCTCTTTATAGCTGAATTGAAGGGAACGTTAGTTTTCGCCGTTATAAAGAGATTTCCCCTATAGAGAGAGCTCAAATAAAATGTGTATCAATGTGTTTTTTTTTTATAAAACGTGTTGTACACTATTTTTAATTTCAAGTATTGAGTGCAAACGTTATTGAATAAAAATATTCGACGAATAGTCTTAAAAAAACAATATTTATGAAATAATATTGTAAGAATAAAATACTGTAACTGTGAGGGAAAAAAGCAATATTTTGCAGAAACTATTGCAGATCAGTTTCATCAATTCCTTTAAATTTTGACTTTCGATTTTTTTTAAAGCTATTCCCTTTACTACAAGCCTTCTATATTTTATTTTCATTTTTCAATATCGTGCCAACAGAAGAATTAGCTACATTAAAATGTCGGCAAACATCTACTTGCTTCACACCTTTCTCTAACTCACGCAAAACTCTAACCTTTACACATAAGGACATTTTCCGTTTAGACTACACATTACACTGAATTGTAAAATGTACTAATCACAAATCATTGGATTCAGTTGATGCACTACGCATTGCTTTTAACACTCGATTGACGTGTCTGCGTACTGAGAAATAGGGTAGAAGTGTAGGAAGTGCACGTGGTTTGCCACTATAGAGAGATTACTGGAATTTTGCTTGCCTCAATAGAGAAAGTTACTATACACGTACTTACTACAGGAGTAGGAAGGGACCAACACATTTTGCCGCTATAGAGAGATTTCCGTTATATATAGAGATTTTACTGTATACAGAGATTTTAATGCTGATTACGACGGTGGAAATTAATCCAAATTAAAGTGTTATCGTTCGTGTTACGTCATACAATGACCGTATCGTTTAGCTTCTATCTAAATGTGACATTCTTTGATAATATTCCCGTTAATTTATTAATTATGATTAACATTCCGGATGATCATTAATATGATGTAATTGCTGTATGGAACAACTCGACAAATATATAGCTCTGGTTGTAACAAATCCAGCGAGATTAATGGCGATAACGTTTTGAAACAATTACGTACGACTTCTGAACTGTGAAATTGATAAGGCACTGTTTTATTCAGTATTAGCGATGTTCGTAATTACGATAAGACCAACAACACAGACTCCCCCCCCAATTACGCTCGAATTCATGAAATATGCACCGGTTTGACTTCAAGAGCTCGTTTTGTTTATGTTGTGGCGTTCATACTCGTATGTTAAAAATTTAAAGTTTGGAATTTATATTAACGACACTTCAAAAAGTAATCTCGTCGTAAGACCCGCTCATTTCAATGTGCCGGGTCTGGTTTTTACTAACCGCTCCAATAGCTCATTTACCAGTAGAAATATTCTAATGAGCCGAATGATTTGAGCAGATAAAAATAACAGATTTGTCTCAGGTTCTATTTTTCGATCTTTTAAACTTTTAATAACCTCCGGTTTTAGCCACTGGCTGACGCATAGTTCTATTTCTAGGTTAAACCTGTTAGAGTAAAATAGCAAATTGTTTCAGACTTAAATTACACTTTGTTGTACACAGGTTGATGGTAAAGGCAGGCGATATTTGTCGTCGGTTAATTTTATTTCTGCTGTAATAGATACATTTAAATTTGTAAGATTGTTTTAGATAGCGCCTATTTCAGGGGTCTTATCGGCACGAATTCTTTTCTATTCGTTTTTTGAAAATTCCAGATTAGTGAAGAGCAAATTCCAAATTCGTTTTATCTGTCCAAGAAAAAAATACAAATTATTTAATTATAGATAAACTCTCGTTTTCGACAATTTACTTTCCCCGGTTAATTTTACAAAAGCGATTAACGAGAATTCATTCGAATTTGCGTCATATCAAATCACTGTTGGGAATTTGAAATTAAAATTATTAGTGTTTCGGCATTAAATCGAAAAAAATAAACCAGTACAGTAAAAATTAAATCGAAATTTTCAACAGTTTGGGCAAGTTCGTTACCCGGCAAAACCTATTCAACGGTTTCTAAATGACGGGTATAGAATGTGTAGAAAATCATTTCGTTTATAAAATCTTAGTTTTTTTTTAAATTTAACTTCAACTTTTTAATCGTCGTTTAAGTTTGATAAATTAGTTCTTCAAATTTCCAATATGTAATATTTGAATATTTAAAGCGTTCATTCGTGGAGACTAAAGCCGATTGGGATGGTTAAAGAAGATTATTGAAAAAGTGTAAGATAAAAAGGTTAATATTATGATTTTACTTTTTGGGTATTCACGTCCAAAACATTTACGATACTGCTGCGTGCCACACCTCATATTGCTAGCTTCCGAAACGGATTTTAACACTTTTTGCTTTTTTGAATTTATGTTAAAAGATCAGTTGTTTTTTTATTAATTTGTAAAGATCAGTTGATTTCATTGAACAGCTGATAGGCTATAACAAGTTTCAGGTTATATTGTTAAAAACTAGCTGTTTTAATTTATCGCTGTAGTTTTTATTAATTCATAAAGATCAGCTGATTTCATTGAACAGCTGATAGACTACAATACGCTCCAGGTTAGGTTGTAAAAAACTAGGTATGTTAATTTGTCATTTATATTAATTCGTAATGATCAGCTGATTTCATTGAACAGCTGATAGGCTATAATAAGTTTCAGGTTATGTTGTTAAAAACTAGTTATGTTAATTTGTCGTGTTTTCAAATAAATTATCATAATTAAAGTAAAAAAAAGAGAAAACGTGAAACGTGATTTTTATTTTTGGTTCAATAACATAATGTTTTTGCATGTAATATATAGAAAATCACTTGATAAAAATCATCTAATTTTCTCAAAGCTAGTTAAACTACATAACGTTTAACGAAGCTAGTTGTAAACTACATAATATTTTACAAATATAATTTTAAATATAAACGGAATAGTGTATAAATTTATATAACAACCGGCTCTGGAAGCAATCAGCTGTTAATTAATTGAAGAAGCCATTGAAGCGAATCAGTTAATTTCCCTTTGAACAAGGACCGTCCTTCATTCCGCTTACTGGAAAACGAAAAACATTTCCTCAAACTTTTAAACGCTATAACGAGCCTTATAATCGAAGTAGTTCATTAACCATAACCGATACCCGACTATAATTAGTAAGCTATTATATTAAAATTACTGACTGACTACGTATACAAATGCTTTCCTACTTTTCAAATAGTAGAAACTCAACTAAATTTTTTACACCATCTTATGTATCAGTACTGGTGTGCATAGCTCAGTGGAAATCTGATGTTTGGAATTTTCGTAAAGAAATTAGTAGGGATAATACGAGTACATTTGTTTATGATATATATTCAATAAATACTCAATCGTGTTTATTTCATTGCACAATGTACACAAGTCCTATCACTCTTTTCTTTATTTTAATTTCTTCTATTCATTTGAATCTTATTAAATATACAGATAAATAATGGGAAATGAGCTACTTTAGTTACCATCATGGTAAGATCCAGACCCGGGACATTGAAATGAACGCTGAACCTGAACTCTAAAACACTTTAGTCGTTAATTCGTTTATGCGCTCATTTTGGTAATAGTTTAGACAACTTCGTTAACCAGCAAAATTCGTACAACAGTTTCAAAATGGTGAAGATTTCAAATTTTAAAAACATTTTTGACTTAAATAAGTCACCATAGTTAACCATCGTTTTAATAGCTGTATAGAACAATAGTCGGACGTTAAAAAAAAATTAATAGTTGTATTAATTTGCATTTTTAATGTTTAAAATGCTAATATTAACAGATTATTATATCAAAGTAAGAGGAAATAATTGCGTTTGAAAATTGGCAAATCACAGACATTAGCGAAAACCAGAATGAACAATATCTCGAATAACATCATGAAATAACAGTTTTAAAAACAAAGTAAATGATTGTTGAGTTTTGTAACGATTTTCCGTTGTGTAGTAAACTATCGGAGTGGTTTTAAATATAGAATGTGCACTGATCATGTTCTGTAGAACATTTTTCGTCTTGATGGTTTTTTAAAACTATATATAATGTTGACAATCTAGGAAATTGATCCAAACTTGGAAAATATTGTCACCAGACAAAGTTTCAAAATGGCGGTCAGAATCTTTTAAAAAATCATAATATAATTTCATTTTCGAAATTTCAATTAAATTAAAAATATAAATAGGGATTTTAACGCTGGTATAAAACATGGTAAGATAAAATGTTTTATTTATATAACTTTACAATTTATTTTTGCGTATTCAAGACGTGCGTTTAAGTATGTTGTTAGTTTTTGAAAATTCGCTTCATCACGTTGGCTACGGAACCCGATTGTTACCATTTAAGTGTAAGAATTCTATTTACTTATTTCAGGTTAGTAATAATTGATATCAGATATGTGAAGAGTGCCGTTTAGATGCTATCAGCAATATAATTTGATAATTACAAGTGTTATCAGTGGTGGTCGCCTCTGACCTCTGACTTGAACACTTTCCACTCGATCAGAACGTGATCACACTGTAAGACTGCTATACGTCGTATTTAGATAAAGCGCATTGGATGGAACTTTGATAAGCGATTGAAAAATGCGCGGTTACGTAAAGGTCTACCTTCTGCTAGGAGCGAGAAACTAAACAACACGATTGGTTAGGAACGGATTCTTGTATTAACAGGGAAAATAGTTAACACTCAATCAAATGTAGGCTAACTTATACTGGGAATTTTTTTAAATGCTCTAAAACCGTTAATACAATTTGTATAAATTATAATCTGGTAACGCAGCTGTCTCGCTGATGTGATTGAAGCGTATTTTCAAGAAGTAACACAATGATTTTTAAACTTTTTGGTTGCCTGTGTGTGTACGTTTTAGCACTCTCTCATTAGAAATATCGGTTCAGTCTGATTCAAAACTTGGCAAAAAATCGTAAAAACGCGCTAAACAGTTTAAAAATGGTTGGCAATTCAAATATTTTTGGACATTTTTTTACCGTCGTAATCAGCGTTAAAGTCTGCATGATTAGCATTTTGAAGTTTCAAAATCCTTTGAACAGAATTTAATGCTGGTTTTAATGGTGACATAAGGTTTTTCAATTAAAGTGTTAGAAAAAAATTAATTGTTTATGGAAATTTGCTTCCATCACGTCAGCGAAAATCGAAATTAGGCCTACCTTTAAAATAAACTACCCTTGTTTATGCGGAATGTTAACGGCTATGAAAGTAATTCAATGAGGAAAAGTTTGCCTATCGTTTAATCCGGGACGACGATAGATTTCATCGTTATGATGCAACGACCTCATCCTCTAGATCACTTTGTGTGTGTGCGCGCGCGTGTGTGAATGATTGGTGCGGGCTCGCGTGTGAGTGCGTACGTGAGAGCAAGCGTGTGAGTGCGTGCGTGCAAGCAAGCGGGCGAGCGTGTGTGTCCGTGCGTGCGTGCGTGCGTGTGTGCGAGCGAGTGTGCGTGCATGTGTTTATGCACTCTCACGTTGCAGTTTTGGTTCAATTTGATTCAAAACGTGGCACAAAAATCGATTTTTGTATTATGGACAAGTTCATTGGAAAGCAGTTAACAAAAAAAACTGCTGAACACTTTCAAAATCTTTTTGGGAATCTTTTTTTTACCATCGTAATCAGCGTTAAAGTCTGCATAATTAGCGTTGTAAAGTTTTAAATTTCATTGATAATTTAACTGATTTTAAAGCTGGTAATGACGTTTAATTAAGATTTTGAATTAAATTGCTAGCTAAAATAAATTGTTTTTGGAAATTCGCTTCCGTCACGTTCAGAGAAAATCGAAAATAACCTTAACATAAACGAGTAATGTTTGTTCGAAACGAAAACGGCTTTGAAAATAATCCAATGTGGAAAAGTTAGCGCAGCGTCTATTCCGGGACGACGATAGAGTCCATCGTTATGAAGCAGCGCGATACACAGAGCGGGAATAGTATTGTTGATGCATCAATAGGTACCGGAATCAATTGTCTGACGTCACCGCCCAAATTTACACAGCTCCCTTCTCCGATTAGATTCACCCCATTCCAGACCGGATCTAAATTTGGATCCGATGGAAGTCTACACAGCGCCCGGCTCATTCATAAATGGAATGTACACGCGTTGGGTAAACAACTGGCGCGACTCAAATCGTTCCCTGTGCGCACGCAGCTGTCTCGCTGTGTGAAAATAAATTTCGTAATTCACGTAAACGAGTATTTTAACAAGCAAATGATTTCTTTTATATAGCCTATTAATAAAACGGAATGTTTGTCTGTATGTGTGTTTGTACGACGGACGGTAAAATCTACGCCACGCAAGATCTGAAATTTTAAGCGTAAGTGAACAGACAAAGGTCGGGCAACACAGTTTAAAATTTCTAAAAATTTTAAAGAAATGAATTTTAACTGAAAATGACACACGTTTAGGCGTGCATAGAACATTAACGGTGGCTACTTTTGTATGTCGCTGGCAACGAAACAGTTATCGAAAAAAACTGAAAAGTTGTTCTAGTTTCGCTAAATAGGTTCGTTTGATTTTGCTTAAATTTTGGTCAGATTGGGGGAAAATACGATTCACTCGTATGGATCCAGGAGTGAATCGGGGGAAAACAATCAGGTTTTAAATTGATAGATTTCAATGAAGTTTGACTTGTAGATTAGCTGATATCTCGGTAATATTTTTACTGGATTCAAAGCTCTTTTTCGGTCAGTTTAAATAGAAAAACTTTTAAAATAAACGGTATTTTTTTACGGAAATAATTCCCGCAGGGGTGCAGACTAGTTGCACCTATTGAGAGAATTTAGACGTCGCTCGCGGTACCCGAGTCTAACACACACTTACACTTACAACACTACACTTTACACTCACACTTACATTTAGGGAGGCGATAACAGCCTCAATGGGCTTTACGGAAATTATTCTGTTAGAGAGTTTTCTGTAATATTTTGTGTACTAGTTATTCTTAAGTGTTTACGAATTAATTAAGAATAATTAATGAATTATTATTGCACTGCGACCTTTGTAGATGTTTCTTACGCCCTTTCTGTATTCCTGAGTTGCTCAGTTACAACGTCTAGTCTCTTCGTAAAGTCTAGGCTATGAGGAGGATTCAAGGTGGGCAATTCCCCACTTCTAATTAGTGACTTCCCAGTTCGTTATTAAGGTGTTTGCTCTGATAATTCCTTTCCAGTTTCCTCCCACCTTACTCTTGACTCTTATCAAGGATTTTATTTTTCATTTGGACAGCTTTTTTTGAGACATGAGATCTAGTTCATTTCATTTTACAATTTTACTGATATTGCCTCGGATACACGGGTAAGGCTACGGTACACTGGGAGGGCTCCATTAGGCCGGTGTCATTTACTCCATCAGCATGGGTCGCTTTACACTTTACAGTTAACCGTTGTGTGTGTGTGTGTGTGTGTGTGTGTGTGTGTGTGTGTGTGTGTGTGTGTTTTGAGTAGATGAGTGAGAGCAGTATGAACTAGAAGTACGGTGGGATCGCTAAGCTAAGCCCATCAGCTCACCTCAGCTTTAAAATATTTAAGATAAACAAGCAATAGGCTAATTAGTTATATGACCAGTATGGTTTGCCTTATTTTGCCAGGTAACGTCATCATACAAGCTTTCCGTAAACCCGGGTCTTAACCACGATGGCCATTACATTTAAAATTTGGTAATTCTGGTGAGTTTGTACACACCCTGCAATGGTTATCACCTTATTCTGATTTTTTCGTTAATTGACTACGTCATTATTAAAAAAAAAAATATTCTAACTTACCCCATATGACCATACTTTATAGTCACCCTGTATGTCGTAACGTACGAAAATCCGTTACTCAACCAATTTTAAAACTGAAACTGGCTATCAACAGTTGAAGTAAAATGCTCTTTTTTTAAATTAAAAGGAAAAAACACACCCAACAATAAGTTATAGTAATAAAAACCAATTAAATTGAGTCGTAAAACATTTATTGCTGTTTTTTTATTAATTAAGCTTCAGTTGATAGTGAAAAAGAATAGGTTTTATAAAGCATTGTTTGGAGTTAACAGCCCGTTATAGAAATACATTGTTAACTGGGCCGTATCCTTATCTGGTCACATGTTGGAAAACTTTCGATAAGAAGTAATTGTTTCTGTTTCGAAAAAAATAACCTTGAATCTCTGCGTTCAGACATGCCATTGTAGGCCTACACGTATTCAACTGAACGAAATTGAAAATTTCCATTGGAAGATGAGCTATTGGAACTGTAAATAGGTGTGTGTGTGTGCGCGCGCTCGCGCTCGCGCGTGCGTGTATTCGTTAAACAAATTTAACACACACCGCACCGCACGCACATACACAAAAAATAATCTAAGTCAGGATTGTTGTTCATCTGAAGCTCACAGGTTTGGATCTTACAACGATTGCCTCTTTAACAACTGATTTTCCAATGGAAATTCGTTAACGATAGTTTCCTTCCTGCCAGCCGATATAAACCAAGAAGTAATACTTTCTAAGATAAACCGCTTTATTTCCTTCACTGATCTTCGAAGCAGAACTGGTCTCCTTCATGCGAGACGTTTTCAGTAACAGATTATATAGGCTTAATCAGTTCAACAGTTGGCTACACTGAGACCACAATACTGTCGTATGTAATAAGAGTCTGAAATATTGCACTACTGTCCGTTATAAATACTTTTTTATGTTAATGAAAATCAATATTATGTTAATTTTAAAATTTGTAGACATAATTCAAAAGTGATTCTATGGATCAAAGTCAAGAAAAAAGTTCTATAAACTAATAGGGATTTACTACTACTACCAGACATTTTAACATGTATCATGTTTTAGGGTGGTTGTGATGTCGGATTTTGCACGTCGCGTTATGCGAGAAACATGTATATTGATATATAGTAGTATATTTTGCGCGTCGCAATTCTCGTATTACATAAACATTTCCTGTGTTTCCGCCCCGGATCGAACCGGGGACCTTGCGCGTGTGAGGCGCATGTCGTAACCATTACACTAACTACGAAGAAGTTTATATTGGTAGTTTACATTAAAAGATCAGTTGTTTTATAATAATTAGTAACGATAAGCTGATTTCATTGAACAGCCGATAATTTATAATAAGTTTCAGGTTATGTTGTTAATTTATTAATTCAGGTTACTAGCCATGTTAATTTATCCTGTTTTTGAAAAAATCGTAATTAAAATAACATTTAATACAATAAATTTTGTATTATAAATAATTATAAATTATTTATTTATTATAAAGTAATTATAAATATTTTTTAATTGTTTGTTTTCTTTTTTCAGAAGAACGCAACCAAATCTTCAGTATTCTAAGGCACGTTTACGTTTAACACAGGTGAGCACAGGTGAATGCTTTTTTTTCGAGAAAGTTTGTGCAATATTTAACGAATTAATCGCGATAGTATATGTTTCTCAACGGAAATCTTCGTTACTCAGTGATAGTTGTAAAGGTAACAATTATTGTTACACAATTTGAATTTAGAATACTGCACAATGTTGAAACAAGAGTAAGTATTCTCAAACTTTACGTACGTCATAACATACAGGATGACTATAAAGTACGGTAACTAAATGTCGTTTAACAGTAAGGACGTCATCAACGAGGATAGGTTCGTAAACATTACAGAAGGTGTTCAAAATTTATGTCATTCCTATGGGAAAGTGAGCTATTAAAACGGTCATCATAGTAAAACCTAGACTCGAAACCTTGAGAATCGATCCTGACTTCTGGAGTACCTTTGTGAAATCTGCATAAGCATTTTATGTTAATGTAAAAAAATAGTATTTAAATTTCCATTATTATTTGAAAGCTTAAAATGTTAATATATGCAGGTTATGTTTATAATTTTGAAACCAGATTTTAAAAAAATGTAAGTTAATACAATTATTGTTGGCGATTCGCTTTCGTCACGTCTGCGAGACAGCTGCGCGTGCCTGTACTAATTATATTCTAATAAAGGCCTATAACCTTCTTTTTGCTAGATGTAGTTTGAGGTCGAGAATTTATTTACACTTTTAAATGGTCGTGAATAATTATTTATAAACATAAAAGGCAAATATTCTTAAAAAATTACAATAAATGCGACATGCAGCTGTCTCGCTGACGTAATGGAAACCAATTTCCAAAAGTATTTTTATTTATCTTAACATATGTTAACATACATTTGTGCTATAAACGATTAAATTACACTGCTAATACGACAATGAACCATGTCAATTAAATTTCTTAATTTTCAACGCATTTTGAAAATTAAAAATGATAATTTATACAGTTTGGAACGCTGATTACGATGGTGAAATCAGATTCCCTAAAATTACGAATTTTTAAAGACTTGAAATAGCCACCATTTTGAAACTGTTGAACGCATTTTACTGGTTACCCATAATGGCCACGCTGTCATCAAAATCGATTTTTGTGCAACGTTTGAATCGAAATTGGACTAAATTAGCTAACGTGAGCGTGCAAACACACACACACACACACACACACACACACACACACACACACACACACACACACACACACACACACACACACACACACACACACACACACACACACACACACACACACACACACACACACACACACACACACACACACACACACACACACACACACACACACACACACACACACACACACACACACACACACACACACACACACACACACACACACACACACACACACACACACACACACACACACACACACACACACACACACACACACACACACACACACACACACACACACACACACACACACACACACACACACACACACACACACACACACACACACACACACACACACACACACACACACACACACACACACACACACACACACACACACACACACACACACACACACACACACACACACACACACACACACACACACACACACACACACACACACACACACACACACACACACACACACACACACACACACACACACACACACACACACACACACACACACACACACACACACACACACACACACACACACACACACACACACACACACACACACACACACACGCACGAATTTTAACGTTCCTTTATTTTAAAGTCCCGAATCTGGGTCCTTACCATGATGGCCGTTCCAACAGCTTATTTTCCAACGGAATGTCGCTAATAAGTCGGAGTGCGTGAGACAAAGTGCCCAGATTTTAGTCACAAATCGGACCTTTCACTAGTTTAATTGTACACTTCGCTTTCTTTCGCCTCACGAAGGAGAAAGTATAGAGCAGTTGCAGAAAATTTATCGCCCGTTGTCGCCCGCTTTCCTGTTTCCTTTTAATTGTAGCAATTTGGAATCGGACGATTCATCAGCGCAATCGGCCGTGACGGTTTTGCGTCCAAGCGTTCACCTGGCAACGGTTGCCAAAGCAAAGTCTGACCTTTCCTAATGTATATCTTGTTTCATTTTGTCGCCAAGGAATTTATACCGGAGCGGACGAAAATGTTGTTTGTTAAGTTAATTGGATTGGACGACAGATACGTAAAGCCGGTGTTTAGGTTTTTATAGTCAGGAAGACTTTCTGTCCTATAAATTACTTTGAATGCCAGCTGTTGTTCATTTATTGAAGTATTTTTGAGAATCGGAAAGACTAGAAAATTATGTGACATCAAGTTTAATAATTGCCGCACGCAGATGTGAGCTGATGTGATACAATCGAATTTCTAAAAATCAGTTCGTTAGATTTCGATCAAATTTTGTTCATATATTACGGTTTACAATTTAAGTGATTGTAGAAAATTTGAAATAAAAAATAATTACGGTTTGGGAGAAAGCCGAGAAAAAATTAACCCTGATCGCCGTCGGACTTCAAAAAGTTCTTTTTAGGTCAAAAAACTCTTAGAAAAACTCTTAATAAAGGTTAAAGGGTATAATATCATCTGGTACTGCAACTAAAGGATCAGTTATGCAACTAAGCTCCTCTGGATTATAGTTCATTAGATTGGTGTCCTCGATGAGTTCTTAGATGAGTGTACTCATTCTGCTGAAGGTGCGCAGAATCCTGGAAGCCAAACACCTTTCATTTGTAATTAATCCTGTGGTTTTCCCATAAGTTGTTTTCTGCCCAGGATATCTAATGTCCCTCCGAGTTCTCCTAGAGTACCTTTATAAAAATCCGTTTGAGTGAATAAATTAATAAGGTTACTATTGCACTGCGACCTTTGCTATTGCGTCACCTTTCTGTGTTCGTCAGATGCTCCGTTGCAGCGCCTCCAGTACTAGTCTCTTTACAAAGTCTAAAATTTAGCTAGGATTTTAAAGTGAGTAGCTCCTCCACTCCTAATCGTTGACTTCCCAGTTCCTTATTGAGGTGCTTGCTCTGCTAATCCCCTTTCAATTTTTTTCTTCTTGACCATCATTAAGGAATTTCTGTCAATCTTTTTATTATGCGCTCATTCTATTTTATCCGCCCTGTATAGAACTCTGCATTCATGGGTAAGATTAGGGTGCACTGGGAGGTCACCAGGTTTAACAGAACTCCGTTCGATACACCATTAGGCCGGTGTCATTTGCCTAATGGGAATGTCTTCTAAGACGTCTTATCTTGCTTCTTCTTGGATGTCCTATGTCTGAACTACTACCGAAATTTGTTTTTGCTCAATACATCCTGCGATCACGATGCCAGAGGCCGCTAAACTCCGTAATTTCTAACGTTCAGTCTGCAACGTTAATCTACGCCGGGGCACTAATGCGTGGCGCTTGTACTCTACAATCGTAATTAGAGTTAATTTGGGCAAATGCGGCGTGACGGAAACACAAAAATTACGTCAGAAGAAAATTCAATTAATTGACGACATGTTGAAAGCCAAATCGATAGATATTCGGGTTTATATAATCGGGATTTGTGGGCAGTGGACACAGTTGTGCAAGTGGTAAGGACGGTTCGATGCACACGTTTCTTGGGGTCGTCGACCCGGAGGTGATAACGGCGTCGATCCGTTAAACACACACCGTTAAGGATGTTGATTAAAGCGTTGGCAATATTGCGGGGACGCGACGGTGGTATGAACATTAAACAGCTGACTAAAGAGATCAGGAAAATAAATTTAATTTCCTTAGCGTTGTACGAACGTTTTGAAAACTTTTGTTACGAGACGTGTGAACAGAAAATATGTCCATGCATTCTTGTAATGTTATGCAGCTATCGTAGTAAGATTAGCGACGGTGCTGACCTCTATAGACATTGAATATAAACGAACTAGAATGGTAACCCTTACGAGTACGTGAACGCTCACTGCTGGTGACATCTTGAGGCAAAGTGTTAAACTACAGTGAAATGGACAATAATACTGTATTTCCTCAGACGTATCCGTACAGTTTGCAGCGTTCATAGCGGTAGACAGTCAAACTACTTGGATTTTAGCCTCTGATATCGAGCACGCTTTATGGTTGTACTTCTAGTCCGTTTATATTCAACACTACAGATAACAATTTGAGGAGTAATTAAAAATTTATACATGTGCGTGTTCACGATGTAGTCTATGGACCTGCCGTCGTGGTAATATTTGGTCCAAAATTTTGAAATGGCATCTAGATCATTTTTTGAGGTGTTTTTAAAAATTATATAGTGTAGTATATTTGTATGTGTTTTAGCGATTTTGGTCTGCTTTGAGTAAAACTTTTTTACAGTTTCAAAATGGCGGTAATTTCAAATCTTTAAAATAAAATTTATTTCTTTATCTTACGCTTTTGTGATTATCTGATTTCACTATTGTGATCAGCATTATAACCTAAATAAATTATCATTTTAAATTCGCTGGAAAATTAGAAAACGAATCTGACATTTTTGTGTATTATGCCCAGGATCTTAAGGTTCCGGGTCTGCTTCTTACCGTGACGGCCAGTAATTCATTTTTCAGTGAAATCATTGTTTAAAAAAATCATTGGATTCTAGATTATCCAATGAAGTGTTCCACGAACAAGTCAGTTGCACATAATCAGGCCTAAACGAGTTCGGTAAACTATCGTGGACATTGTTGCGCTATTTGCTCAATTGAAACTTTCTTTGAGATCGGATCAAAATAAATCAGAACGAAGAAGCCCTACAGCGACACCAAGGCAGTGGATAAGTACATCCGCTGAGATAGGGGTTGACGATAATCACCCCTTGTTCAGTTTTAGCTTTGCCACCCTTTTGTATTCACTATAGGCCATATTGTAACGTACGCTTTCTTTGTGATGTGTTCAAGGCGTTATAACCGTTGAAAATATGGTGGTTTTTATTTTTGTGTATTTAAATAAACACTAATGCGGCAAGCAGCTCTTAGGCTAAAGTGATGAAAGCAAAAGTAATTTTTGAAATTTTGAATTCACCGTTATAATCAACATTTAAATTTAATGTAGTAGCGTTTTAAACTTTTAAATTGCATTGGAAATACAAAATGAATCCTGACCGCCGTCGAATTAAATTTCTTCATTTCAACGGATTTTTGAAGATTAAAAATGATTATTTGAAAACAATTTAAGACGAAAAACTTTTGTATTTTTAATGGCTGTAATTTCGTGTCCAAGCTGCGTACTACAAAAATCGATTTTTGTGCCAAGTTCAAATCGAAACAGACTAAAATTGCGATTGAAATATTAAAAAATTTAACGACTCCTCAAGCAGTGATATAGAACTCGTGATATAGATCAGAGCCCACGGTCTGGGTCTCTTACCAAGATGGCCGCTGCAATAGTTTTTCCCAATTAAGTAAATTTTTTGCGATTTTTTCATCGAAAAACTTTACACAAAAATCATCTGTTTTGGTTTAACACAAGATCGTTACCCAGCTTAGCGCGATCCTTTAAAGAGTTCAATAGCATCGACCGCTCCACACGGTAAAAAAAAAACAAAAAAAAAATTGATTTTGGTGATAATTTGGAAAAAAATACTCTTGAATATCAGTTTCAAAATGGCGGCAATTAAACTCTTATCTCCGAGGTTTGGGATCATTTTCGTAAAACTTGAAAACTTAAAACGCTAATTTATTTTCAACTATTGAAATGTTCGTGTAAGCGGGTGTTGTTAAATGCTGTTTCAGTTTTTGGAAACCCGAATTGTCTTGAGCGAGAGAGATGCGTGCAGCGGTTATCAATTAACAAGCGCAACAGCGCAGCTGTTTAACTGTCTACATCAGATGTGATTATATTACATATATTTCTCTGCACTGACTTGCGTTTTTTTCTTAAACAATTATTTTTCGTAATGAATCTCTAGAGAAGCTGGACATGTTCCAACTGGCATGATACCGCGGCGTAGGCTTGTTTGTTCAACACACCAACAATTAAACGCTGCTGGGCGCTGTTTGTAACGTGTTTTTTTGCAAATATTGTTACAGAGTTGAACATTTTATGTAAGTTTTCAGCAAACAGTAATGTTTATTGAGACAGTGTTTTGCTGTGTTACATTGTTGCGTTTTAGAATTAATTTGTTTGTAACAATCTGGAATAAATGAAGTGAAATTTTGTAATTTATGTTTTGCTATTTGGAAGGGGGGCATAGAATCTAATTCTGAAGCTGTAGACGAAAATAACGTCGCACAAGTCTTACATAGTCTGTGTAATACGGTTTTGAAATGTCCACCATTTTGAAACGGTTGTATAGATTTCGTTGAAAAAAGTAAAATGTCCAGATTATTATCCGTTAAAAAATTGAATGTGTAACAAAATGTAAATCAAATTGAACCAAAATTGGAAACGTGAGAGTTCTAACACGCGCGCTCGCGTGTGTGTGTGTGTGTGTGAGTGAGTGAGTGTTTTGGTCAGTTTTAATTCAAACTTGGAACGAAAACAACTTTTTAAAACCGTTGAACTGTTTCAAAATGGCGGCCATTTCATATCTATTGGAAAAAGTAAAATTGTTTTTATGTGGTTTTATATTTGATCGATTTGTGCTCGTTTATAAATTTTAAACTCACTTGGCCATGTTGAATCTATTCCCTATAAGACTAATGTTAATTAAGGGGACAGATTAGTTTGCTGTTTATTAAGATAAAACAATTTTTTGTATCTCACTTTGTATGTGGGAATGTGGTCAGCTTTTTACATTTTGTTTATATTTTTTTCTTTCAAAGATTTTTACTGTATCTTTAAAAATAAACAAAAAGTAAAATGTGGATTACTTACCTTATACAAGCACTTTAAAATGATACATCAAACATAATTTTATCTTAAAAAATAGCGGAGTAATCTGTACTGTTAATTAAGGTAGGTCATATTTCAAGTAAATGCAAAAAAATTTTGAAATACGAGAAATTTTCGATTAGCGAATAAACGAAAAATAAACCTTGTCCGCTGCGGGTTTTGTTTTTTCGATTTCCTGTGGAACCGTATTTTTTATTATTTCAAAATTTGTTCGCTTCTGTTTATGTTGTGATTTCTTTTTGTACGATTGAAATGTGACTAAACGATTTTGCCGGTCATTGAATATAAACCGTACTATAAGTAGAGCTACCATTATAAAAAGCGTGCTCGATATTAGCGGCTGAAGTTCTAGTAGTTCGATTAACTGCCGTTACAGAGGGATTAGCTGCAGGAACATAGGGTGGAGGTGTTTGAGAAAATAAACAATACTATTATCTATTTAACTGTAGTTGAACACTTTGCTGCAAGATGCCGTCAGCGGCGGGCGCTTTCAAAGCTCCAGTTGGCAATAAAAATTAAAATTACTTCAAACTTTAAACAATATAAAGCTGTTAATAATTTTTTGTTTGTAAAACGAGTTAACGCTAAATTTCATAATAAGAAAATTAATTACTGCACGTAGACTGCATTTCGATATAATTTTTGTGAAACATTACAATTGTAAAATTTCTGTTACACATAACTATAATCGTGTTACGTGTATGAAGTGAATTTCCAAAATTAATTCCTTATCTTAACCTTTTTTGGAAACTCTGATTACTTTAACAAAACCAGTATTAAAACTTACATTGTTAAAAACTTTGGCTGCAATTTCAGGGGGTGGGGACGTTTAAGGAAATAGACAGTATTAATATTTATTTAACTGTAGTTGAACACTTTGCTGCAAGATGTCACCAGCAGCGACAACGGTCCGGTCCTTTGTGTTTTTCTCGGTCGCTTCTAAACTTAAGTTTGCGTAATGTTTTTGCTCAATTTATTTTTGTCTCGTTAACCGTTCAGCAGAGTATTGTGAACAGGCACGGCTAATGCCTAATTAAGGCGTAATGTCGAAACACACGTAGCAGTTGTGCAGATAACGTTATTTGAATACGCCCCCTCCCACTCGTGGCTGCTTACGTGTGCAATATGCATGCGTGTACTGTGCTGTGCTTCGCAATCATCGAAACTTAGGCCTACAGGTGTCGCAAAACTTGTCGAGTAAAAATTGAAAGTAAACCACTGGCTGAACACAACGCAGAGTTACTTTTCTTTTCAAAATATCATTTGTCAACAGCCTTCTATATTTTATTTTCTCAATACACGAACTATAAAAAAAGTTTTGTGAACGCTGCCGTCAACAGCGAGCACTCACAAAGCTCCATTTGGCAATAAAAATAAAAATTACTTCAAACTTTAAACAATATAAAGCTGTTAATAATTTGTTTAAATTGTAAAACGAGTTAACAATAATATATATATATATAAATTTTGGTAATTGGTTAACGAATTTGTCTAAGCAAATTTAAAAAAATAATTTTTGTGCCAAAGTTCAATCAAATTTGAATAAAATTGTAAGCGTGAGTGTGTTAACACACACACACACACACACACACACACACACACACACACACACACACACACACACACACACACACACATTTAACGATCTCTTACGAGGTGATATACAGTTAATATGGTTACACATTCCAATGTTTCGGGTCTAGGTCGTACCATAATGGACCTTCAACTCATTTTTCAACATAAATTTGCTAATACAAAAGAAATACGTGGCATTAAAAATTCATTGACAGTTTGAATCACGGGAAGTACAGAACTATTACATGTTTTGGAATTGAAGTGTGTTTGTGAAGGAAAAATCAGGTTTACGACAGTACGGGGAATTCACAAAGGGATTCTTTGAAACGTTAAGGAAGACGTTTTGCAAATAAGCGAGTGGCCTCCGCAGTCACGTGACCACTATCGCGGCGTGTGTGGCCACGGGTGCTAACAAATTTCGTACGTGGCCACAATATTTGAGCGTTCATTACGAGGACAATTCATATTAATTGTTGTATTTTCCCCCTTTTAGATTAGAGGAGTATAATATTAAATTCTATGCGTATTCTCGAGGTGATCAGCTTAAAGTGGCGCTGATAGGTAGTCATTAAAAAAAATATAATCGATTATCAATTTTTGATTATCGATTTTCGATTGACGATTATCGATTATCGAATGGTAATATTTACCATTCTGGAGTTAAATATTACTTAGCGAAAAAAACAAAATGACTGCTAGCAGGAAAATATTTAAATGTTTATACGAACTTCTTTTTTTATTTAAATATAAGAAAACCATTGAAAAATTTCGGTAGCGTATTTTAGAAACACCCTTTATTTGACTCAAATTTGAACAGTCGATTAAATGGAATAATTTTGATGTGAGATTTATTTTTTTACAATATTTAGCATTTAAAACTGTTACAAGCATATCTTCCGATTCTCTCGAACCGATTTGTGTTTTCCATTTATCTATGATTATGGCTCCGGTTTGCTTCCTAAACACTCGCAGTTAACCTCAAAAGTCGATCGAAGCTTTAAACCAGGAGGCTGTGGACAAATCACCATACACCACGGCAAGCCATGTTGCCAAGTTTATTTTAGTGTTGTTGGATCTACTTTTATAAAGTTTTTACATAACAACACTGCCTCCGAACATACCGCACTCAGTTTGTGGCATGCAAGGGTGCCAAATATTTATTGCAACTAAACATTGTAGCATAGTAACAATGATAGTCATTTTTATTAGGTAATTATTCACTATCCCCCCCACCTCGAGCATATGTCGTATTTAAATATATCGTTCTTTGTATGTTGGTAATTGTTTAGAAATGAATTTGAATTCGGAAAAGCAATTTTAACCTTGAAAAATGAAAAAAATAACCTCCCCAACCTACCACTATTATTATTGTATCGTACAGAAAGTAATATCAAAAGTTATTAAAAAAGTTTCCCGCTAAAAAATGCTTTAACACTCGCCCATTAGCAGTAATACAAAATATAAAAGTGCAAAAACTACGGGAAGTTCGATAAAAATCGAAAACAAAAGTGACAAACATAACCTCAAAAATAACTACCGCGCGAAAAAAAGCTAAAGTGTTTTTCATCGCGAAGACGATTCTTTAAATGGGTGTTATTAATAATGAAAACAATAGAGACTTAAAAAAACTCTATTAAAAACTTTAAAAAACTCAATAGAGACTTAAAATACTCTAAGAAGTATCCGAGTCTAACACATACTTACACTTACGACTTTAAACCTTTACACTCACACTTACATTTAGGGTGGCGGTAATACCCTCAATGTGCTTTTGCCTTAAAAAAAAAAAAAAAAAAATACAAAACAGTGTTAGTTAAGACCCTAAGTATTTTTTTAAAGTTTATATTGTTTTTGTTATTAATAACACGCATTAAATAATCGTTTTTAAGATGAAAAACATGTTACCCACTTTCACGCGGTAGTGATTTTTGAGGTTATGTTTGCCATTATTGTTTTAGATTTTTTTTCGAACTTCACGTAGTTTTTTGCACTTTTATATTTTGTATTATCACTAATGGGCGTGTAATAATGCGTTTTGGCGAGCTTTTAATGGCACAGTAGGAACAGTATTATTTTAGAGATTTTTTTCATTTTCAGGGTTAAAATTGTTTTTCGACATTTCAGATACGTAGTTAACTCTCTGAGTATTTTGTAAATTAAACTATGTTAAAATATTTTATAACTACAGGAAGATGCTGTTGCCCTGACGTGATAGAAGCGAATTTCTAAAAAAACAAGAATATTACACTATTTTTGAAAATTTTTTTTAGTCAGATCAGGTAAAACTTTTTTTGAGTTCGTACGGTAAAATCTAGAAATTTTTAATTTACACTCTGATTCCGCCTTTCTGATCAGCGTTAAAATCTGTTCTAATAAGAATTTTAAATTCACAATTTACACGGAAAACAAACCCTGACCTCTGTGAAATTCGTTTTAGTCAGTGGATTTTGAAAACTTTAAACAGAAACGAATCAGACTTCAACAAAAAAGTGTCAGATAAGAAGGTGTGATTTTGCCAGGTAAGAAAAATGTTCAGACTACTAACAGAGTAAATGTTTGTGCCACTTTTTAACCAAAATTGCACGCTGTATGGTATTAAACGCATACACAAATATTTACAATTATTTGCATTGTTTGGTTAACTCACTGCAAAGATCATTTTCCAGTAAAAGTTTAATAGAGTATGTTTCTTTTATATTTTACGTTGGTCTCGATCCAAAGGAAAAACAGCAAATAGAAATTCAGGAGTTCTAAAACACTAAATTATACTGTAGGCCTACATTCACCCAATGCAATTTCACCAAAAACAACTTTCTTCGGAAATTCTCTTCTCGTTGCTTCAAATATGATCTAAATCTAAAACAGCGAGGTCAATATATTCCACTTGTAAACCTTGCAAAGTGCACGGAGCACGGTGTTTTTGTTTGGCGTAGAATAAGGCTGTTTATTAAAAACGGTTGTATAAAATATTATCTGCTATTGTTAGAGCAATGCTGCACGTAAATCATGAAGGCAGTGGGGATCAGCTGTTTAAACAGTAGGTAGCAGGCGGCGACAGGCGACAGCTGATTGTAAATAATCGAGTCCTTGAACAAACTAAACTGTTGCGAAACTTTAGTAAATAGGCTCGATAATATACATACACGTGTAATTAATAAAATCATACGATTTACCGTGGGTCACGTGACGGTGATTGCAGTTTAGGGATATTTACTCACTTTTAACGGCAATTTAACGTGGTTTTCTTCTTTTGAGGTTATGTATTTTTTATTGTTTTACACTATAAATAGTGAAGTATCGAAATTTCATAATTTTGGTCATTTTAATATTTTACTTCCTCTTATACGAAGTATTAAAGAACGTTTGGTGAAAATTAAAAAAAATATATCTTGAGATTTTGATCGATATATCCGTTGGTTTCCTAAGCAAACATATGTTTTTACTTAGATATCTGCCCATATATGTGCATCGCTGGAGACTACATTGAAGACTTTGACATTGGGGGTTTTCCGATACGCGAAAATTCAAGGTCTTATTTCCAAGAAAATTAATTTTTCCTCTTTTCTCAACTGCAGTTGTCTATTTGTAGTTTTCCTAAAACGGCTCGAGGTAGGCCTACTTCTTAAGACTTCAGCATTGGAGCTTTTTTCGATGCGAAAAATTCATTGATTGAGGTATTATTTTCGATTCATGTTTCTGCTTTTCTAGTCCACAACTGTCATTTTTTGTAACAACTACAGGAATTTTCTCGACTTATAATCAATTACTTCTGCGTATAATGTGGTAATATTGTAGGTTCTCAGATACGATAAATTCATTGTCCAAGGTTTTATTTCCCAGAAAATTAATTTCCGGAACTACTAATTCTCGCTTTTCGATCTACGATTTCCCGAAACGTATTGAGATATTTTCTTAAGACCTTAGCATTTAGGGGTTTTCAGTAGGAGAAAATCATTAGTGGAGTAGTTTTTTTCAAAAGAATTCAAATTTTCTTTGGTTGATGTCTTATTTTGAAGAAAATTCATTTTCGTGCTTTTTCCGACCTAAAACATTTTTTGAAACATAAAAATTCATTGAAATTCATAAAAGGTTTTATTTTCGGGAAAATTAATTTGCTCGCTTTACCGTGCTACAGTTGCCAATTTATTTTTTTCAAAATTGCTTGAGATATTTTCCTAAAACGTTGGTTTTTTTGGGTTTTTCAATAGGAGAAATTCATTGATCATTGTCTTATTTTCGAGAAAATTCAAATTTTCATTGGCTGATGTCTCATTTCTGGAAAAAATAAATTTTCCCGCTTTTGAAATCGGACGAAGCTCGGTTATCAAAATTTGTGCTGAAGAAGTTTCGAGAAATTAGATCGATTTTGCATCGTTTTTATTGATAGTTTTTTGAAGCGGATTTTCTGCACAAATAACATTATGTGTGTAACTATGCATAATGTATTTTTGTTGTCGCTAGAACGGTTCGATACATCGAAATTTCAAGATCGATTTTTTCACTAACAGCGCAAAGTAAGAAAGTTAAAGCAGTTTACTATGGACGCTAATATTGTGTGCAGGTTTAACTGTGCGTGGGCGGATATTATTTTATGCCACAAAGTTGGGTGCGATCCAAAATTTTTTGTCACTGTCTTTGAAAAGTAATTTTAGCGAGGACTGTCTGACTGTATTGCAGTGTAAATAAGTGCTAACGCAGCTGTCTCGCTGACGTGCTGGTAACGTATTTACAAAAACTAACATCATCACGATAATTTCTTTCCTTATACTCTTTTTAAAATCCGCTTTCCCCGTCTCGACCAGCGTTAAAATTTACGTAAACATTTAAAACTGTCAAATTATATTGAATTTTTTCATAATGAACTCTGATCGCCGTTTTCATAGTTTCGTTTTCATATTTTCAATGGAATTTTTAAACGTTATTTAATAATTTAAGCGGATTTTAACGCTGTTTACTAATCAGATATAAAAAGAAACGGTAAAGTAAAAAAGTTACTGATTTTTAAAGATTTTTAAATGACCGCCATTTTGTAACTAATAACGGATTTTTCTGAGCATAAACTATACTGTTATTACGATCGGTTTTTGTGCCAATTTTGAAACAAATAGGTCCGAAATTGCAAACGTGAGAGTGCCGACACGCGCACGCAAGCAGGTCCTGAATAACATCAGTGAATACAGAATCTATGTATTCATTGGTAACATGATGCCAGCTCCAACCGTTCATTTACTCATGGAAATTCACTAATATAACATTATACTATTTAGAAAAAATAAAGAATTACTTATTCTTTAAAAAATAAAATAAAACAGCTGTTTGAGTTTAATTTATAGACTTTTCGATTAATTCTCGATTTTGTATTTTATTTATTTATTTATTTATTTTTAAAATCAGCTACACTCACTTGTGCCGCGTATACTAAAATATGACTATAATTTGAACAGAATTTGATTAACCAATTTCAAAAAATCGTAATTTTTTTACTTTTTTTTAAAATGTCTCCTTAATTCGGAATTTTCGTTGCCGAATCGACTTTTTTGTTTACTTACTTTTGAACTTCGTTCGAACAGAATAGTTTTGTACGTTTTATGAAAATTCGATTTTATTTGGTTTTTATTAGTGAAATAGGACCCCAGAAAATTCATATTGGTAGTCTTGAGATGTTAGCAAACCAGACACGAATGCAAAGTTTAATCAAATCGGCCAGAAAACTGGTCCAAAAACATATAGTATTGATTTTTTTTCAAGACTACCAAATTTCTGTCACACCTTGTATAATAAGAAAATGAAATCTCATCCGTTGACTCACTGTACAAATAACAGTTTCTGACGACAGGTAACCGAGAAACAGACATTTCGTTCGCGTCACTTCAGTTGCAAGCAATGGTTTATTCCTGAATTCCTCAAACCCACGCCCTCGGTTATGTCTACGCTTATCATGCTAAACAAACATTTCTTACTTTGTAAAGTTTAGCAGCCTGGAATAGACCAGAAGTGACGTCAGATGTCTGTCTATTGCGTTGCCAAACCTGGGCGTTCCGCGATCTGACGTCCCGCTTAATGCGTAGAAGAGTTTTTCTTCAAACCGTTGTCGAGTCGATTGGACATTTCACTGAAATTGTATTCAAAATTTTTTCGTACGAGTTAATTATTCGGTGACGTCACTGCAGATAGCTTATCGTCCGAATGACTGAACGGTGAAATATTTGAGATTTTATTGTCGTTTAATGGGTTCTGATTAACGACGATTTTAAATTCAGTTCGGGATCCTATAACACGAATGTTATGTTAAATATTTACAGTTTTCTGGATTAACGAATTTTAATTGCAACGGCCATCATGGTAAGACCCTGACCCGGGACTACGAAAAAGCCAAACCTCTAAATCACTTTTTAAAAGGTCGTTAAGTTTATTATAGAGTGAAATTTTATCCAGATTTGATTCAAACGTTAACGCAAAAAATCGATTTTGGTAAACGCTTGGACAAGTTCGTTAAGTAGGAAAATTCTATCAGAAGTTTCAAAATGGTGGCAATTTCAAGTGTTTTTCACCGTCGTAAATTAGCGTTACAAACTGTATAAATTAGTAAATTTGGAAATTAGAAAGTTATTTGTCGGAGGTTTTGATTTATTTTCATACTTTCAACGAAATGTGTCAGTTTAAAATGATAAAAATGTAGGTTTTAACGCTGTTTTTGTTAATGTAATCAGAGTTTCAAAAAAAGGTTAAGATAAGGAATTAATTTTGGAAATTCGCTTCATACACGTAACACGATTATAGTTATGTGTAACAGAAGTTTTACAATTGTAGTGTTTCACAAAAGTTGTATCGAAATACAGTCTACGTACAGTAATTAATTTTCTTATAAAGTAATTTAGTGTTAACCCGTTTTACAATTTAAAAAAATATTAACAGCTTTATATTGTTTAAAGTTTGAAGTAATTTTTATTTTTATTGCCAACTGGTGCTTTGTGAGCGCTCGCTGCTGGTGGTATCTTGCAGCAAAATGTTCAGCTACAATTAAATAGATTAATAATTTACTCCAACTCCAACTCCTCCACCCTCTGTTCTTACAGCGTTCCTAGCGGCAGATATTCCAACTACTTGGACTTTAACCGCTAATAACGAGCTCTCTTTGTATAATGTTAGTTTTAATAAGTTTATGTTCAGTACAACTGGTTGTAAAATCCACTTGAAATCTTACAAATTTTATTATCTGGACAAAGTAGGCCCACTCAATCAAACGAAAAGTCAAGTGCACAAATTGTATCTGAACACTTTTGTCGCTCAAGGGCAAGTGTTTTGTAACGATAAACGACAAAATCAGCCAAGTAATTTACGACAGGAAACAATCAATCATTGCTTACAGTTGTAAAACTTACTGTTGTAAAGGTGGCGTTTGCAGTTGATTGCATGGTTGCCAGATATTCCACAGTGGTGATTAATTTATTAGCAGTAAAGTGATCAACTTTCGTGTAAATCACCGGCGTGGATGATCACAGACGTGTTCGTTTTAGCGTTGCTCAGAGGGAAACTGATGTAACAATTATCGTTTTAAGTATTCTACTAAAGCTGAGCATTACAGTCTCTACTATTTGAAACAAAACTTTAATTTGTGACCTATCCGCTCGTGGCACCCGAACCACAGAACAAATACATATGTAAAGTGAAGGGTAATGCGAGGGTAATCAAACATTATACGGACTTTCTTAAAAAAAACACTGTTACATTTGTCGTACTGCGTTCTGCGTGAGCTTACAGTTGGTACTACTGTAGTATTCACCTCATTTGTCCTTCATCGCAACAAAAATTAGTTGCGTAAACAGGTCCGCTCCGTTAGCAGTTTACACAAAGGAAGAACAAAAGGCAGTGATACGATTTCTTTGGTCAGAAGGAGTGAAAGGAACTGAAATTCATGGTAGACTGTTGGCGCAGTACGGAGACAGTTCATTGCCGCGGTCAAGTGTTTTCGAGTGGATCGAGAAGTTCAAAAGAGGCGCAAAAACAGGAAGCAGGGCTCCCGTCAAAGTTCACAACGGCCGACAAAACGGAGCAAGCTCGGTTGATGGTTTTGACGAATACCAGTCGTGGTTCTGCCTGTACCACCTCGTTACCATACCATTTCGTTTTTTTTTTTTTTTGTTTGTAAAATTCGTATTTTTTTGTTTTTGCCAAATATGATTTAACCGCTGTTAAATACTGCATAAATTTAATTTGACTGCTGTCACGGTTCATTTTAAAATTTCCAATGCAATTTGAAAGTTTAAAATGCTAATTGACTGCACACAACTCGACCGTTCGACATTCGGTTTGTGTGCTTGTTTGTTACGCAGTTTTGGCCAAACGCATTGACTGATTGTTTGTATAAAACCCAAAACGACATATGTTTCCCCCATTCATTTCCGTTTCAAGATGGCGGCCTCCGTCTGAACGGCAAGAGTTGTCATAATATTGATCGCTTTATGGAGAAAGATTATAAAATTTCCTGTACAAGTGGTCCAGTTTCCTCCAAATATTACGATTAAGGGCCGATTTAATTGGTGAGGTTCCTAGTGAGGCAATTTATTTAGAATGTACTGTTGTTCGAACTACTAGTACGTGCAAATTTCAATACGGTTTATGATGGCGAAATTAGAGTTTTAAAAAAATGGCTATATATCTCCTAACGTTTGGGAATTTGCTTTCATCACGTCAGCGAGACAGTTCCGTGATTATTATTGATGAAATAGGTTATTGGCGAAAAGGCAGGAGCAAAGAATATCGAGCGCAGTTCGGTTCTAAACATTCGTGTTAGGTTTGGTTGTTTTAAGGACTTGAAAATTATCACATCACAAAATTGATTTCCTCCGTAATTGCGTATGTTTTCTTGGAAACGAATAAAGAATCCTTTTATTTTATATTATTTCCAGTGTGGCATCATCAGAACGACGTGTTCAGACCAAAGTATCGGATATTACTTACCTCTGACTTGCCAAGTTCTGCGAATGTGCGTGCGTGCGTGAACTCTCACAACGACAATCGCGATTTATTTTAACCATTCGAAGGCGGGCAGTTTTTCCTTACCGGTGCTGCCAATACATCAGCGTTAAAATTCCCTCTTGTCACCTTTTCAGATACGCGTAAAAAAAGAGACACCGCGACCTCCGAATGTCACAAAAATATTATTTGAAACGAAGTATCTAAAAATTGCACAGCGGGTAAGAGCCCGTGCCAAAATGGGAGTAACTCCCACTCCGTGAGTCACCGCGGCCGGTGGCCGGGGGCCAAGTGCCTTTTTTCAAAACGGTCACCAGATCTGTGTTGTACAGATGTCTGTCCGAACTTGTTTGTGTGTGTTCGCGCGGGTTTGTGCAGTGTAACTCCTATGTGTTCCTCACATTTAAACGTTCTTACTTGTAAGTACTGCTAACATTACATACTTACTAAAGCTGATATTTTAATAAGAACTGTTTCGATTATTCTAGAAGAAAATTTGTAATGTAAAATTTTAGTTATAACTTGTTAAACGAATTACTGTCCTGAAATCGTAACGCATGTTTGTCTATTTAGGTAAAGTTTAAAAATCAATTTTTAAGGTATTTCCTCGTGATAGAATCTTGAACGTTTGCGTTCATAATAAATTTAATGGGCAAGAGTGTATATTCTTTCATTAAATTTTTAATTATTACTTAATTGTAATTTGTATATATGGGAAGAATGTTATAGAATATTTTGTTAAGGTCCTTGTGTATTACCGCGTAATTTGATCGAAATCGTTAGAGGTAATTTTGAGAAAATTCGATTTTTAAACAATGTTTTTAACCTAAAAGGATTTTAAAATTTCTTAAAATTAAAAAGAGGTTCCTAAATACAAGGATATATAAATAAATAAATATTCAATTTCGTGCTTGCGAGTTATTGGATTGACCATCACGGTGACAGCCAATACGGAACCTTAAAATGAGCATCGATCCTGAACTCTAAATCACTTTTAAGGAGTCGTTAAAATTTATATATTTTAAATTATTTTGTTTTGTAGGTTTTAGCACGTTCACGTTCGCAATTTCAGTCCGATTTGATTCAAACTGGGCATAAAAATCGATTTTGGCACTACCTCGGACAAGTTCGTTAACCAACAGAATTTGTTTAACAGTTTCAAAATGGCGGCCGTTAAAAATCTTTAAAAATTCGTAACTTTTTTCTCTGTAATTTTTGAAAATCTGATTTTACCATTGCAACCATCGTTAAAAAAGGACGAATACATGTTTTTAATTTTTAGAATTCGTTGAAATTGAGAAATTTAATTCCACGGCGGTCAGGGTTAATTTTTGTATTTTCAGTAGGCTGCTATTTATTATACACAACTTTTAACGCTGTTTGTGATAATTAAATCAAAGTTAAAAAATTTCCTAGTGTATTTCTATAGCTAGAAACTTAATATTAAGTTATTTTCCAATGAAAAGACGGTATAAAAGAGATTAGAACGAGAGAAAGGAAGAGCTAGATAGAGAAGGGGACTGGAGTCTCGCAGGAACTTCCTAATCGAGCGTCATAGATTAGAAGGTATGTGTCAAGTAGGACACACGCTTTGAAACGAAAAGCTCACATAATGTCTCCTCATTAAACATCCTATCTATGGTTTATGCTAATACTCGTAACCTCTGGTCAATGACTTCAGGGTTCAGAAGTCGCCGTCGGTTCATGAATATGAAACTTCAGGGTTAAGTGAAGACCCTATGAACGTGGGGTTGTATGGAAACCAAAGTGTTAAAAATATCAGGAGCTTATTTTGACTTCATAATGATTGATGATTTTTTGTAAAACGTATTCATGGTAAAAGTGAAATATATTCTGTTAAAAAGTGTTTTTAAACGTACGCCTGTCTGTATGTTATTGAAAAGTAATTTTTTTGTAAGATGTTGGCAATACTGAAAATATTTTTGATGAGCAGCTGTCTCGCTGACGTGATGAAAAAAATTCTGATTTCATCGTCGTAGTTAACGTTAGAACGTGTCCTAGGCCTATTTAGCATTTTAAATTTCCAAATTTTAAGATCTCGAATGGCCGCCGTTTTGTAATGGCAAAACGGATTTGTACTGGTTATCGAAATTGTTGAAGCTATTACTAAAATCGATCTTCTTCCAAACCGATGCTAATCGTACCAAAATAACGAACGCCAAGGTGCTACAAAACGCGAGAGCACGCACACACATACACACTCAAAATCATACACATACGCACGCACATGCGCGCCCATACACACATACACACACACACTTTCTCTCTCTCTCTCTCTCTCTCTCACACACACACACACACACACACACACACATGCGTGCAAGCGCACACACAAACACACACACACGTATGCGTGCAAGCGCACACACACGCACACACACAATTCGCGAAAAATAAGTAATTAATTTAATTTTAAGAAATGATTTTCATCTAAATTTTGATTAAAGCCATTCTAAATTGTAGTGTAGATTAATGCACAAACGTAACACCAAAATTGAAATGTAGCCTAACATTGAAAAAAAATGCGTACATGTTTCTTTTTTATCTCAATTAAAACTACTACCAATTTTATCTCTCTTACTGCCCGATCACTGCAAGACCGATGCCTGGAGGATTAAATTAATTCCCAACTAAAAAACCGGAGTGCTATTACACCTTGGATGGATTGCGCTACGGCTGTGACGTATGCAATCTAATTACGTAAATAGGTTTGTCCGCTACAGTTCCTCTGTACAGTCAGTGTCAAAACTCGACAGGATGCACTTGTTAACCAATAAGGTTAAATCGTTCAGTGTTTGTGTTTCCTGTTAGTATCTGGCTTGTTGGTAGAACCTGGTTTATCTTGGTATTTAAGAGTAGCAATGTTGGTACACTTGGTGACTGGTTGGTTAATAAACATTTAGCAAAAAAAAGGTTAAGCGAAATAATTGTGGTTATTTCTAATTTGTATGCTATAAATTAGGTTAAAACACTTTTTTGGCTTATTATGATTGGAAAATGAGCTATTAGAACAGTCTTCAAGGTAAGAAATTACAATGAGCGCATATTCTGACCTCTGGATTAATTTTTAAATTTTGAGGTGTCGTTACAAATGTTTCGCATTTCAAGGTCTTTGGTTCGGGACTTGTATTTACTGAAATAAAGTATGGACTTTAAGCAAAAAAGGGTCCCAAAATCGATCTTGGTTACACAGTAGCTTTATGCGTTCAGGAGTTTTAAAACGAAGGCTATTTCTGAAACTTTAAAAAATCATAACGTTTTGTCTTTGTTTCTAATCTGATATTACCATTTTTTCATAAATTATCATTTTGAACGTCAAACCCTGGTCACCGTAAGACTGTTCCAAATATCAAAAATTTAGTTTTGAATTGAAATTCAGCAATAAAAATGCTCAAAGAAATAGTAAAACGTTTATATTTACAATAATGTTTTCCGGTATTCAAAATCATTATACGTTTTCCTTCTGACAGATCTTGAATCAATCAAAATTCAAAATCATTATGTTTGCCTTCTGACAGATTTTGAATCAATCGAAAATCAAAATCATTATACGTTTGCCTTCAGACAGATCTTGAATCAATCGAAATTCAAAATCATTATAAGTCTGACAGATCTTGAATCAATCGAAATTCAAAATTAATATACGTTTGCCTTCTGATAGCTCTTGAATCAATCGAAATTCAAAATTAATATATATTCGCCTTCAAATAGCTCTTGAATTAATCGAAATTCAAAATTAATATATATTCGCCTTCTAATAGCTCTTGAATCAATCGAAATTCAAAATCATTATACGTTTGCCTTCTGATAGCTCTTGAATTAATCGAAATTCAAAATCAATATACGTTTGCCTTCTGACAGACCTTGAATCAACCGAAATTCAAAGTCTTTTGTTTTCTGATAGATCTTGAACCAAACGAAATTCAAAACCAATATACGATTGCCTTCTGTCATATTTTGAATAATCGAAATTCGAAATCATTTTACTTTTGTTTCGTACTGTTTTTGAAATGAGGAAGCTTTCTGACATTGACTCGTCAGAAACGTTACGCCTGTAATTAATAAACACGTAAGATTGAAATGGCATAAAGATTTAGTTATAAATTTTAAATTGCTTTGCAATCAGGCGCGAGTGGTTGCGGTTTAATTGTGTGAGAGCATGACTTGCGTTTTACAAATGCTAATACGCATTTTATATCTTGAAAATAATTAATTGTGTACGTACATTCTGTTCTTCGATGGTTATTACTATTGTAACAACCATCTTAGTAAGACCCTGTCCCGAGATCATTAAAAGTGCACGATCACGAACTTTAGAACCGGTTTTAACAAGTAAAATGTTTATATGCAACGGAACTATTTTCGCGTGATGTTAGTGTGGTGGTAAACAACTTTATCTAATCAGCTGATTTAGTATCACAGCTGTTCCTTCGGATTTACTAATTTAATTTATAATGTTATGCCATTGTTTATGTTTAATATGAACGGTAAAAAATATCCGAAATTTTAATTTGAAATATTATTGTATTTTTCAAATTAACACAGCGTTATGAGTTGTACAAGTTAAACGCTACTAATAGAATAGAAATTATTGTAGAAAGAAATTATTTATATAAAGTCCGCGAGAGATCGGGGATTGGCGGTTGAACGCAAGAGCCTGAAATATTGAATTTGGACAAACTACTACAGTGATTTATTGTCAAAATTCTTAAAATTAACAATCAGTTTCGTAGCTCAATTATCGTGGTAAGACCCACACCCGGTAACTTGAAATGAGCACCGATTCTGATCTCTAGATCACTTTTCGAAGATGTCATTAAATTTGTTATACTTGTGTGTTTGTATTTGTTAGCAAGCATACGTTCGCAATTTCAGTCATATTTGGTTGAAACGACACAATAATCGATTAGTGGTAACAGCTTGGATATGTTCGTTAACAGTTTCTAAATGGCGGCAATTTCAAATCTGATCGTAATCAGTATTAAAAACTGTGTAAATTAACGTTTTCAATTTTCAAAATCCGTTGAAATTAATAAACGTAATTTGATTGTAGTCAGCTAGATAGTCAGTCTCACGTCAGCGAGACTGCTGCATGTCGCGATTATTTGTTATCTAAGAAGATTTCAGCCGAAAAAATTTCGATTTTTTAATTTTTTAAAATTTTCTCGATATCAGGCAAACCTGAATACAAAGTTGTAATAGACTCGGTCAAAATTCGTTTAGCAATGTACTTATTATGTATGTATTATTACAGTAAATTATTAACATTACTGTAATAATTTGTTAGTTTCCTTACTGTAAACGAACTGTAAACTTCATTTTTTTTATTAAGATCCGGCCGTTATTTTGTTCTGGAGAGTAGGATCGGTGCTCATTTCATAGTGCCGGATCACGGTCTGTTCTTAAGTAAACTCAGATTCAAATAAAAATTCGCTAATACCAGTCTTTCGAAACGCGCAAAGTATGCGTAACAAAGTTCCCAAATATGACTGGTAGATTGCAGTCGATCATCCGTATTGGTAAACACGACTGCTATTCCTGAACTGAAGAGGATGCATCATATCGCTATTTCTGGATCCACTTTATTGATTGTAACTTACAACCTCTAAGCTGACCTGAAATGACGTTAGTCATGTTTACGGATTTCAGTCTAAGATAACAAAAATATATTAAAACTTTATATATATATATATATATATATATATATATATATATATATATATATATATATATATATATATATAGATAGATAGATAGATAGATAGATAACAACAATATATTAAAACTTTATATATATATATATATATATATATATATATATATATATATTATATATTATATATATATATATATATATATATATATATATATATATATATATATGTATATTTATATATACAAACAGTGCAGTTATATCCTTCTTAGCAATTTTTAGTGGTAAATGAGCTATTGAAAACTTATGTTT
Organism: Callitettix versicolor; assembly: GCA_022606455.1. Taxonomy (NCBI): domain Eukaryota; kingdom Metazoa; phylum Arthropoda; class Insecta; order Hemiptera; family Cercopidae; genus Callitettix; species Callitettix versicolor. Next base: position 60,462,738 of record CM040186.1, on the reverse strand, counting down.
TTTTAAAAAAATGTACGTTTTTAGGAGCCGTTAAAAATGTTTCTCCCTCTCTCTCTCTCTCTCTCTCTCTCTTTCTCTCTCTCTCTCTCTCTCTCTCTCTCTCTCTCTCTCTCTCTCTCTTTCGGCCGCGCTTGCGTGTGTTTTTGCTTTTAACGTTCGATTTTTTAAAATATAGTTGCACCATTGTAATTAGCATGATTTAAACAGGATATTTCACGCGAATACTGACAAACTTCGGGAAATGTATTTTTAGGTCAATACAAGAAAAGAATGTAAGATATGTCTTAAACAAACTCGTTTCCTACTTACATACTTACAAATAAAAATTGAATGTTTTCAGTTTTATGTGTATTCACTGAATTTTTCGACCTCTAGACAAAACATTAGCGAAGATATTTTGATAAAACTTGCACGGTTAGTTGGAGGACTAAATTATGAAAACATATTGGTTTTATGTGCCAAAATATTGACTAAGATTCGTCAATATCACTTCTAAGATTAAAATTTGTAAACAAAAACCAACGCTTAAAAAATATTGTTAATATTTAACATTCTTTCATTAAGACACTCTGTATATAGGTATACTTTCCGTGACGGCCATTCTTTATTCCAGTTTTTGAATAATGAGGACGGGATGATCGGAATTAACGGAGAGATAAAAGCTTTCTCGAACCTTCTACCTTGTGTGCAATTTTAGAAACTCAGCTTTAACCGCCACGGACAAGCGGGCTTCTATCCAACGTTACAATCTACATAAGCGAAAATGAACTCCTATGAAATCGGGTTCGTTTTGTTTTTTCGATTGAAATTTTGTTTTACTGCAAATTTTATACATAGACTTAAATTTTGATCGCTTCAGAATTAAATTTTGTAGAAAATAAAACAAACTACAAGGTATCAGTTATTACCGTCTCCTACAACGAGTGTAAAGCCTATTTATTACTCGTATTGTAAGTAGTTTCAAATAAATTATGTAAACAGTAATTTTAAAGTTTGTAGGGCTAATTAGTGCCTGACAACGCGAGCATAGGATCTGTTATGCGTTTCACGTAATCTTATTGTATTTACAACAATGCACTATTATTAAATATAAAAGTACTAGAAGTACAGCTACCATTATAAATAGTGTGCTCGATATCAGTGGTTAAAGTCCAAGTAATTAGATTATCTGCCGCTAGGAACGCTGCAAGCTGCAAGGAGAGTGGTGGAGACGTTTGAGAAAATAGACAGTAGGCCCTACTATTATCTATTTAAATGTAGTAGAACACTTTGACGCAAGATACCACCAGCAATCAGCACTCACAAATCTCTCATAAGGGTTACCATTCTAGTAAATTTATATTCAATGTTACTACCAACTTAACAAAGCCAAACTATCGTACTAATAGTTTTTCTAACAATAAAAAAAATTATGCTGAGAATATTAATCTAAAACACTTACTTTAAATAACAATTTTATCAGCATTAACAATATAATTCCTTCTGGCCTAAGGTCAGCCTTGATCAAGGTGCGAACGACCTCAACATAACCTAAAATTCGGACCCGTAATTATTATGAATCGGCGTACACTCCTCTGTAATAACGGCTTCCTTATTTACGTCGCCCCCACGATTGTCTTAATTAATTACTGTGCTGGCATCTATTGTGGAAATAACTAACTAATGAACGCCGTTTGTTGGGCGCGACAGACGAAGGACAGTTTTCGCCGAACGTAATGATGTGGTATTGTAGCGAGAGCGCGCTCGCACGCACAAACAGCAATTAGGATAATTATTACATTGAGACTAGTGTAAACACGGAGCTGTATGAGCGTGTGCGTGCGTGTGAAAGTGAAGCTAGTCTGCGAAGTGCTTGTGTGGGTTAGAAATGTCGGCTTTACCATTGGAAAATGAGCTTTGGAGCAGCCATTATGGTAAGACCCAGACTCGGGTCCTGACCTCTAGAATCACTTTTTGAGGGTTCGTTAAAACGTATATGTAAATAAAGGACTGGGTTCCATATATAACTGCTGGACAGAAAGAATCCAACTATTATATAAAAATTTCCGTTATTGAACCAAAAATAAAAATCGTGTATTATGTTTTCTCTTCCTTTTTAATTTTAATTACGATAATTCGTTCGAAAACGGGACAAATTTACATAACTAGTTCTTAACAACATAACCTGAAACTTATTATAGCCTATCAGCTGTTCCATGAAATCAGCTGATCGTTACGAATTACTATAAAACAACTGATCTCTTACTAATATATATTTATCAAAATTAAATTAACAATTCATTTCATATATTTACATCGGTCAAATGTCTTCATAGTTTCCGCGCGCGCGCGCGTGTGTGTGTGTGTGTGTGTGTGTGTGTGTGTGTGCGCGCGCTGTGTACAAAACGGTGCTCTGGGAGACCTGGTGACATTCCAGTGTACCTTAGCCTTACCCATACATGCAGGGCTCTGTGTGGGCGGACCTCATTTCCCTGCCCACTTGTGGGTGTTCCCGTAAGTAACAATGTAAAATAGGATGAGCGGGATCTCATCGCACAACAAAAACGTTGGCCGGATGGGACAAAACCTCTTGATCAGGGTCCAGAGAAAGAAAAACTGAGAGAGTATTAGCAGAACAACCATCTGTAAAGGCGTTGTAACCGAGCATCTCAGAGATATAGAAAGGCACAGTAGATCTACAAAGCAGTGCAATAATAACCCTACAACTCATGAACTCATTCATAGGCTCTTGAGAATGAGAGTTAATCCACGTTCTCGAAACGTCGTGTATTGCTTTAAATACACAAATGAGGGAAAATTCTCGAAACAGTAATACCAACATACCTTACTGCTTCTTGCTTTATCTAACAAAATGGATGTTTTGACCTCAGCTCCCTTTCCAACAGAAGTCTGCTAATAAACGAGATTCTATCAGGACATAATGGCATTTTAAATCGACCGAACGGAAGAATTTCAATCGTAAGGTTGTTTCCTTGATAAATACCGACAGACAGAGTGCAAGATACGCAGTCAGGAACATGCGTCTTGTCTTGTCGAAGTTGTATTTCAGGAATTTAATTCGCCATTCCTCAGACTCGATCCAACGCTTCCAGATGTTCTCGACGTCAGACAGATGGATTCAACGGTTAAATATTCCTTCACTCGCCAATGGAAATGTCTTAACAATCGAAACAGATCAAATAAATTCACAACTGGTAACGTCTAGATTCGATTGACGGAATCGATTCAGTCAGGTGGAGTTTTATTGCTTCAATTTTACTTACGATAATCGCGCACGCAGCTGTCTCGCTAACGGGATGGAAATGAATTTTCAAAAGTATTTTACTTAATTGAGTGTTCACTTCATCATTGAAACAGCATTAAAATCTGCATATATTAGCATTTTTTAAAAAATGCATTGAAAATTTCCTGATTTTGAATATTTACAATTTTAATTTATGCTGTTTTTAAAACTGACTACGACGGTGCAATCAGATTTTAAAAAATATTTAAGATAACCGCCATTTTGAAACTGTTAAATGAATTATGTTGCTTTTGAATCGTATTGCCAAGATCGATTTTTGTACCCTTTTTGAAAAAAGAACGACTTTTCAAGGTCAATGATCTGGGTCTTACCAAGATGGCTGCTCATTTTTTAAATCGAAATTCGGTAATAATATCTATGGTGAATGTGAAAAAAACAATTTTTTGGACAATCATTACTCATAAGTTGTTCGTCAGAAATGTTCTAGAATTCTCGATCGGCGTTCTTTTAAAGGTCCCGGGTCTGGATCTTGCAATCTTAGTAACGCTATCAGTGCAGATTGCATCTTTGCAACGAGCCCAATTAATTGCCTGCAGTTTTACGCTTGATTTACTTTTTTCTCAGCCTTCTAGATATCGGTTTCCAGTTTTTACGTCAGTGAAATCCTTATTCAAGGAAAGTAAACACCAGCAGTGAAACAAAATGACGAATGATTATTCAAAACGTGGCCGTTCTTGTTGAACGATTATCTTTTCAATGTCGCCGAAGTAGGTCGGCCGGGGAATATGGGTCACAATCACTTGACTCTGTTTGAAACTGCCTACGATATAATCAAGTTGATATTATGTTAGCAGTGCCTGACGGTGTGTGAACAATAGTCTATTTGGTTGCTGAACATTTTGTCCAGGTTTACGTTTAATGATTCATCTGTTCTGTTTGTGTTTAGAACATTTAGGTTAGACAAGTGTACTAACAGAGTGGTGTAAAGTTCGACAAGTCAAAAATTACTTTTAAAGATGTAAAATAATTGGATGAACCGTTTCTCAGGTAAATGTTAAATAATTTCGTTCAGTTTTTATGCCTCAGAAAATACACTTTTAATAGTTTAACGTTCAGTGCATTCGTTTGATTAAACAGTCAGCTGATCTTCTCATTTCAACCGATCATCTCTTTTTACGGTTTGTTTAGCAAGTAGTCCCAATAGGTTATTACTACAGTACTATAAAAATGGCATTAGCAAAGAATATCGAATTAAGCGCGATCATAGGTTTTTAACAGATAATGGTGAAGATGTTTTTTTAAAAAAAACTACTCCCGTGTAGGCGTATCCAAGGGGAGGTTTGGGGGTGTAACCCCTTTTGGGTTAAAATAAACTTGAACATTTTTTGGCATGGCATTGTTTTAATAATCAAATTATTTCACACACTTTAGCAAATGTTTATGTCTTTTGTCAGGGAACAAACAGCAGTATTAAGGTAACTGCTGAAATACTTAACTATAAGCTTTAATGGCATATGAATATAACTTCTATTTTTTCTTAAAAACAAGTAAAATGCCAATCGCTAATGTAATTGCACTTCTCAGTTCAGTATTTTTTCACACAAAGTGTGTGTGTGTGTGTGTGTGTGTGTGTGTGTGTGTGTGTGTGTGTGTGTGTGTGTGTATGTGTGTGAAATTATATAAAAAATACACTGCACTATTTTCAAGTGGTTTTTATTTTAGTGAAATATATGCTTCTTGGAGTCCAGTTGAACTACCGTAACGAATATAGGCTAACTAACCTGAAAACTGTTGAAATAATCGCAGCTGCCTCGCTGACGTAATAGAAGCTAATTTTCAAAAATATTTTTTCTTTATCTTACAATTCGAAATTCTCATTTCACTGTCATAATCATAGTTAAAATCTGCGTATTTTAGCATTTGAAACTTCCAAATTACATGAACCGCGAACGCCGTCAAAACATTTCTCAATAGCGTAGGCCCTACTTTGAAAATTCAAAGTGTTAATTTATGCAGTTCTTAACGCTGATTAAGATGGTAAAACCAGTTTTGAAAAACAATTTATTACATGGAAATTATGAACTTTTAAAGATTTGAAATGGCCGCCATTTTGAACCAAATCGTTCCGAAATTGTGAACGTGAACGTGCCAACACACATATATAACAATTTAACGACCCTCAAAAAGTGACCTAAAAGTCAGGATCGGTTTTCATTTCAAGGTCCCGGGTCTTACCATGATGGCTGTTCTTGCAGCTCATTTCCGCAATGAAAATTCCATCACTCAATTTATAGCAGTTTTCCTAAGACATAAACATAAGAACAATGCTGTTGTCTGAAAGCCTTAAGATTCACCATTTTGTGACACCTCCCCTTCAATTTGACTATTCTAGATACGCCCATGTTTGCGCTCGAAGGTTAAACGCATTTTTAATTTAGTTTATTGTTTAGGCTAAAAGTCAAAAATTATACTCGCGTGTAATTATAGTTTTCCTAAAATTACTTTCCGGGTTTTAGCTTCCTCTGTGAAAGTGTAAGTATTTTATTATGGTAAGCCTTGAACATAAACGTCATACGGTTTGATTGAGTAAATCTTACGTGTTATGCTAAACATAATACTTTAAGGGCACTGCTCAAGTTCGCAAAACATAATACTTTAAGGACACTGCTCAAGTTCGCAAAGCTGGCGCGACAACGAAAATGGCATACCTGAATTGTTTGCAACCCATTGCCAAAAACTATAATTACTGTGGAACAAGGACCTTGCGGCCGATTCATCAGGCATTCTATATTTGCCCGGCTGAAGCTTTCTGCCCCTGAAGTGTGCTTCGTCCGCTCCTTTCAAGGTATACGCTCGAAACAGGAAACTTTCAAAATTAAGGGTTGTCTAATAAAAATTATATATCACGTTTTCTCTTCTGTTTTTATTTTACTTACGATAATCTGTTCAAAAACACGACAAATTAACGTAGCTAGTTTTTAACAACATAACCCGAAAATTATTATAACCTATCAGCTGTTCAATGAAATCAGCTGATTGTTACGAATTAATATAAACGACAGATTACCATAGCTAGTTCTTAACAACATAACCTGATACTTATTATATCCCAACAGCTGTTTAATGAAATCAGCAGATCGTTACAAATTAAAATTAACAATTCATTTCGTATACAATCGGTCAAATTTCTTCGTAGTTTCCGTATTGTAGTGGTTGTATAACTAATAAAATGGTTGTTCCGTAATCGTATGTGCCTCACTCGAGTGTTCCGGCTCGATCCTGGGCGGGAACAGAAATGTTTCATTATAATTATTTTAATATAAGACTTGCGTCGCGCAAAATATACTGTTATGTATCAATATAAACATATCTCTCGCATCACGCGTCTCAAAATCCAATATCAAAACCAGCCCTAAAACATGATACATACACTTTAAGTGTTTGTATGTGTATTTACAGAGACTAAACAATAATTTATGTGTTTAGCAAGCCTAAATTAAAGGTGAAACTCTCATAAAACGTTCTTCAATTTTTAGAGTATTTCCATTGGTGAAATGAGCTATTGGAGTAGTTATCTTGATAAAACCCAGACTTGGGATAATCACGTTTTTAGGGGTAGTTAAAAGTTTTATACTAATGTGTGTTGAGTCTTATTATAATGACTGCTCAGATAATTCATTATCCGAGGAAAAATTGATAAAAATGGTTTTTATTTAAATGCAGGCACCAACGAACAAATTATTCGATTACAATGAAGTGAATCGTAAGGAACAATGTAGGCCGACGTTCGATAGGCCTATCGCAATGTGTCCTGCCCTCGATGCATTCGATTTATCGAAGTGCCAAGTGACAACACGGTAACGAAATGTGTCGAAATGTTCGCCTGCATTATTGTATAACTATAACACATAGACGAGTTAAATGCACTGGATTCCATCATGCGTTCACCAACATATTTTAAATCGTGTAGGGCCTATATTAAGTTGTCCAGAATTGTGAAAAGATATTTTAACAAAATGGCTGTTCGAACCACCCTGAAACACTCATGACTGTACAAAGATTAACAAGTAGCGCAGTAAAGTTTTGATTGAATTAATGTTTGTTTATCATAACTTCGTAAATATTAAACAGTCAGTTTTACTTCAGTGTTGTTTTCCTGTTGACCTGTGAATTTTTATCACGTGATCAGATATCCAAGTGTTTTATTAGTTATACAAACCTCCTACGTAAAGCTTTTAACCTACTAAAGCAAACCAAATTTGAATTTATTTGTGTATTTGCATTGGACAATGAGCTTTTGGTGCGGCTGTTATGAAGTATTATGAGCGATGTTTCTACTTCTAAATGACTGTTGAAGCGACAAGAATATATATATATATATATATATATATATATATATATATATATATATATATATATATGTGTGTGTATATTTTTGTGGCGCCATTGGTAAGTGTAGTACCAGTTGTGCAAATAAATTGAGGCACAAACATATATTGTTGTTGTTGTTACTTTTTGTTTTATTTGTTTGTTTGCTTTACGTCTATACTTTATGCCAGTTAGACTAATGAGGACGAGAGATCAGCTTTAACGGTATGAGAAAAGGGACGGGATTATCAGTTTCAAAAATGCGTATTTAAAATTTATTTATATTAAAGATTTTAAATAGCCGCCATTTTGAAACTGTTGAACGGATGTTCTGCTTAACGATTTTCGTACACACGCGCACGCACATGCATGAACACACATTTTATTATCACGCTATTTTTTAATTCTGATCCTGTTGATTTTCTTATTTTCAAGGGAATTTGAAAGTTTTAAATGTTATTTTGTGCAGTTTCGTCTTAATAAAATTTCCTCTTCAACATATCATTTTCGAGTTGAAATTTCCAAGTAGCATATTTTTTAATATGACAATTTTGTAATAATTTTTTACCGTTTACCGTAATGGCAATGCTTGAATCGAACAGGGTTTTAAACGGCCTACCTTTAATAAATATTTTCCAATTGCCAGGGCGCCAAGTTTAATTACACCGAAAACATTTTCCGATTTGCCTGCTTCCCAGACAGTGAGTGTTATATCAAACTCCAGCCCTATTTATAGAATTAACTTCCCCGCGCTGTACAACTTTTCCAATTTCCTCCGCTCTATTGAAACGCCGTCGTGGGTGTGAGTTCCATTAACTGGCGTTGCGCAAAGGACGTGATATTTATAAACCAGTTGACATCTCTGCAGCCGGTGTTTGCCAATGCGAACAGCTGATTTAAAGTTGAACCAGTTGTTTTGGGCTGGGGCGTTGTCTGCCGCTGCCTCCATTATCGATCCCCGGTCCAAACGTGACAAAACTTCGAAGTGAACGACGACTTCGACCTTTACGACCAGGTGATTCAGTCACTCTGGAAACGTCATTGATATTTCATTATAATTATAAATACCTGTAGGGTGGTTTTTTGAACACCCTAGTTTGCTTGAAAACGCGAAAAATTACCATAGCTAGTTTACAGCAACATAACATGAAACTTATTATAGCTTATCAGCTGTTCAATGAAATCAGCTGATCGTTATGAATTAATATAAAACAACTGATCTTTTAATAAAACCACCAAAATTAAATTAACGACTCATTTCGTATATTTACATCGGTCAAAGTTTTTCTTAGTTTCGGTAGTGTAGTGGTTATGGCATGCACTTCACACGCGTAGGTCCTCGGTTCGATTCCGGACGGAAACACAGGAAATTTTTAATTATAATTAATTTAAGACTGCAACGCTTAAAATATACTGTTGTATGTCAATATAAACACATTCCTCGCATCACGCGTTCCGGAAAATCTAACATCAAAATTAGCCATAAACATGATAGGCCTATGTGTTTAAACGACATGCCAAAGTTCTGTAGAATATAGATAAATTCTTGTTGATTTTATGGGTTTACTTCCTTACTGTTAAAAGTATGGGGGTACTAAGGTGATCGTGAAAGAATATTCTTGAAATCTTTGTTGATCTTTATGTTTTAAGGTTTTCTAAGGTATTTCTTTACATTAATACCTGTTTGTGTGTATGTGTGTCTTAAATTTCCATTGTAAATGCGATAATGGACCTGATAGCAGCTATTGTTAATTTTCGTGTTTTCAGTGTAATTTAAAATTTGATAGCGCTAATATACATCGTTTTCAAGTTCAACATGGAAATCGATTTTGGTAATAACGTTGACAGTCAAATCCGTTCGAAAGTATAAAAATGAACGATGTTACTTTCTAAAATATTCGAATCATGCAACTGTCTCGCTGACGTCACGGAAGCGAATTTTCAAAAGTATGTTTTCCTTTATCTCTGTTCACCATCATAATCAGCGTTAAAATCTGCATATATTAGCGTTTCAAGTTACGCAACATGAACCCTGGCCGCCGTCGAATTAAATTTTAATTTAACGTATTTTGAAAATCGTTTAATTTAACGGATTTTCAAATGCTAATTTGTGCAGTTTTTAACTCTGATTACGATTGTGAAATCGGACTTTCGAAAATATTTATGTAAAAAAATCACGAATTTTTAAAATTTGTAATTGCCCCCATTTTAAAACTGTTAAACGAATGCTGGCTAAAGAACTTGAACAAGCTAGTACAAAAATTGATTTCCATGCCAAATTCGTGCGCACGTTTCAAGTTCCTGGGTGTGGGTGTTACCATGATGGTGCAGTAATAACATCGTTTTTTTATTTTAAAGTTCAATAATATCTGATTACATCTTGGCAGTAGGCAAAATCTTTTAACTGTATAATTCAGCATTTTAATTTAAAGAAGATTTGAATGTCTATTGATTTTATGTCATCGGGTCTTCAAGAAAGTAGTATATGCTAAAGAAACTTTGCAGTCAGGTAGAAAAAAGGGAAAACTTTTAAAAAATAATCAGTTTTGATTGCTGGTTTCAATTGGTCGAATTATCGCAATTGATATCAAACAACCATGGACACAGGCTATCTAAGTCATAGGCAGATATAAAACATCAATCTTGTACAATATAGCCTCATGTAGTACATGTAAGTTCATTAATAATTTAAATATTTATTAATGAACTAATTTAAATATAATGTGCAAGATATGTTTAAATGTAAATGTTCCAAACAATTTTGTACTGAATGGGTCGGGCATTTAGTATAATGGCGTTAATTATAACTTAAATATTTGTTATTGATCTTCTTTACATGCATAATTGTAAACAAATAAATGTTACATGTTAAAAAAAGTAAAGTGCTTAGTGGGTTTTGAACCAGCGTCCTTTAGTTTTATAAGCAGAAATCATAGCACTGAGCCATTATGGTAAAAACGAACTATCAGGTCTGTGGTTGACTTATGTTCAGTTCACACATTTCCTATTAATATTATGTAAACATATGCATGAAGCATTTTCAAATGTTATTCGCGCAATCGTGAGTTTCTGTTTTTCCCTCATAAGAAAATTGTTAAGGCAGCTTAATTGTCAGAAATTCGTTTCCATCACGTCAACGAGACAGTTTCTCGTCACGATTATTTAACATTTCTATTGTTTAATCTTTTCCACGTTAGTATTAACACGTTCCGAACAAATGCAATAGACACGCGCGCGTTTCAACCGTAAAATTCTTATTTTAAAGTGTTTCCAGAGTTTCTAGGAAGGTAAGAAACAAATGTCTGAGGTCTAAAGAGAAATAATTATCACTCTGTACTCGTGGGTTTTTTTCCTAAGTACAGAGCGCGATATACAGCACTCGTATCTGTTCATTTGTGGCTGGGTTTTATCTTTAATAGCAAGTCGTATAGATTACATTATCTGTGTTCATTGTTAAAGGCGAGTACAGTCTGGTTCACAAGTATGCTCATGTGGCGCCATTGCTTTTGCGAAATATTTACAAACTGAAAGCTTTCAAAATGTTTCACTGGATATTGTCGTAATATTCTTAGCTTATTAATATCGATAATCCTTTTTGTTTTGAGTGAATTTCCATTGGATAAGAGCAACAAATCACTTTTTGATGGGTCTATTAAACTATTTTAATTTTGTAGTTTAAAATTCCAATTTAAACTCGGATTCAAACGTGGCATGTAAATAGATTTTTGTAATAGCTTCCAAAATACTGTTTTCCAGCGACCGTTACGAAATTGTAGCTGAAAAAGTTAACAGTAAGTTTTTATGTTTTGAAGCAAATGTCATTGAAAAAGGTTAACTATACTGACCAATGCTAAACACTGTCAGTGGAAAAATAATCGCAGCTTGCAGCTTTCTCGCTGAAGTGATGAAAGCATGTTTTCACTAGTTGTGTTTTTCATCTACACTTTTTCGTAAATCAGATTTCACCTTCGTGATCAGCGTTAAAATATGCATAAAATAGCAGTTTAAATAAAACCTAAAACGGCATGTTTGACATACAGCCTACACGTCATAGATACCGCTGAACCGTATTCAATAATCAATCTAGTATTATGCTTTTTACAAAAAAAAACTTTTTGGTATGTTTAGTTTTTTGACATATCGTGCATATAGCATACACATTTACAAAACCAAATTTCGCTGTAACGTATTCAATAATCAATCTAGTTATGATGCTTTTTACCGAAAATATTTGTTTTTTGACATATCGTGCATACAGCCTACACATTTTCAAAACCGAATCATAGATGTCGCTGTAACGTATTCAATAATCAATCTAGTTTTTATGCTTTTCACCGACAAAAAACTTTTGTTTTTGACATAAAGAAGATTGTCGTCGTCGTGTGAAAACATCGCCTTATATAACTGCAATTCTTTTTGTTGTGCCTCCATTTATGACTTACGTATTGTATTTTGTATTGGGTCACAACACCAGCGCATGATGCAACGCTTAGGCGCAAGTTAATGATGTCGACAATGGAGAAGGGGGAGAAGTTTGACCTTGAGATATGTACAACAATAGTTTATTATTTATATAATTAATTTATTATTCGTCTTCCTACGCTATTTTTATAGTTGCGTTTTAAACTATTGGCTTTCGAACGGTTTAACAACTACTTACGACATCGATTTTGCCAATCAATTGATTCACGTAGTCAATAGTTTGTTGAATATAGGTTTCCGTGGAAACAGGTTATGAAACATAACCTATAACAGCTGCGATATCCGATGTCGTGTTGGTTTTTATGCAAATCAATGGATTGTGTTAAGAGATAATCGTTATACAGTGTGTTTCTGTAATAATCGTATACAGTACAGGAGATGGTTAAAAGAAACATCCCGGAAACGCTTTTTTAGCAGTGATCAGCCATTTTGTTTTTCAACTAGATGATTTTATATTTCTGAAATGACTTAACTGATTCAGTTAAAATTGTATCATTTACATAAATTTTATTATTATTTGTTTAAGAAAAATAATAAATATGCTCCAATAACTCTTTTAAAAATAGCGGTGATTTAAATATTTTAAATTAAAATTACAAAAACAGTAACGCTTTATAACAACTACTTCAAGAGTAAATTTCTGTTTATTGTTTAATTGCTACAATTGTCAACGGTATTGAACAAAGGGTAACAGCAGGAATGAGTGAATTTGTAGAGTTACTATTGCACTGCGACCTTTGTAGATCTATTGTGCCCCCATTCTATATTCCTGAGATGCTCAATTACAGCGCCTTCTCCAGTCCTAGTCTCTTTATAAAGTCTAGGATTCGAAAAGGATTCAAGGTGGGTAACTCTCTCACCCACTTCTGACTTCCCAGTTCCTTATTGAGCTGCTTACACAAGTTTGTTTTGCTAAGTACTCTTTCTTTGATCCTTATTAAGAAGGTTTTGCTCCATTTGACCAACGGGCGGTGAGATCCCGCTCATTTTATTTTACATTCTTATGGGAACACCTACAAGTAGTTGAGGCAATGAGATCCGCCCACACAGAGCCCTGCATGCATGAGTAAGGCTATGATACTGGAAGGTCGCCAGGTCTCCGTTTGATACACCATTAGGCCGGTGGCATACACTCCATTAGCACGGGTCGCTTTACATGAGAGTTAGCCAAGCTATATAGAGTAGTGAATGTGTTTGAGTAGATGAGTGAGAGTAGTATGAGCTGTGGGATTTAACTAAGTCCATGAGCTACCTCCGCTGGAAAGGATAAAATAGAACAGCGCCCATTAGTGCAGGCTACATTACTGAAAGCTTCAGGCTGCATCATTTTATGACAAGGATATTGACATAACGCTTCCAGCAATAATCACACTAATGTGTATTTGTTTTGTTAATAACGTGTATATAAGATGGGTTTTCTTTGTTTTGACCAGAAGATCTTATAACCACTTCTTGAACTACCTGTCAGCACTGTACCTGTAACGCGTAACTAGAAAGCCTAAATGTAAATGCTAAATTTGTAATAAAAATCACGGCAAGTTAGTAAATCGAAAAATACAAAATTAAATTTTTATATTTGTCGTTCCGTTTGGGTTTTGACGTTTTGAAAATTTCGGAGAGACCCCATTTGCCAAGTTTTGGTTTAAGTTTGAACCGTTTCTAAATAGTTAATTTATTATGATAGCCTATAGTTTGTCCAATTTTGTTTTCATTAAAAAAATAGTACGTAAAATTTAACAAAACTATCGACAGTATATTCTTTACTGTGTTATTAACTTTTAGCCGTATGTCCCGGTTGTGTTAAAAAATAGTACAAACATTTCGTATAATTTATTTTAGTAGATTTTGTACCTGGATTGTTCCAGAACAAAGAAACAAAACTTCAATCAGTTATTTAACTTAATATTAAAGGTAGAAACTTTATAATTTTGGAGGGTTTTCGGTTTTTTAAATATAACTAAGCAAAATGGTGGTAAAATATTCTTAAGGCTCATAAAATTTCCTACAAAGTACTTGTATGTATTCCTTAAAAATGTAGATAGAATGCACCCAAATGTTGGCCGGATGTAGTGTATTTCTTAAGAGGGCTAATTCGTTTTTTGTCCATAAATTATTAAAAATATTCGATTATAATAATTAATTGCAAATATGCAAAAGTAAGTTTTCAGTGACACGTCAAATATTAAAATCGATTTGGTAGAGTCAAATCACTTTATTTAGTTTTGGTGGAGTACAAACTCTTTATTTAGTTGCACAAGGAAAATCTTGTTTATACAAATAACATTTTTAGTTGGATCACTATATGTTCACTTTTTTATCATGAAGTTTAGGAAAATATTGGAACTTAATCCACAGTAACTTCATTTTAAATTCGTTTGACGTACATTTCGGTTATTTTAGTTACTTGTAAGACATCACTTAACCTCAATTTTTCCTCGTTAGATTATTAATTATCTCACAGCCGTATAAATAAATATAAGCGAACATATTCGCAGTTTCCGTCGCTAAAAGTATATTTAGTTGTTTTTCTTAAATACGTTTAACGTTCCATACACGTTCTACGTCATGGAAAATAAATACAGTTGGCACTGGCTGCCGCGTGGAGCGCTAGTGTGGGTTGCGTCACACATTTAGGTCACAGATACGAGAAGACACTGATGCTCGCACATGGACACGCACTCTGTGAGCCAAAAATGTCTCGCCCTGCGCCTGCCCAGCCAGAATAGCCGAGTGTTGTGCAAGGGTTTAATTATTGCTGGCTTGTTTGCCCAATTCACTGTTTGACCCTACTTGTGAATTCAAATCGGGACCTCCTATGAATCTCTTACACAAATAGCTCTATGGACGAGTTACTGTAATCAAATAGTAGGCTACGTATCGTACTTATTGAAAACTGTTATACAGTATTCACGATTGTGAAAACTTTTAACAAAATTAAATGATTCACAATAATTTTAGCTTTCAGATAGTATCATACCTAACTTTGCAATGTATACTACATATATATATATATAAACTACATCACAAAGTAATTTTCCCCAAAACTCAAAACGTTCTTAGGACGTTGTGTAACATCTCCTCGGTGGCCTAGTGGATAGCGTACTAGGCTTTCACTCCGAGGACCCGGGTTCGATTCCCGGTGAGGGCTTGGCATTTTCATACGCTATAAATCATCCCATTGTCTTCATTAGCCAAGTGTGCACAATAGCTGGACGTTAAACACAAAAAAAAACAAACAAACAAAAATCCACTCGGAAATACATGAGGGTATTGTAGTACAGGCAAAATTCATCGTGAAAGTGTCCAGTATCGTAAGGCTGCGCCGAACTCGTTGTGCTCATGCGCCGTCATCCTGAAATCAATCTCTGTTGGCCAATGCCGTTCCTTCATATGCGCAAACAACTTCATCACTAACACTTTCATCTGTAAATTTGTTTTCGCGTATTTTCTGTCCCTAACGTTTTCCGATCTCTTCCTACACTACGTTAAATTTCAATACAAAATCAAAACTGTTAATAAATGACATTTAAAGGTCTACATAACATAATTTTGGCGTATTTTGACCAATTAAACAACTAGATTGCAAGATAATTTAACGGAAGTGAAACGTAGGCTTAAGGTTATCCACATTATTCGACAGGAAGTACGTCACACAGGGGCCAAATATTGACTAGATTATATCTGTCATGCGAACATACGAACATTTCCGATTGTTAAGTCTGATTTACACCACGAGGATTTTATTATTGTAGTTGTAGTTTTATGACAGCTGATTTACGTCTGTCACGGTCGTATTTAAATCTGATTAGCGCGCATGCGTAATAAATGTATTATCACGTATTGCGTGCGCTGGTCCGTTTTAAAACAATGACATTCGAATTAACATTTCAAATTCGGTTATCGAACGATGCTAGTAACCTTTTAAGGAAAAGGTCAATCCTTAATATCAGCTTTGAAGTCAAGTTAGAGTTTCAGACTTTGTCTTGGATGAATGTATTATTTTCTAGCTATATAAATTATAAAATGTAGAATACAATGATCGAGAAAAAAGTTTGATCGTTAAGTCAAAAAATTGTTTTTCTTGGATGTTTGTTCATCTGTATAAGAGTATTTACACATCGATAAACATTGGGTTAACTGACAAGTTTTTAATTAATTTTGGAGCGCTTTTTGTTTTAATTAAAAAAACTGTTAATTTAACGATTTTTAAAAATGTTGGTGTTGTCCAGTACCTAAACAATACTTTTGTGTTTCTATATCCCCAAAAAAAGTAGGCAGTCGTGGGACTGGTCGATAGAAGTAACTACTTTTGGCATGCCTGACTGTGAACTTTTTCACTACTATTATTTCATTATTTTTATAAAAATTTAGATGCATGCAGGAAGGGGTTTAATAGTCTACATAATAAATATAATATTTGTAATTCTAGGATTCAAAAAATTGGTGTAGGACTTATTCATTGAATATTTTAACTACACAGATTTAGAAAATACATATTTTTAAAATTAACAAGAACAATAAACATAACCTCAATTGAAATGATATTGAATCAACAGCTGTTGTGCGAAATCAGCTGTTTAGAAGTAGTCACTTCAAGTCTACATGTTTAAAGAATAATTATATACGCAGTGAGGTAGGCGTTACGGAATCAATCAAACATTAAAGCATATGTTTATACCCATGTTTTGTCAACCGTGACCATAAAAATTTTCATTTCAGTATTCTGGTACAATCTCAAAATCAGTTAATCTGAACTATATTAAGTTCATAATTCCAGTCAGTGCGACAAAGTCTGTAATTATTTAAATTTATGATTCAGACGTAAGGCCAAACTTGGTGCAATAATCGATTTTGTTAATGGATTAAAGAAGTTAATTAGGCAGCAATTTTTTTTCAAAATGGAGACCAATAAAATCGTAACTATTACCTAACGCGCTCACCATCGTATACCCACGGTTTAAAGGACTACTAAAACCAAAATTATTATTTTATTTGAAATTATAAATAGGTACCATGTTTTTAAGTTCCGCTATGTATACAGTACTATTATGAATTGATAGTTTCAGTTCATCTTTGTTTGAACGTGCTGTAGTAGAAATGTATTGTTGAACGTATTGTAGTGTATTCCAAGAAACTCAGCGCCTTAGCAAAACAAAAACACAACACAAAGTAGGTGAAACTATTGCTAATAATAATCAGGGCAGATTTGTTCCTCATGTTTACGGACTACCTCCCGCCCGTATACTGTCCACTAAACCGAAGTTTTACTTTACGTTAAATTTTGAAATGCTGGAAATAACGAATTTACGACAATCAGTTCGTATTTGTACTTGTGCTGTAAAATACAATGTTTATGCGACGTTATTAAGTTTTGTTCTCAGAAATGTGCTTCAGTCACCTAGTGTATTACTTTTTGGGGGGGGGGGATAGCCGAGGGGCGTGCCACAGGAAAAAATTTTGAAAAGTTGAGCCTGTTTAAGGTTAACTAGTAACCATATCGTTCAAAATTTTCTGAACAATTTAACTTTATTAAACACAGTAGTAAATTCTCTAGAAAGTGTGATTAAATCAGTTATTTGATCCTATAATCACAATATTTTAACTTGCAGTTTAGCCAACTTATATTTTTGTTTAAAAAAATATCGCCTCTCCTAAACGAATCGTCAAGAATAATAATGTTTAGAACTAATGGAGCGTTTACATTGGGATACATGTACAAAGATTTGTGTGGAGCTGCAAGTATAACCATAACTTATAGAATTTGTACTATCATACAAGTCCTTATACATGTCGAGTAGTTTGTGAAAATATCCCTTGTATTTACACTTTATTATCAACATGTGCACTATTGTAAATAAAATTTATAAACAAACTTATAAGTGGTGGCAACGTAAATTCTTAAGAAAAAGAAAAATTCAGGGTGTCATAGGCCTACATCATATTAGTTAATGAACTGACCTTAGCAGATGGTTCAGGATTTACAAAACTGTACAACAAAATAGTAAATCAAACTATATAGAACACATTTTTAAAACAAACTAGCCTACTAATTGCAACTGAATTTGCCAACAAATCAAATTCTGTCGGCGTAAACAGCTAGTTAAATATAACAAATAACAAAAACTGTTATAACCTAAAAACACATGAAAATAAACTCATACAAATCAAAGCATATGCAACCTTTTGCTCATACAAAATTTGTTAGAAAGTCTTGGAGCTCATGTAATTTATGTGAGCGTTTGTATGAGGTGGTGTTTCGTGATTTGTCAATTTGACGAGAGCTTGTCCATTAAAAGAAACTATTTCTATATTTTAGCGCAGTTTAGGCAATAAAGATCCCAATAAATAGGTTCAGACAATGTATTTATTACAGTAATGAAATATAATATGTATATTGTATATATATATATATATATATATATATATATATATATATATATTCATTGACTAAGAATGTTTGTATTTAGACTCCGGTGTTGCCATATCGTGCACCACATGTGCAAATAACTGAACACATCGCTTCGAATAGTTCCTGTCTCTGGGAAAGTTTGGCTGATAATGTTTCAATGTTAATTAGTGGAATTAAAAAATATAAGTTTAGAAACAGTACTATGCAGCTATAATGTGAGGTTTGGTCGTTATCTACCACTTTAGTAATTATTTCTTTGTACTTTTACTATTGTTTAATTTTTTTACTGGATATTTCTGCTGAGGGGAGGGTATACACCCCTGATCACCCCTGCGTTCACCATTGGATATACCTACATTTACAAACGTTTCACAAATGCTACAATTCACTTCAGACCTGGCTATTCCAGTGTTCCTAGGTTGCATTCCGGGTTATGCAAAGCGAACTTCTATGACAATAGGGCTGCATTACCTGGATGTCAACTCAACCTTGAGCCGTAGACAATACCGTCTCCGATTATCATGCTTTGCATTAGGAAGCAGCACTGCGTAAAATTATACGAAAAAAGTATGTACAACATAACATGCAGGAATAAGAAGTAGTTTGCGTCACGTGACTTGGTAACACTTCAACGCTTTTGTTTACCGAATTAGGCAATTTGTATCGAACTTTGTATTTTCGCTGAATACATAATTAGTTCGAAGATATGTTTACAAATCTGTTGTTTTGATTAAATAAATAAATACGTGAAACCTAGCTTAGATATTATTTATTGTAGTTATAGTAAAAGGTCAGCTGTTTTATATTAATTCGTAACGATCAGCTGATTTCGTTGAACAGCTGTTAGGCTAAAATAAGTTCTAAGCCTACACACTTATCTAAGC
Organism: Callitettix versicolor; assembly: GCA_022606455.1. NCBI lineage: Eukaryota > Metazoa > Arthropoda > Insecta > Hemiptera > Cercopidae > Callitettix > Callitettix versicolor. The sequence goes on along the minus strand of CM040186.1, from coordinate 60,443,351 downwards.
TATCTATCTACAAGGTTCATCTACACTTACAAGCTTATCTAAGGTTCACGTAGACACACACACACACACACACACACACACACACACACACACACACACACACACACACACACACACACACACGCTAGTACTTTTATGACATATGATCATTATTGGCACTCATTTCAAGGTTCCGGGTTTGGGTTGTACTATGACGACCGCTCCAATAGCCAATTTTCCAGTGGGAATTGGCTAAGAAAAAAGAATAATTCCTTTACTAACAAAAACTAAAAGCGTAATACAGTTAAATCAAAGATGCCAAGTGTTGTCAAATCGGCCTAATAAAGAGCTGCATGGAGGCCGCAGATACTTGGCCCAGTTGTACAGAATGTTGGCGCGACGCCAGATTTAAAAACAAAAACTAACAGTTCGACAGAGATATCGTTTCAAACTGATGCTAGCCACTCACTTCTACATTGGCCGATGGATTCTTTAATTTTGCTGTAACTTGAATAATTGAGCATAAAAAACACTATCGGTTCAAAAGACCGCCATTTTGTAAGCGGTTTATTTCTTTGAAACACAATTAGAGTTTAAATATTGACATTTTATAATCAAAATAATATTAAACGAGCAGTTTTTCTTTCTAGACTTTACGTACGTATTTTCCTTCTCGCAAATGGCGCTAACGATTTTGATATAATTTAGAATATACAGTTATATGGTTTTTTTTTAACAAAAGTGATTGAAAATAAATAAAAATCCCTCCTAGTTCTTAAACTAGCCCAAAGACCGTAACTGGGGAAATTTTGAAAGGAACACATCGAACGGATAGTTTTAGAGAAATATTAAGTCACGCACGATACAATGAATGAATGAATTTGTAGGGTTACTATTGCACTGAGTCCTCTGAAGATCCCCTTTCTATATTGCTGAATTACTCACAGTGATTTCTTCAGTCATAGTATCATCATAACGTCTAGGATTTGGAGAGAATTTGAGACTGGTAGTTCCTCTCCCACTACTGTCTGGTGACTTCCCAGTTCTTTGTTGAGCTGCTTGCAGATGTTTTTTCTGCTAATTCTCTTCCCTTTTTCGCTTTCTCTTGACCTTTACGTAGGTTTTGCTACATTTGACCTTTTTGTTGTGCTGTGAGATCCCCTCGTTCTATTTTACTTATGGGAACACTCACAAGTATCTCAGGTTACACTGGGAGGTCGCCAAGTCTCCCAGGGCTCCGTTTGATACACCATGAGGCCGGTGTATCATTACTCCATGAGGCCGGAGATTTACTCCATTAGCACGGATCGCTTTGCAATTTAGAGTTAGCTAAGCTATGTAGAGTAATGAATATGTGTGTGTGTGTGTGTGTGTGTGTGTGTGTGTGTGTGTGTGTGTGTGTGTGTGTCTTGAGTAGTATGAGCTTCCCTGCTCACTTCAATTGCCTCCGTCAGAGCAGGATACAATACTTTCTCTATGGAGATACATATAACAATTACTATAAAGGTTATTAGATAATACATTTTTATGGAGTAACTTTGTTTAAGAGCAATTTTTAAGTGATTTTTATCGAAAGTAGTTATTTAAATAGATTTGTAGTCAAAACGACAACTTTTTTCAACTATTTTATTTCGTGTAAGAAATTTTCTGTACGAGCAGGGTTGACTCGCGAATCAGGCAATGGTGTCCCTTAAAGCAGATATAATTATATATAGTCTGTAGTTAACTTTTATGTTATGTATTTTAAATTTTGTCTATATTCTGTTGTTAATTTCTCTGGATCTTCAGTCTTGACGTTTTTGTTTGTGTTTTTGTTTCAGACACAATTTGGTGGCCATCTTTGAGACGAAGACTGCTGTTGAAATTGTGCGAGGTTTAAATGTAAAAAAGGGAAGCCAACATTCCTAACCAACGAAACTACGAGACCTTAATACCTTTTAGTTCAAAACAGACACATGCACGCTGTTCCTTCAACAAAAAACAAAACCGCTTATCTATCGTGATCCACTGTTCTGGAAACGTTGTTTTTAATTATATAAAGTCAAAAATAAACTAATCAAAATGCATATAGAAGTGCAGGTTGCGTTAAATTTCGTGATATCTTATCTGTACAACAAACTTCCCAGGAGAAGGGTGAACATCTTCGGAGAAGAGTTGGAAAAAGCTCTCAAAGAAAAATTCAGTGGACATTGGTATCCTGAAAAACCGTTCAAAGGATCGGCTTTCAGGTGTTTGAAAACAGGAGATCCAATCGACGCCGTGCTCGAGAGAGCGGCGAGGGAGAGCGGGGTCCCGATCCAGGACATACTCGAGAACCTTCCTCAGGAGTTGGCCGTGTGGGTAGATCCCGGCGAGGTCAGCTACAGGATCGGCGAGAAGGGAGCTGTCAAAGTATTGTTCAGCGAGTCGACGGACGTGCACGATGACAGCTCGGCCGACAGAGAAGTAAACAAGACTTTCAACCCAGAGGCCCAGTGCTTCAGGCCTATAGACGCGGTGGGAACTAGCCTCGGTGGCCTCAGTTTGTCTCCCAACAAGCCGGCGTCTCCCTTCACAGTGTCCAGTGCGGCTCCATCAGCGTCCACATCTCCGGCACCGCCCAAGACACCTCCCAGTCCGGCGCCATCCTTCATCCCCAGGCCGGCAGCTCCTCTTACATTCACTACAGCCACATTCGCACAGACCAAATTTGGCAGCACCAAGCTAAAGACAAACAGCAAAAGAGCAAACAGGTTAGTTTTGGAACTCAAAATTGTTCACTTCTCCATTAATACTAAACTCAGGACATCCTTTAGATATTGAAAAGTTCTAGATAACAAACTTATGATTTTATTAAAGATTTGAAACGGCAGCCATTTTAAAAGTACGAAAGAGATTTTTTGCTGGGTTATTAAATTTCACAGTTTTTGAACTACGCTTGAATCAAATTGGCCAAAATTGTAAATCCAGAGTGCTAAAACACAAACATATATACGCGAAATATAATACATTTTTTTAACGAATCCACAAGACGTGTTTAAGAGGTTATAATCAGCACTCATTGTAAGATCACGGATCTGGGTCTTGCCATAATGGGTCTTTCCCGTAACTCATTTTCCATTAGAAATTCGCCAAGTGCAATGCAAAATATGAAAGCGCGTGTATTTTTTTATCACGAATTTAAAATACAGTAACAACTTTTGTGCTAAAATGTTTTTAAACAATTTCTAAATAAACAAATTCGTTTATTTAATGAAAGCATATTTTTAAATTGCTTTATCGTAATCTAAAATTTGCATCGAAAATCCTAAGTTTTAAGCCGTTTCTATGACAACGTTTCGCTGATACGTGGTTATTTGAATTATCGTCTCACTAATTTATGCAAACTCAGGATTGGATCCATCATACGGTTTGAAAATTTTTTCATGGCTGACAACCTTGGGGAAAACACGTGCGTTGATATGAAAACATGAATAATGAATCTCATTGAATGCATAATTACACTTATTACTGGCTGAAGCGACCTGTATGAATAAGAAATGCTTGTGATTGCAGAGTTTCAGAATTACTGTGGAAGCCAGATGTTATTTCGGTTCAAATTTCACAATAGATTAAATGAAGTCTGATTGTAGCGTTAGCGTATCTAGGCAGTCTTGTAGTTTTAGCGACTTTCCATTGGAACACGAGGCACTCAAACGGCCATCGTTTGTGCGCCTGAAGAATACATTTACTGAACGTAGTGAAAAATTACCTGGGCCAACCCCAGTAATTAAATTATTTAAACTGTTACTGCAGAAACTAATATTAGAACCTCATTATTCAATAGCTCTTATGAAAATTAAGTAATAAAAACGAAATAAGTAAATATTATGAGACGCGTCCAAAAAGTATTATTTTGTTATACCGCCACCGCTGCGGTATAACAACTGCTATCGGCGCTCCGCGCACATGCGCGTTAGTCTTTCTGGTTCATTGCCTCTTTACTGACGCCATTATGGTTGATTTGTGTAATGATTTCAGTTTTCTGTTTTAAAATGTTTAAGACATGAACTCGCCGACTGTGAGATTCGGTTTTTGAACGCAACGAACGAAATTCAAGATGTTTACGATTAAAATGCAGTGAGTGATTGAATGATATGTTTATTGGGGGACGATGAGGCACGGAGTGAGCAACCTTCTGTTATCAACGATGATTTGGTAAAGAAAGTTGATAGGGAAATTCGTGGAACAGACGGTCTACAATGACAATGTTTTCTGATGATTTTTGCGAATTTCTCGATCTCTTTGACGATGAATGACATAATGTTCCTTATGTTACAAAACCGAATGACAGGATGAATCTCACAGTCGGCGGGTTCACGAATTGTCTTAAACATTTGAAATGCACACAGAAAACTGGAAACCGTGATGGCGTCAGTGAAGAAGCAAGAACCAGGAGGACTAACGCGCATGCGTGGAGCGCCGATAGCAGCGCTGCGATGGCACTAGAACAAAACAACACGTACTTTTCGGGCGCGCTTCGTGTTTACAAAACAGCTGTTATTGAAAATACTGATATTGAACACAGCTGATCATTACCGTTCATTTCTTACGGAAATTATCGCCCTTTAATCCACTAAGACCTTAATTAAGAAAAATGTATAGTTATACGTCAAAGTCGTGATCAAGAATTTTAAAATAAACCTTCAGCGATCTTCTACTATTCACCAGTCTCTCGAAATATTGTTTTCAAATTTGATCTTACGGAATTATTTATATATTTCGTTAGCGAAATTCGTCTGTACATTTCAAAACGTAGCAAAATTTTAAAACTTACAAAATTTCACGGACAACGTTTAAACTGAACCTGACGTTTAAAAATTAAACTTAAAAAATAGTAATTTATGAGATTTTTAAGCTGATTACTATGACGTCATTACATTTTCAAAAACGTATTTCTTAAATATTTTCAATAGCCGCCATTTTAAGAGGCTGTTAACAAAATATGTACTTGTACCAAATTTGTTGGTGGGTTTTAGAAATTCGTTTTGGAAAGCGATTTCTCAAGTACTTTCAACTTTGCGATTTCAAACGTTCAAACAATGCTTTCTGAGATTATTGAAAAATATTTTTAAATTCATTTTTTTAGTGACGTCATCAGGCACATTTTAAATGGCTAGCATTGGATTGCATGCAAATTTACTTCTTTATATTAAGAAAGACACATTTTGCTCGTTCATTAAAATTGTTATATTCAGTAATTTTTAAAACAATTTGAATTTTGTTTTTAATAGTTTCATAGGTTATTTTAATTAATTCTTACAGCACGTGCATATGTTTATGTTTTTGCATAACAGAACAGCCTTTGTTTTTTGGTATAAGCGGATTAAAAAACTGCTGCATTATACAAAAACTTTAAACAGCTGTATTTGTGACTAATGTACAGCTGACATGAACAGCTGTTGTAATAATTTCAACGCTATTAAAAGAAAAGATAGAGTAAATTTAATGTAATAATTACGATAAACATGAACACAACACATATATTTTGTCTTCCTTGGAAGTAATAACTTTTTAAAATCATTTAAAACAATCAGCTGTTTTATTAACAGCCGATGAACTTTTTTTTTGTTAACTTTCAAATGGCTTCATTATTTGATACTATGTTCTCCTTTCGTAGACATTCTTTAAGGAAGCTTTTCGCGACTAATGAGCGAAATGTCTCAGCTATATTACTTGAGATCTGCAAGAATTCTGTACCGTTCCAGTGAGCATTCCTTACGGCTCTAGTCGGTATGACAGCTGTGAGAGTTGAGGCCGTCTATATAATTTTTATCTACTCATAAACAGGAAAAATAATATTAATTTAGTTCAGACTGGTTGGTCGATAATTTATTTAATCCAGATATATTTTTTGTTTAATTCCATATTATTAACACATACTTTGGGCTATAGTAGTTTTTGTATTTTTTTCGATAATTAGTACACATTGTTGTTTGATTAAAAAAACAAAGAACAATTTTGATACTTTATATAGGAAAATGTAGACTAAATATAGGAATATTAATCGTACTTTCAAAGTTATTACATCAGTAGTAAGTGCTAAAAGAACATAGCATTTAATTCAGGATAAAATAACGACAAATAACAAATGGTTACGGTACCTTCCTCAGCTCATTTAATGAGATGAAAGAGCATAGGGCTATGAAAATCCGAATATAAATTGAGTTTCAACTGAACTGAATCATTCGAAAAGTTTTTTTGCGATCACTATTGCAAATTAGTGCCAATTAGTTTGTAATGCAGTTGTATTCTTTAAGGCTGTCTTTACTTAAATCTTTCTTGATGAAAGTCTATGAGTTTTTTTTACGAATAAAGTAATCGTTTTTGGAAATTCTTAGAAACTCAATGTTGTACAGTTCAAAAATCGTAGAGACATATGATCCGGCTTATATTGGCGCTATTGCTGGATTAAGAAAGTTATAGTAAATAAACACGTATATTGAGGAAAAGTAATTACGATAAAATACAAACACTTTTAATAACTGAGTTTAAATTTGAATTATTATTGAAAAAAAACATCAAAACAAACTAAAAAAGTATTAAAATTAACGTGAAAAAACATTAAAACTTTTCTCTCTGTAGATTGAAGTATGCATTACATGTGAACGAAAGTTTCTTGTACAATCATCACCAAAATAAAACCGCTTTCGTCCGCACTGTAAACTTGATTCGGACCTAAACCTAAATTATTTACTGTTTCTTTAAACTTCTGTATGTACATTAACATCGCACTGTAATTCTTCATTAGAAATAGACACAAAACGGATTCCTTACAGTTCCTTAAATTTATCCAGCCATCCGTCTCTGTCTTTAAAGTCATCTTTGTTCGTCTTTTTTTATGAAAACCTTTACTTTCTCAAGCATTATCTCCCCAGAAATTGGTGTATGTCTGTATAATTCTTGTAAAAACCAAGGGAATCTTCGATCTCCGAAAACTCACTGAATTTCATTGTTTGTCGTTTACTTTAACACACACTCGGGGTTGTAGACATATTATTCTAATTTTTCTTTATTATTATTATTATTTGTAAGAACACAAGCAACACCCAAAGACTGCTGGACGCGCCGCATTATCTCGAGTACACTGACTTGGCTTCCAAAATGTTCTCCATAACTCGGTGGTTGTTATTTTCAGCAATACTCATATAGCTTTGTCCTGCGTAACTTTAATTTTACCGTTATTATTTCAGAATGTCGCCGACAGAGTTCTCTAACTACATCAAGCAACGCGCCATGCAACAGCAGCTGCATCACCCACACGGAGGCCCAACCTCACCAGGAGGACGTTCGCTCTCGCCCGCTCACCATCCGACACCGCAAGACTACTTCTTCCAACCTTCCGGGTACCATTACTCTTCGGCTCCTTATCTGCCCGACCTGTACCATCCCAAGTTCACCTCGTCCTACCTTGAACCGACCTCTCAGTTCTACACGTCACCTGTCCCCACATCCACTCCCGGAGGCCAGCTCTCTCAGCCTCCGCAGTCGTCGGACAAACAGCAACTGCTCGACAGCATCAACAACTTCGGCCTGTCCTCGTATCCGGCCAGCCAGTACCAGCACCTACTTGTAGCCAACTAACCCCTCAACTTTCAAAGTATTATAAAGTAATTGTTGTGTTTAATTATTTAGTTAAACAGAAACAAAAAGAAAACCTCCCGTGTAAAATTTATAAATTTTTTTAGTAATTTTTTATATCACTTTCCGTCGGTCGACGCGAACTAGGTAACTCCGTAGCTCTAGCGCGAACAGCTGTGAAGCTAGCGCCGCCTTGCCGCGGTTCTCACGACTGTTCTAAAATTAGATTTATTGTATTTTTTTTACATAAAATTTTATTTATGTTGTATGTTAGTTGTGCTGCCCACCTCACCCCTGCAATGTATTTCAGTACACATAAATCAAGCTGTAGTAGAAATTCATATTTCATTAATGCAAGCCAGTAAAATTACTTTATGGACTATAAATTTACTTAACAATGGTAGCTAATTTATCCATTCCTATTAATTTAGAAAACACAATGTCTTTACATTATTGAAAACGTTTGTAGAGTATTCTCGTAAAACTGATTGAACACATAAATACAAATTTTATTGTTGAATTTAATTTTTCTAACAGGCCTGAAGAAATTTTTGTGAACGTAATAGGTATTAGATAATTTTGTTGGTTTCTAGAGTATATAAACACTGATAAGAACTGTTTTCATCCTAATTTACAAGAAATAAATATATAAAATGAATTAATAAAGCAAAAACTTAGCCAAATCAAGTTCAGTTAAATACAAAAAATATATTTTTTCGAAGATAAATATTACACTGCATCTGTACAAATACGACAAACTTTCGAAGAAAATTGTCAAGCGTAGAGTTATAATCGATAAAACTGAAACTCAGCGAAACTTTTTAGTGAAATTAAAAGTAAAGAAACCTCAAAGATAAAACAGATCGTATTAGAAATGGAAGAATGGCATTGACGTAATGTGTAACAGCGTTAGTTGGGATCATGTGGTGCAAGCTGAAAGAAACCTTAAAGAACATAGTTTAATTACAAATATACAAGACAAAACCTATAAATTCAACGCAGAAACGAATAACTTATTTGAAAACAATATTAATTAATACAAACAATGCAAATTAAAATTGAACTTTGGTTCCAATTGAAGTGTAATTATTTTTACAACTTGCTTTATCAGTCGTTTTGAAATAGAAGATAACTTCACTGAAAAAATAAAAAATAAAAATTTGTATTTTTTTTTAAAGTACAAACGAAATTTTACTAGATTAGATATGACGCTTGTTTGATAAATTTTGTACAATCAAAAACACGAATTTGGAGATTATGCTTCATTACCTTTTCGGGTATGGTAATTTTTACTTCTACACTACCAAAGTTGCTTTTAAATTTTAAATATTTCCTTTCATAGTACACCTAAGTCCTTCGCAGATTGTTTACAGAAAAAAACAAATTCTTTCGCAGCAGTGTCTGCAATTATTATTAAAATCAAAATGTATTTTAGTGTGATAGTAGTAAATATGGAATTATTACTGTACATATGTGATGATGAAAACATAAGCCCTTACTGAAATTTTTTTATTTTTTTCACCAGTGTCTGTGTAGGACACACAAGCATAGTATTAAATGTTTTGTAAATAGACTTGTGTTTTTAACTAGCAACCTTTTTTATCGATATGAAAACTTTATTTTTGTGTGATTTAGTGTGTTGGCGGCGCTCGAAGTGAAAATAACGGGTAAGAATATTTTGGGATTTGTAAAGCATAGTTAGGGTAATTATTGTTTTGCACAGCTGGTATTAAGGTGGTTTTCTTTTATTGCTCAATGTTATTTCTTTAAAGACATTAAGTGTAAAAAAACATTAAGAATGAACATAGTAATCGCGGCAGTGATGACTTCCCAAAATGTAACAAAATTTTATAAGTTTTTTAAAATGGGCAAAAATATTTTACTGTAAAAATATAGAATAAAAATTGACTACATAGAAAATTGATATTTTATTATGTTGCACTTTTTGTTAACTATTGCGATATAAGATGAATGATGTTGTGATTTCGTGGCGTAATGAAGTTGTTCAAGCTAATTCAAACTTAATTTATGCTGAGTTTTAATTCAAATTTAACTAAAATACGAAAGATAGAGTGCTAATAACCCCCCACACACAGGACTTAATTAGAAGCGGAACATGCCGGAACAGCGTTCCGTTACCTCTCTAAGAGAAGAAAATTACAGTAGTTCAAAAACATTTATTTAATCACATATTACACTAATGTTAGTGAGTGGGCCTGGCCTCTCACGTAAAAGAACCATTCGCAGGTAACTGTCGGTTATGACGTGAGGCTACGGTAGTTTGTTGTGCGTTACTACTTCACTGTAGCGTTGGTAGTATGGCTTGACTTTCGTGGCTGACGGGGCGGTAGTCTGATTCATCCTCAATTCTCCTACTGAGTGTACCTTCTCTTCTTCAGTGAAAAACACATTGAGCTTCCTGACACCATCAGAGGATGAAAAAACTAATCACAACATATTCCAATAACGTTTGGGGAAAATGAAATTAGAAAAATATCCTTTAAGTTCAAACTCAACGAAGAACAACTAATTATAGGATTTATCTTCACTCTGGAATGTTCCTGGAAATTCCCGATTAAACGGTCAATCAATTCGATAGCCACATCGTCGAGTGAAGAGGTTCCTCACAGATGAACCTCATTATCGCACCACTGAGATCATCACTGAATATTGCAACAGTTTTTGGCCAGTTGTTCCTGGCTTTTTAACCCAGCTAAGCATGTTGACTCTTGGCTTGTGCTGGATACCATTCAGCCGTCAAGAGAAAAGAAATATGATGAAAACAAGTTGAAGTTTTGGACAATTTTTTAGGATGGGCAGACAACTTAATCATGTAACTGTGTTTTTTACTGTTTTTATTTTTTTCTGCAACGCATTTTTGTACTTTTTTGTAAAGTAAAATTTTAAATTAAATAAAGTGCTCAAGTTTTTGTATAATTAAAGATTTTTGCAGGCCAATAATTTTGAATAACCCCTCCCCCGGAAGGTTAGATTTCCGGCACCTCCAATTCTAGATATATACGTAAAATCATTAAAGATTCTTCCAAGTGTTTTCTAGAGATCAGGATCGATTTCATGTTTAGGGTCTGGGTCTTACTATAATGACCATTCTAACGGCTAATTTACAAATGAATCTCAATCCTTGTACTTTATCACTTCTGTTAAATAATTTACATTTTTCTTGATAAAAAACACCTTAGTACCAGCTAACATTATTCGAAATGTGTTTTTACCTTTACTGCAAGATATGTTATTTCTGTTAAGTGTATAACAAATTAAATAAAAATTTAAGTAAACTTTAGAAACGAGAAATGGTTAACTGTTCTGCAAAGAAACATTGTTTTTATAGAACGTTTGTGAACTTAATTATACCAAAACGAAATCAGAAACTACGATTAACATTTTTTTGTACTTAAAACATTTTTTCAGCCGTTAACGAAAAATTGAAAATTACAAGAAAACTGTAATGTAGATGCTTTTAAGTCATATAGAACGGATTGTACACAATCGTAATGGGTTCTAATAAATATATCTTGGCAATGAAATGTGTACAATATGTATTTGTATTCTGTCTAAAAAAGCAAAGATCGATAAATTGTTTATTTATTAATTATTTTTATACAGTCTTAGTACTCAGTATTTAACCACTTTACTAGGGTATTTTGTAATACACTTTTGTATTCTTTTTTTTACTTTTCTGTAATAATTGTGTTTTTAAAATTATCTTTTTTAATATATTTAGAAAAAAATATTTAAAAAAATAAAAAAAAGTAAAAGTAGAATTTATTGAACAGTTTCAGTACGTCTGCTTCGTCATCTGTGTCCAGATATATCGTGTATATACGTTTTATATACTAAGGTTTTGGGGTCAGTAAAACGCTACTTATGCTGTTTGGGTTTTTCTAGTTTAACGTGGCAAAATCAAAAAGAACTTTTATTCCATGTCCCTTACTACATTGCAGTATACATGTACAATGTGTCACTTAGCTTGTTAATTTAATTAATGTCTAGAAAGAAATTCTGTTAGTAGGTAAGTGAATTGTTAATATTTTTCTAATTTTGTAATAAAATAATTTTGTTAACTAAATAAATAAGATGTGAAAAAAAATTAAATGCATACTCAAAATGTGTTAAAACTAGTCAATACAAGATGTCAGTAACATTCATTTAATTATAGACATTCATAATTTCAAGGCCACTGAAATCTGGCGGTGATTGTTTACAAATTGTTTGTCTTAAGGCTCTTCTTCGTACGAGGAAAACCGGAAAGTAGTGCCGTAACTGTATTCTTGCGCGAAACGTGCTTTTGTACTGCGCTGTTTTGGATGGTGTTTATAAATAACTGATGAAGATTTTTTGGTTGTTACATTAAAATATGAAAATCTCATTTAAAAAATAAAAATTTTCTTTAAGGTTTTTGTATTATAAAGTAAACAACGCCATCTGTAGGGATAATTTAAAATTACTTCCAGAGTGAAAACAAACAGCGTATTACAGAGTGGAAGGTTTCGTTGTTACCTTAAGTATAGAAGGCTCTTAACAAACGTGTAAAATCACTTAAGGTTCTTCCATATTTATAAAAAATTGTCGTAACAAAACAAATTGAAATATTGTGTTTCAACACAACAAATATGGCTTTAAAATATATTTATGCTGTACAATGATTATTGTTTTTCCAATGTATTAGCTAACCTATGGTGTTTCGGTTAAAGCTTTAACAACATTATGTGGAGGAGCCTTATCTTATTGTCTTCTATGGTTGTTACAAGTAGAACCTTGACTTCTTATATACTATTATATAATATATATTTTTTAATAAAAGAAACTGTACACTATGTTATTAATGCATGAATATTAAACAAATATTATCATAGGTTCGTTTAATTGATAAAATGTTTGTACTTTAGTATTTTTGTACTGTGACTACCAATAAAGAGGAGAACTTGTATAAAGTAGCTGATAGATTTTAAAAGTAGTTTTAAACAATCTTAGATTAATATTTGTCGTGGTTGTGTTCCTTTTTTTCACTGGTTTTTTTCTTACCAAGTACACTGTTTACAATAAAAAAAAAAACAAGAATCTAGTTTTGGTAGGTTTTAGTTTTTCTCTTGCTTTCTTTGTTTATATAATCTATGTATAAAGCGAGTCTAAGCACTTGATATATATATATATTTTCATGTATTAATATCTGAGGATCATTTTTTTTTTTTAGAGGGACATGTTAGAGTAATTTTGTGTTTGGATGTACATGCTCTAACAGTAAATGTACTATTTGAAAGGCGGTCTTTTATTTCGTGTTCAATTTGTTCTTTTTTAGGGTTTTAACAATATCAGATCAACTGTTATTGAGATGTGTAATTAATGAAATTACTGGTTATTTTAAAATTAACACAACGAAATTATTTTCAGGATTCTTACACTTTAAAGTAAAAAAATCGATACTAAATCTATTAAGTATAATAAACGTCCGAGTCATATGTTTATTACTAACTGATATATTTACGTTTTGTTTATATAAAGTTCTTTTTATAATTAAAATTAAACAATTAAAACCTGTTTCAACAATGCAAATGCACTTGATCTCATTGTTACGTCACGTGATAAATGGCCGCCTAATTGTTGTTAAGTGTGATGACTGTCCAACAGACCAACTGGTGTCGCAAGTTACCTAGGATTGTTATTGTTAATATAATAAAACAATACAAATAAATTATATATCTATATTTTGTTTGTTACTTTTAATATGTTATTTTTAATTTAAGAGTTTATAGCATGGAAAAGTCGTTGTTATTATTTTTGTATGACATCTTTTTATCACTTTTGTCACATTGATTTATCTTTTGAAATAAAAACTTTAATTACGTTTTATTAATTTTTTTTTGTTTTTATTTTATTTTTATTTTCCTTTGTACTTACTATGTTTTTGTATATACTTTTAATAGGTTTTAATTCAGAAAATCAATTTTACTAAATATTAAACACGCATGTGTAGTTTGTTTAGTCAAAACATTTGTTTTTTCAGAAAGGTTTTGGGGCGATAATTTTTATTTGAAAAATGTTTTAAATTTACTAACAGAATACATAGTTTGTAATTTAGCTGTATTTGTATTGATTAGTCAATGAAATTTTACGTTTTACGCAACTTTTTCCACAATTGGTAAAACTACAATATCAATTATTCATTCAAGATTAAATATTTAAGAATTATTATTAAATCGAAATTTAAAAAAATATATGAGAAAAAGCCTAAAAATAAATATTAGACTAATTTGTTAAAATAGTTTAATTCAAAATTAGTATAATGGTAAAGAGTAGTAAAAATTCGTACAACGGAATTCAAAGTGTTACCAGTATTATAAAAAGTACGTTATCGTGAAAAGTAAATAACTTAGTTTAATTTTGTTGCTATAGTTTAATAATGTTAAGAACCGAAATGTTGTTAAACTAAATGTTAAATGTTCGTGGAAGTATTAGAATTAAAAATCGTAAACGTTAGTTTTTTTTATAAATTGAAGAGTAAGTTTGACGGATAAGAATACAAAATTACGACTTATAACGTTGAGTATACTTCAAAGTACATAAATAAAATATACATTATATTTGTTATAATCGGTGGTTTAGAATAAAGTTTTTATAATTATAAATATTATTGTTAGGACAAATAATTTTCTGTCTGCGTTGTCTTTTCACACATGTTTCAAATCAGCGCACTGGTACTCCAGTAGCGGATCCGTCTTATTTATACTACAATCTCCCTTCTACTTCTCTATTAAGCTCCGCCTCCTTTCTTCCTCATTGGTCTACATCTTTACTTAGGCTTTTCTAATACGTGTACATTCCTTTTTTTCTCCCCATTTCTCGTTACTTGTTACTTTTAACATTTGGAAATAGTATTTAATTGTTCGTTTTTAATATTTTATCTTTTATTTTCAATTTAAATATTTTAAAAACCTTTAAAATAAACTGGACATATTAAAAGCGAAAGAAGAAATAATTAGGTTTTTTGGGTTCTTAGGTTAATTAGGTTCTTGGAATCTAATTCCCAAAATTACTTTACGAGGAATTGAAGAAAAAAACAGGATGAAAAATATATGTATGTAATAAAACAGCCTAATTGAAGATTTAGACCAATAAGAAGCGGGCTTGGTAGTTAAATATAATGCCGCGCTAATGTATACACGGGTCCACAGTACGTATATAGTTTTGAGAAAAGTTTTTTTCCAAATCTGTAACAAAAATAAGTGAAAAGACAATTGCAACAAAATGTATTAATAATAAAGTTTTCGAATAACATTATGCTTCATTTAAAATTACAGTTGGATATAAATATAACTAAAAATATCGCTTTAAATATACAATGTTATTTCGTTATTTTTACTCAGATTTATTAAGTATTATGTGGTATAGTTTATTTTAAAACAAATCTCATTCAAACATATTTTATAAGACGTCAATATATTTCAAACTGGAAAAAATTTAAAGGAACATGAGAGACCAATATTTTTAAACGCAGCCCAGTTGATGAGCTTATCGAAAGGCAAAAAAACGAACGTTTGAACCTCTTATAAAATGCCAGTTAAATTTTTAATAAATTTAAAAATTAACTGATAGCCACATTCTTATATATATATATATATATTGCATAAAGTCTTATCTATTCTAAACTTTTTTTATTAAGTTAGATTGGTTAATAGTTTTTAACTAGTAATTACTTAGCTCAAAAATGCTGTAAATAATTTACTTAGTTAAATTAAAAAGAAATCAAGAAGCCAGTGCCGAAAACTGCTACAGTTATTTTTGTGGTAACGTTAATTGTGTATACAGTATATTGAACTTTAAAAATTCGGATCGGGTAATCGCGTTCATGGACAAGTCGAAAATCGTTGCTTGCGCGTTCAAACTTAACCGACTTGTACGAAACTAACACAACATTTCAATAAGTTCCTTCAAACTGGATCAAAATGGCTGCGCTTTATTATTTTTTTTAAGCAAAATTATTGAAGTTTGACATAAAACTGTCGCTCATTTGTGTACGATCGCCTTTATACAACCGGCATATATTAAAGAACATGTCAGCAGGGTTAACCAAAACTCTTTATTAGCTTTGGTTTAATTTAGCCTATAGCTCTGGCACCGTAAAACTTTTATTGGTTTCAAAATCACGAAGAAAAACTTTCAACCAACACTTTAACGTTTTTACTAATTGAGTACTTAATTCATTTTTTCTTGTGTACACTCATCTGCTTTTCCTGCGCGTTGGCAATTTTATATTTGTTGACGCTTTTATTATTACCTCTGTCATCGAAACGTACCGCTGTACTACTCCTCCAGATACGGGTTTGTTCTTATATACTACTTACAACCCTCCCCACTTAGTGCTACCCTCTCTCCGCAACCTGCTTATCAAACACTTGCTCGCTTCTTGTCCTTTCCAAACGTTTTCGTAACAGTCCACTTAACCCATCTTATTAGTAGTAGAATTTCGAAAAGAAATATCTGCTTGTGAATTTATTATTTTATAATATTTCCCAACTTTAATTTTAACTTAATATATTTTCAAATTAAAAAAAATATTTAACAACCTTTCTTTTTCCGCAAAATGTAATATATTCATTTTGCCTGCTAATTGGCCTTAATTAGCAGGCAAAATTCAACATACAAATTAAGTGTGTTGTGTAATTTGAAACCTTCTTTTGTGTTTAAATGACCTTATGTGTTCCTGAAATCTAGTGAAAATATTACAAAAAGCGCCAACAAATAAAAAAAATTGACAAAGCTAGGACAAGACACACGAGTGTATTCAGTAAAATAATAACATTCCTAGCAGAAATAAAGAAGATATATTAAAATATTCAGTGTTACAATGATTTCTGTCGTTTAAAATTTCCGTTTTTTGTAATAAAATATAACGAATTTACCTTTACAAAGTAGCCTATACAAAGCCAACGCAATATCATTGTTGTAACTCGATGTTACTTTGTGTATTTTATATAATATAAATTTTTACGTGTCTCACAGTACAACTAGAGTAATATCAGTGTATCGATCCTAATATTAAGCCAATATTAACCTCTGGCCTAACTCCTTTATTCCCCGTGCATGTATTGACCCCCTTCCAATCGCCTGTTTCATTCCTTCTATGTTTTATTTAATATCTCTCAATTCTATGAACTGTAATTGGTGTTCTTAAATATTATCATTATAAATAAATTATTTCGTCAAAAGTAATGTAGAGGAATACAATGTTTTATTCTATAATATGTATAAATGTGTATAAACAATATCTGTATATAATTATACTTTTTCATATTGTTGTACTAACGTTGACATTTTTAAGTTTATATTAAAAATGGTTTCATGCATTATTAAACCACTTGTAGTATTTTAATCCTGTTTTTTCGACACAGTTTGTGCTCTCGAAAATTTTTACTGACATTTTACCAAAGGTGAGCCGTTAAGGCGTTCTGTACAATACTTTCTGCAGCTAATACTCGTGCAATTAGTGATTAGTTCTTCCGCGGTCCTCCGATTATTTATTGAATATACAGTTGGTACTTGGTTAACCTCTACGATATCAAGGAAAATTAAACATGCATATAATTTCACAAACATTCTTTTTTGGTCAGTGTTATATGTTTCGCATGATACATCTTTAGACACACTAAAATTATAAAATGGTGCTTATATAGAGTGAAACTTTCCTTAACGAACACTTCTAAATAGCGAACTTTTCTTCATAACGGACACTTTCTAATTCCCTGACCGAGGCAAAGCTATTCTAAGCTTAAACGAACTTCTAAATAACGAAATATTCTTCACAACGGAAACTTTTGTACTAACTCACTCAGATAAAGCTATTCTAGGCTTAAACGAACTTCTAATTAACAGAAATTCTCAAAAACGGACACGGACACTAAATCACTGGTCCATGAGATCTTGGAACTTCCTAATACCGGACAGCGGAACATAATAGCTCAGCTTTATCTTGGAAATTCTTAATGTATGCAAACCAACAAAACTTTACTGTTCAGTGTTTTCTGATAGATTACTTCCTGGAAACAAGCTTGGAAAGAAGACATGTAGCGGAGGGGAGTGAAAATGATTTTCTATTGCGTGCAAGATGGCAAGTAAGTGTTGTGGAAACGCAAAAGTTTGTACTTTTTTTTGACAGTAACAAAAAATAACAAATTACGTTTTCTCGCTTCACCACAAATTTAAGTGCTTCAAAGACTATATGAGATTTGATTTTCGAGTAGTTTCATCGTGATTCACTTGAGGGTTCCAGCGAGAAGAAAAAGATGAGCTTGCTAATGACTCATAAATGGGCAAGTCAACATGAGGCCGATCGTGTGTAGTCCAATTGTTCGCAGTTATTTATGCACAAGACTTGTTTTTTCCCACTTTGACTGCTCTTCAGTACGTGTTTAAACTGCCTCATAATTTAAACGGAATTGCCCCCCCCCGGTCCTCATGGAATTGAACCCCCGGAATTGCTCCTTAAGGTCTGTAGTACGAAATCTAATCTAATTTAATCCGGGTCTTACAATTAGGACTGCTCCAAAATCACTAAAAATTAGCAATACAACATTACGGTATGCAGAGCTCAGTGTGAATGATGTTAGTGTTACGCAAAAGCATACCCAACAATTTGAAGGCGTTCTTTTCGAAGTCACAAATTAGCGAATATTTTAAAACATACATTGTATGAAAAAACAAAACAAATAAAAATAATCAATAAAACTATTGCACGGACTTTCTTATTCCGTACATAAATTTTAAAAAAATCACTGCAGGCGCTGAAGTGATGGAAACGAATTGCCGAAAGTATTACTTTTTAAAAATCCTAAATAGTTCTAAAATTCCAATTTCACCATCACAAACAGCACTAAAATTTGCCTATATCATTTTATAATATTAAATTTCGTTAAAGATTCGACGAAATCTAACCCTGATTGCAGTCTAATTAGATTTTTTAATTTCAACAGATTTTGAAAATTCAAATTGCAAATTTATGCTGTTTTTAACGCTGACTGCGACTATGAAATCAGATTTTAAAAATAATTTAAGAAAATAAAAATCATGGATAATCAAAGATTTGAAATGACCGCCATTTTGTTCAAGCTGTTACCAAAATCGATTTTTGTACCAAATTTGAACACACACACACACACACACACACACAAAAAAAACATGATGTAGAGGTCGGATCGGTGCACATTTCAAGGTCCTGGGTATGGATAAATTATTTCTTGAGTTAAAAAAAATACGTTTTTTACTGTAAAATTTAGACGTAGAAATTATTGAGATTGTGTGAATGTTAGATTTGGACAATACATCCGTGTTTAACCTCTGAGTGTAAACGTAAATCGTGTTTACCTCCCCTCTCTAGTATGTATATGTTAGAGAAGAATGTTCCAATTACAATGAAATTTTTCGCTTAAATACGAGTTGTTCATATTTCGGATCATAAATTATAAAATTTTTCGAACACAAATCACATTTTTTAAAAATCGTTTGCGAAGATTTAATGTTATTTCTCAACATCTTATTGGTTGCTATCTCAATAAAATATCAAATTCGAATGCTGCTGTAGTCTCCGGGAGAAATAGAAGTCCGTGTGTTTACCAGGTCAGCCGCGGGCTGGCGAGGCACTTTTCTGGTTCGGAATTGTGAAATTCGCTTCGTATTTACTGTTGGTAGGATCCCTCGTATTTTCTTTCGTGCAAGTTGTGGTATCTTGTACAGTTGGTCAGGGTGTTGGTAGGCTGCGTATATAAGGTTCTGTTCTCCTCG
This sequence comes from Callitettix versicolor, assembly GCA_022606455.1. Classification (NCBI taxonomy): domain Eukaryota; kingdom Metazoa; phylum Arthropoda; class Insecta; order Hemiptera; family Cercopidae; genus Callitettix; species Callitettix versicolor. Next base: position 60,423,980 of record CM040186.1, on the reverse strand, counting down.
ATTTCAACCTTGGTGAGTGGTCCTCCTCAATGTTCTGCCGAACAACGATTTTGGATCTTGTCAGTGGTCCTCCCTGGTGTTCCGCCGAACAACGATTTTCGACCTTGGTGAGTGGTCCTCCTCGATGTTTTGCCGAACAACGATTTTCGACACTCGAAATTATTGCACGAACCATAATTTTTCAGAATTCCATTGTTAAAATTATAGAAAGAACACAACAATCATAATAAAGCTATTTTAAACAGAAGATGCGAGGAGATGTGCCGGCAGTAATGTCTGGCAGAAATGCATTAATCTAACTTATTATCGACCTGATTGGTTCACTGCGAACCAATCAGAAGTGAGTATTGGTTGACGGGAGTGAATTAGGTTTCGCAGGCTTAAGCTATTTCCAAGCCGGGAGAGAAGTAAGGGGATTTTTGGAGTGGTTGTTTAGGTGTTAGTAAGCAGAACTATATTATGTAACAGTTTCTATGCTATTTAGGTGATGACAAAGCTAGCGAGAAACCTCCAAAATGTGACGTAATTTTTCAAACTAAAATCTGTTGTTAGTTATATTAAAAAAATTTGTAACCCATTGTTCTAAATTAAAAAAAAGCAAATTGCGGTTTGTTAGTAAAAAAACGAAAATTAAAACCCGAACGCAGTCTTTTCGAGTGTGTTGTTGATAATTGCCCTATCAGAGTGATGATTTTATTTACTAAAACACTAAATTTAAGCCCTTTTTAAATAATTTAATAGTCTGAAAAAGTTTGTGCAATGTGTTGACACTTATTAGTTTCCATGCTTTAAGTTCACACAAAATATTCATTGAATGAACACGTTTTGCGGTTTTGAAATACACATTTCCCTCGTGTGCATGCTGTTTTGGAAGAAGTCTATACTGTGTTGGTACTATATGTAACTTGCAATTAGTTAAACATAAATTTTAGACTAATTAGTGGAAAATATTTCAGCTGAGAGGAGCCTAACGTAATAATATGCGAATGGTGTGCCAAACCCTCGAGTTAAATATAACTCATTTAACAAATGCCTCCTACATCTCTCTACTCCCGCTCTGCTCCCTGGATATTTACAAAAGATAAGTTGTTAACAAACCTTCATAACACATCCGTCTTCTGGCTCGCTTTCCGGTGAATCACCAGGCCTGCCAACATTGTAAATATAACCGTTTCATTGTGTATTTCGCAATTGTTTACCTGCGTTATTTTCACAACTTTCATTATAACAGTTCATATTTTAGGAATGCATAAACAGTAGAATTTTTTAAAAAGAAATGACAATAACTAGAATTTATTTGAAGAAAATTTTAACAAAAAGAAATATTACACAAACTTTCTCATATACAATTTTTTAAACGAACATCAGTTTTAGAAATCGTAATTTTGATTTTAATTTAAGGGAAATAATAAGATTTTGTTCAAATTTTAGTTATACATAAAAATTCAAAACTGAATAATGGCGGAGTTAAAAAATATTAACGGATCGAGAATAAAATTGCAAACCATGTTTTTGAATAAGATAGTGAAATCATATTTTTAAAAAATCGTAAAACATGAAAGTTAAAGTTTTAATATTCGCATTCATCACATGAACGAGATAGTTGCGTGAAGCGATTATCCTTCTTCTTGGAAGTTTCAATATGGCGTTATTAAACATGAAATACACACGCACACACACAACACACACACTGAAGCGGAATTTTACTGCAAAATTATAACGACTGGTTTCTGGAAGGTTGGTTTTTCTTCATGAACTGTTTTGTAGCCTAACAGCTCACTCATGCTATCCAGTCTTTAATACCCCACCCTACACTTCTGACTCTGATTTTCTATAAATACACTATGAACTTAAAAGCACCCTCCTTCTCTAAGTGCTAACCTCTTTCACAACACTCCTTTGCTTACGTTTCCTTAACTTTCTCTGTCTGGCTTTAACCTTATACCCATTTCAAATAACTACCTTGATTATTTTCCAGCCAAACTTCCTATCTTACTCGATCCAATAGCTCATTTTCCAATGGACCTTCAATAATAATTTTAAAAGGCCTTATTAAAACTACATCAAGCCAATTTTTCGCCGTACTTTTTCTCTTTCAGAACAGTCAAACACCGTAATGAATGGGATACAAAGAATAAACCAATTAAACTAAAAAGATTTAAACACAAAGGTTTTTCCTTCATCGAAATGATTAGTTCCTGTGATGGTTGTTAAAAGTTTGTTTAGGTTTTACTGTCAAAAGGTTTTCCTTTAAAATTTTACACCATGATGACTGTTCTGTACGAAATTAATTGTTATAACCATTGTGAAATAGTTTGTAATTCTTGTTTAGAACTTTGATAAATAACAACCGCGGCACGCAGCTGTCTCGCTGACGCGATCGACGCGAATTTCTTCTTCAATTCGTTTAATTTCATTCTACTGTAAGCATTAATTTGAATTTTAAACTTTAAAATTCTATTCGAAAAATAAAAATGAAGAGTAACCGCGATCGATACACCCTTTTTAAAACTTCAATTGTTTTTAAAATTTAAAATGCTAATTTCAGATTTTAACGCTGATAACAATGGTGAAATAAGAGTATCAAAAACGTCTAAGATAAAGTTATGTTTTATTTTAAAGATTTGGATTTTGAAACTTTTAGACGGGCGTTTGCTATGTAAGGAACTGGCTTCGAGCTATTATCACAATTGCAAATGAGCAATTTAGAATAAGTTTTTTAATTTGAGAGTGCTAAAACACACACACACACACACACACACACACATATTTATATAAATAATTCTTATAAATAAACGTATGCATATATGCGCAATAAATCAGATACAAAAAAATATAATATAGTCAATTTTATTTCAAACTATAATCTATGAGTAAGGAGGAGAGTATTAATTTATTTCTCTAATTACCTCTCTTCCTTCCACCCACTTGTTTAAGTTTTAATTACCACTCCCCTTAATTGCTTTTCTTTTATCTCGTTCCTACAAATCTAGGAAAGCTAATTTTGGTAAAGCCAAGGAGGCGTGAAATGAAAACTACGTTTTGTGCTTTCTGATGACACAAAATTTACACGTTTACTGTCTTATTTATTTTTCAAATAACAAAAACAAACAAACAAAAATTACTAAAAACAGACAGTGTTGTTAAAAAAACTGTTTCAATGAAATGATTTTAAGTAAATAAATTCTTATAATTTTATTTAGAAAGTTTCGTCTTTAAAATTTTCGCATATTGATTATTTAATAATATTTTTATTATGTTTATTTTGGACATTTTCTATCATTTGTATATAGATCAATGCACTATATTTCGAAAGTGTTAAATAAATATCGTTATTAATAAATAACGTTTAATAAATAAGCCTATAAAACTAAAGCTTACACGTGGCTAGAAAACCCACAAATCATTAAAACAAAAAAGACGATAATCGAAAGTAAGTGGCATACCAAATTGAAGATGTATGCAGGTCAAAACTAACGAAACTATTGACTGATCATTTGACCAATATCGGGTTAAAGCGAGGCCTAATTGTTTATGGTAAATACTACATTAATAAAAAGCATAGAAGTATTATCTATTATTCCGGCGAAGGCAGTTGAAGTAAGCAGCTGATGGGCTTAGCTATCCCACCGTACCTCTAGCTCATACTACTCTCACTCATCTACTCGAAACACACACACGCGCGCGCGCGCACACACACACACACACACACACACTCTATATAGCTTGGCTAACTTTAAAGTGTAAAGCAACACGTGCTGATGGAACGAATGACACCAGCCTAATGACCTATCAAACAGAGCCCTGGGAGACCTGGCGACCTTCCAGTGTACCTTAGCCTTATACATGCATGAAGGGCTCTGTACGGGCGGACCTCGTTTCCTCAGCTACTTGTGGAGAGTATAAAATAAAATTAGCGGTATCTCACCACATAATGAAAAGGTTGGCCAAATGGAGCAGAACCTCCGTCTTGAGCATGAAGAGAAAGATAAACTTAAAGAAAATTAGTGGGGCAAGCATCTGCAAGCACCTCAATAAGAAAGTGGGAGGTCACCAAGTAAAAGTGGGGGAGCTACCACCTTGAATGCTCTCCAAATTGTAGACTTTATAAGGAGTCTAGGACTGGAGAAGGCGCCGTAACTGAGCATGTCTGGAATATAGAAAGGGGACACAATATATCTACAAAGGCCGCAGTGCAATAGTAACCCTACAAATTTATTCATTAACGATCATCTTTTAAGTGGTTTAAAATGGCTTCTCTCTAGAAAATGATTTGTTTACTATTTTCCGATTTTAACGAGAGCATTTAACATTTGAATGAAACTCTTTTTGTTGTTATTTGTAACTGTGAATGGATTTTAAGCACTATGAAACTGTCATAAAAGCCTGCTTGAGAAAAATTGCGGGCACTCAGAATGTCTGATTTATTTGTCCTTTACGTTAAAAGGTCTGTAGTCTCCTTTTCATTTGAACAAGGCTTGAGATACTTCAAAGAAACCCTTCACCTATCTGTTTACAGTACTTATATAAAAGGCACCGCTCATTCGCTCACTGACCTCTGATTGTATATCAAGAACTACAAAGTATACGATGTTGAAATTTTGTATTTTGGGTCAAAAAATCACCTAATAAGTGGTTTAAAAATTCTTCTTTCTAGAATATAACAATTATTCTTGATTTTCACGGGAAAACAGCTATAAACACTTCAATAAACCTTTTTTGTTGTTATAATACGACCGTATTTAGAAAAGAATAGCAATCTAAAACGCCATACACGTACTTGAAACAAAATGGCTGATTTATTTGTTTGTTACTTAAAAACGTACAATAAATATAGATGTTAACAGGTTTAGACAATTTTAAAATGCCGTACACTTTGTCAAAACAAATTTCCGGCAAATTAAAACTCTTGATTTATTTAAAAACGAAGTATTTTCAAGAGCTCTAGAAGTCAAATAGGCTAATCTGTACACGTTTTAGTTTAAGTTGTTTCATTTCATGCATTGTGGCAGCCAACATTGATGTTAAATTAATTTTATTGGTTATAATGGACGGAAGTATAACAAATAAAGGCCTATTAACCTAAATATAGTGAATGACGTTGCTTTATTAACAAGTCATAGAGTATTAAATATAACTGTAACGTCTATTTTAACAGAATTCCATACTGACAAGAAATAGTAGGCCTTCATAGTTTTTGAACGATTTTACTTAGATTAAATAAGATATAAACTAAAGAAAGGGATAATACCACCCAGGCACTGCAATCAACAGACCTATTGTGCAACTAAACCTCTTGAATACTAGTTTAGCAGACTGATTACCTTAGTAAATTCCAACAATCCACTGAATAGCTTATTCTGCTGAAGATCCCTAGGGTCCTGGAAACCAGAAACCATTAGCCTTCGGTAGAGCTAAGAGCTTCACAATCAAGGATTTTGGGTCCTGCAGTCTCTTCCTCTTTCCTGCACAACCTATACACGGTTTCTCTATTGTACACATCTATCCTGTTCACGTACACCCTCAGACCCCAGTGTCCAGTAATAAGCCCCATAATTTTCTGAGTTGTGCTCTGCCCAAGACGTCTGCTGCCCCTTTAAGCCCTCCACATGGAACATGCTAAAGAGGCGCTTACTATGGGAAGTTTATCCTATCGTGCCTGGTGTTTCTTATTAATCCACATGTTAATAGCAGACTTGCACAACGACAGAGTCGGCTCAGGTCCGATGAACTCAGATGCAGATCCCAGTCCAGCTAGTCGATTTGTCTCCTTATCACCCTCAATACCCTTATGTTCCAGAACCCAGTAAAGAGTTACACGGTTATCCAGGAACATAGCGTTGAGGTTATCCCGGCACTCCTAGACCAGTTTGGACTGAATTGTGTTTTTATTGCTGCCTGACTATCGGTATGGATATGAATCAGAGTTTTCTTGAAGGCCATTTCAAGTATTCCCGAACACAGTTAATGGCCATCACGTCAGCCTGGAATATTGTTATATGCTGTCCCAGGGTAATAACTTTCTTTAACCCCGGTCCCAGGCCGTACACCCCAACACCAGTGCCTGTCTGTCTTGGAGCGATCTGTATACCATACTATGTCTCCCGATTCTCCCAACACACGATCAAACATCGTTTGATGTACGAAAAGTACATTTAAACAGATTAGATTTCGTTTACTGAAATTAAAAATATGTAGTTTGTTAATAATAGTAAAACTGAAGCATGCAGTATAAAGTGCAATATACATTTTCATTGGTCTTAAAAATTTGTATTGTCTATTGTGTCTGCCTATTTACTGTCATAACATTTTTAATAGCATAACTCTAAAATTTTATAACATCGTATTTTTTCGTTGTTATTGTAATATAGGTATGCAGTATGGATTGTCTCTGAAAGCGCTGTTCCAAGAAAGTCAAGGTATAGGCTGTATGAATCGTAGCTGTCATGGTGAAGCCACGTGTACTGCAGCTGGTCTGCAGGAATTTTATTCACGAACAGTTGCACAACCTGAATGTAGCGTTCACTGTTTATTGTTGGAAAAAATGTTAAGAAAATTCGACTTCGTGACATTGCATACCAAATTGTTATGAGTGCAGGAGGCACTGGTGCAGCTGACGTGGATTGTTCGTATCCCAAATGCGATAATACTGTGAAGCAATCAAGATGAAACCGTGTTTCGTCAGATCAAAGCCAATCATTGAGCATTTGCTCATCGGACTTTACAGAGAACATGGATCACTGCCAGAAAGCTTCACGTTTTACATCGTCTTCAGGTAACAATGCGTGAGCTCTGCATGGATACATCTTAACACTTGCGTATATCATGTGGACAATACCAACGTAGAGGCCAGACTAATTAGGCATCGTACCTAACTAGTCTGCAATATTTTGTGACTACAAATATTACAGCTTGTGCGTCAACCAATTTTTCTGGTACAAAATAAATGATGATGTAAATAAATGATTCATGTATTTAATCCTGTAAGAGCAGAGTTGCCAACAAACTGCAGGTTTGCCAACTTTCAGTGTAAAAAAAAAATCTAGTAGTATCTTCAGATAACCAGTCCTCATATAGGTTATATGTTTTAAGATTCTGTAGTTTTAAATTATTATAGCGAAACATTTTAACAAAAAGTGGTATCAATATCTTAAGATCAATTATGATCGACCACTTTTTGACGCATTTGTTACATTGTCTGTCTCTTAGAACTTGTCGTACAGCCGCCGTTCTGAAGGACTTCTTTGTCTCATCCTTATCGTACTTTTCATACAGTAGTATTCAGTTGTGTGAATCACGTAATGAAGCCCACTTCCAACAGTTTTTGTAACTAACTCGTAGAATGTAAAATAGCTTTCCTATTTCCAGTAACGTAAAAACACCGTATATTTTAAAATCATTCATGAATTTAATCTGTATACAAATTCTAGTCTTCTCTGCAGATATCCAATCCTTATATAGGTTTTAATACTCTGTGGTTTTCAGTTATTATAGATTACATCTTAACAAAAACTTGTATCAATACCGGTTTTAAAACTCGGCTACTAAACTACCTTGACCGATAGAACATTATATATAATGTTTTATATAAAAAAGTGAAAGAATCTAACTAATCGAAATTTTCGTTGATAAAGTCAATTTTTCACTCACGTGAGCGAGACAGCTGCGTGCCGCGATTGTTTTTTATTTATTCGGTAGCAGTATTCGCAAAGTACATGTCTCCCTTCACTGGATTGTGAAATCCATAACTGCAAAGCGTTAATATAAAAAGATGAGCATGCGTGGAAAGGTTGTTTGGACAATATCAAACTTCGTTAGTTCATGTTCCGTAGTACAAACTGAAGGGTGGAAGGGCAGGATATGGTAAATATAGAGCAGGATAGCTCGGTCAAGGTGAGAGGGTAGGTCGATATCCGGGTGAAGTAGAGGTCAAAACATCCCTTCTGCAATATACTTTATGGTTTCATTCATTCAAGAAAAAAACCATTGTTTCACTACACCTGCCTTTTGTAACGTGTAATTTATGCAGTAAAATTTATATAAAGGGAAACAAAACCTATGTTACTTCCGTTTCCTGGATTGTTAAGGTTAGAACACACCACGAAGTTTCTGTTGCGATTTGATGTCTTCAAAACGTCGGTGAGTGTACATTTCAATACATTTCAGTTGGAACATGTTATTGAATTAATCTGTCGCAAATAATGGTAGCACACCACCGTTTAGAAGCATTCGTATAAAATAGTGAATAAGAATATTCAAAGAAAGTTTTTTTATAAACTGTTTGTTTAATTCTAAATCCTTAATTTATCCGGCGGAGGCAGCTGAAGTGAGCAGCTGATGGGTTGAGCGAGCCCACCGTACCTCTAGCTCATATTACTTCACTCATCTACTCAAAACACACACACACAACCAAACGGAGTACATCAAACGTGCTTTAACTCATTTTTGTGAAGACCTCCCAGTATACTTTCACATTCATTTTTGAGATATTAAACAAATGTTTTCAAGTCCTTTCCTTTTTATTTGTCAAAATAATTTGGTTTACTCAAAAGATATTGGTCTAATTTTCCATTAACTTAAGTTTAATGGACCTATTGTTTATAAACAAAACCATTCACCTAACATTCCAAAATATATTAAAAAAATTCCAGTTTTAAAAACCTCTTTCGGTTTACCGATTTGTTTTTAATCGTCTCTAAAGATTTTGATAAAAAATGAACTCAAGTGCCCAAACAGAATTCGGCGAAGTTACACGATGGGCTTAGCAATACCATCCTACAACTAGCTCATACTATCTCACTAATGTGCTCAAGACACACACACGCGCGCGCGCACACACACACATACTCACTCCTCTACACAGCTTGGCTAACTGTGAAGTGTAAAGCGACCCGTGTTGATAGAGTCCCTGGGATATCTGGCGACCTTTCACTATACCTTAGGCTTACTCGTGCATGCGGGGCTCTTTGTGGGCGGACCTCATTCTTCTACTCGTGAGAATAATACATAGAATGTAAAATAGAATTAATGCGATATCACCGCATAATAAAAGCTGACCAAATGGAGAACAAATTCCATGATCAAGAGGTAAAAAATGAAAATGAATTACCAGAGCAAGCATCTCAGTAACAAACTGGGAAGTTACCCATGTTAAATTCTCTCCAAATCCGAGAGCCCAGTAATGAAATATAGAGGAAAAGAGTTCAGGAATATAGAAAGGGGGCAAAACAGAATTTTAAAGGTTTTAGTGCTATAGTAACTCGAGAAACTCATTCACTCATTCAACTCATAATTCACTGATTCACAAAAAGGTACAACTTTTTTTAATATTTAGTTGAGGCTGAATACGTTCTAATAAAAATTGCATAGTTTTCAAGTATTTGGTACATATCGAATATAGTATTGTAAAGATAATCTTAAAATCTGAAGATTGCATTAGCACATTATACACAACATTTTATTTTCACCAGTGCAAAGTAAATGTCAAAGTTGTAAAAGTTTTGACCTTTACGTGTAAGGTCAGAGTTCAGTTAACTGCAGTAAAAACACTCTTCCCCATCAAATAGTTGTGGATTACTTGGAACCATTTGTGCTCCGAGCTAAGCGAGAGAAAACTTTTAATTGATTGTTTTTACAGTAATGAATTACATAGTTTTGTTTAATTGAACATTTCTGTGTGATTTCCTTGATCTGTGTACCCGAATAAAAAAGATGATTTGTGTGTGTGTGTGTGTGTGTGTGTGTGTGTGTGTGTGTGTGTGTGTGTGTGTGTGTGTGTTTATAAACTTGTTTCATAATGACTTAATTTTCATGTTATTATTAGAGATTTTCCACTAGAAAATGAACTATTTTACCCCAAGACATTGGAATGAGCCCTGATCCTAACCTTTTTGACGATTCTTTATTACTTACACACACACAAACATATATATATATATATATATATATATATATATATATATATATATATATATATATATATATATATATATATATATACAGTATTTTGATTATAGCTCGGAAACATTTGTTAGCAAAATTTGTTTGACAGTTTCAAAATGGTGGCAATTTTTGATCTTTATAATTTTTTTTCTTAAAATTTTTTTGAAAATCTTACTTTACCATTGTAATCAGCTTTAAAACTTCATATTCGATTAACATTTTTAAAATAAGTTGAAATTACCGTGACTTGACGGAGATCGTGGTTCATTTTAGTCTTATCAATGTAATTTGAAAGTTTAAAATGCTAATGTATGCCGATTATCGATGCTAATTGGTGAAATCAGAGTTTTAGAGTTATAAAAACAAGTAGATTAGATTAGATTAATGCAAACTAGAGGAAGGGATAATACAACTCCAGGCACTGCGGTCAGCAGACCTATTGTGCAACTAAACCTCTTGTTGTTGTACTAGTTCAGCACCCTTATATACCCTTAGTAAGTTCCAAAAATCCATTGACTATCTCATTCTGCTGAAGATCCCTAAGGTCCTGGAAAACAAAAACCCCTAGCCTCCTACTATGAAGAACTTCACAATCAAGGATTATGTGCCCTGCAGTCTTCTCTTTCCTTCATAACCTACACACGATTTCTCCATGGTACATACCTATCCTGTTCATGGGCCTCAGACCTCAGTGCCCAGTAATGAGCCTCATGAATTTCCTGAGTTGTGCTCTGCCCAAGACGTTTGCTACCCCTTTATGGCCTCCATATGGAATCCTGCCAAAAAGGCGCTTACTATGGGAATGCCCATGAAGGTTATCCCATCTTGCCTGGTGTTGCTTATTAATAGCAAACTTGGCCAACGACAGAGAGATCCCTAAAGATGGCTCAGGTCCGATGGACCCAGATGCAGATCTCAGTTCAGCCGGATCACCCTCAATTCCCTTGTGCCCCGGAACCCAGTGAAAAGTTAATCGGTTATTCAGGGACAGAGCTTTGAGGTTCGGACTTTCCCAGACCAGCTTGGAGTGATTTATAAGACCCAAAAGTGCTTTTATTGCTCTCTGACTATTGGTACCTTCTTCAAGTCCAAGTTCTCCCAAACACAGTCATTAATGGTCATCACTTCAGCCTGTAATACTGTTAAATGCTGTCCCAGGGTAATTAATTTATTCTTAAGAAAAAGTAAGATAAATTACTTTATGAATTCGCACCTTCGCGTCAGCAAGACCACAATTAAATTTAAGAGTAAATAAACAAACAATGAAATACATAATTAGACCCAGAAAATAAACAACAAATAGTCGAACAATATATATGGTTCCAAAAACGTAAATTCTTTTGGTGGAAAACAAAATAATACACCGAGAAAATAACTTAAATTGTAAAAATAATTCGAGCCTCATTCATGAAGCCATCAGACCATCCTACAAGCCAAGCGTTTGTACGTTTTTGTCAGTGCGCGCGAGCTTATTTTTTTGCACCACAACTTTTACAGTTTTTGTTCGATTTGATTCAAACTTGTCACAAAAATCGATTTATATAACAGTTCGTAACCAAGTAAAGTCATTTGTTCCGAAATGGCGGTCTTTCAGATCTTTTGAAAAAATTACAACTTTTTTACCGAACGCTTTTTTTTAAAATATGATTTCACTATCGCATGAGGTTAATGGAACTGATTAATTAATTAATCCAATAAATAATTAATTAAATATATAATTAAGTAACTAGTTAATTAAAAATAATTAATTATTTATATAATTAGTTAATTATATAAATTAATTAATTTATAATACTGTATATTATAAAGTACCATAAATTAGCGTTTGAAATCGTAGAATTTTGTTTTAAGTTTATAAACGTTTAGTATTAATTTTCAATGTAATATTAAAGTTTAAAATGCTCAGTTATGTAGATTTTAACGATAATTATGACGACGAAATTGGATTCTCAAATTATTATAAAATAAACAATAATTGTTAGAATAGACATTCGCTTCCATCACGGTAAAGTTAATTAATTGTTAAATTGTTTTTAATTACAGACGTTATTAAATTTCTAATTACCTGTTAGTTTGTACAGTGTTCTAGCGCAATTTATATACTTAGAAATAAAAATACTTATTAAAAGTTTTAAAATCTCCGAGTAAAACTTAAGTACAGTAACTATGATTTGTAACATTGTTTGCGTTACAAATTGCTTGTAACTTAGTACAACCTGAGAGCGATTTATGGCGTTATAAATTTCTCAACGTTGGGATAAAATGAAAATAAGTTTTATTTTTAGTCACGGATGATAATAAAGGGTGGGACGGAATTTATGTGAATAATACTTGAAAGTTTCTTTAAACGTAGATTTTTGTTTTTAGACTATACAGAGTCAGTTTACACGGAGAAATACTTTTTTGTATATAGGGTGACTTCGAATCCATCACCTCCCCCCCCCCAAATAGAAATAGTGGCAACTGAGAACAGCAAAACACCTCGGAAACCTTCAAAACCTGATTGAAGGAAATTTTTTTTCATGGCTATCTAGTTAGGACACTAATAAGATATTCATTTCTAACCTAAATTAAAACAGTAATTACTAAGTTTTATCCACAGATAATCACTTAGTCACAAATAATTAGTCTCTCTAGTAATGTGACTTAATAACTGCACCAGTTCAAATGGTTTTACTCTTTTCAATTTTATGACCAAGCCATCGTTGTTAAGTAGCTGGAGATCTTCGATACTGATTTATTTATGTAGTCTTTGTTTGTGACTTTGAGAAAATTCTCTGATTTCATTATCAGGAGTTGGATCCTCAAGTTCGTTATGTACGTTGCCACTTCAGATGTACCAAGGCGCTTTAACGGTACCACGAGGTACTTTATTTTGCTAACGTTGAATAATATTTCTATTACTTTGTCTGGTACAATCTCACAACTGAATATCGTAAGTCCATACTGGTTTAAGGACTTGCTGATAAAGCAACAGCTTGTTGTATAATGATAAGGAAGAAAAACGACCCATTAACCAATACATATTTCTTTATTTTAGTTTCAGCTTTTTTTGCTTTTCTTTACAAGCGGCTTCCATATAAATTTGGCACCTGACGTCATACCAAGATATTTTACTGTATTCTCGTATGGAACCACTTGATGACTGGTTTGTGCTCAATGCACTTATAGGTGAAATCGACACGCACAGATATGCTTTCAGTCAGTTTGATTTACCATTTCTTAGTCCAGTTTTATATGTCGCCTATAACAGTTTGTAGTTTTCTGGTGGACTCAATGTTATCGTCACTAACAGCTAAAACAGCTGAGTCGTCAGCAATATTTTGTTCAAATGTTAGTAAATCACTAGTGTACAAAAGATATAGGAGTTGGCCCCAGTACACTACTGTGTGGCACTCCTGTTTGGATGTACTAGAAATGTGTACATAAAATCCTTCAATAACAGATAATTTCAAATATCCAGATGACAAGAAAACATTTTGATCAGGTTTTTGGATACAACGAAATGGGGTACCTACACTTTATAGTTCACAAATCAGCCATTATTTAGGTCATGTTTTTTCCGGATCCCTAGGTAGTTAAGACAGGGTGTTATTGAATGGCTTGCCAAATCATCAGGCTTGTCACCCTCGTCTACTTTCTATGGGATCACGTTAAAGACAATGTCTACAAAACAAAGCTAAATAACATTGTTGAAATTATTCGAACAACACAGGAAATAGGACAAGTTCCTTTTGTGCAGCGTTTCATTTTTGTTATTTATATGTGCACTTCTAATAAGAGGGGGGGGGGTTGCATCTACGTTCCTAGGTCAAAAATATCTAGTTCAACTTAGTATGTAGCATATCTATCGATATCTTGAAAAATTACTTCGCCAAGTTGTGTTTGGCAAGAAATAGTTCATTAACATACACAGATCCACGTATATTTAAAATATAAACTGAAATAGAAATTTTTTCAAAATTATCTGTTAACTTAATACAAAATTACCTTTTAACTGAAAAAAATTATGTGTTAAACAAACATAAAAGTTTCTGTTATCTTAATATATAATTATCTATTAAATAAAAACAAAATTATCTATTAATTCAACATAATATTATTTGGTAACTTGATACAAAATTAACTACTAATTAAACAAAACATTATTTAGTTACTAAACAAAATATTATCTGGAAACTTAATACAATATTAGCTGATAATTTAAGACAAAATGATATGTTAACTTAATACAACATTTTACGTTAACTAAATACGAAATTATCATTTAGCTAAGCCAAAATTATCAGCCAATTAAACACAAAATTATCTGTTAACTTAACACAAAATTATCTGTTAACTAAACGAAAAATTATCTGTTTAATTACCACAAAAATTATATTTTAGCTAAACACAATTTTCTGTTGTGATTAAAATGCGATATCTGAATAAATGTTTCTATATTTATTTACAAAATTATTAAAAACTTTCCTGTATCTAAAATTAATTGCGTAGAACAAATTAAATAGTGACCTTGACCTTGTTGTAACATTGTCGTGACTGAAATATAACGGCCGCGTTTGTTTGTATTGTAAATTAATTGCAGCCTAAACTAAGTTGTAGGTGATGCGTGATTGCATGCAGGCTCAGAACTTGCATGCATGAGGCAAACATGATGTGTGTTTATAAAAGTCTGATTGCGTTTTTAAATACTAAAAAAACTTTTATACTATCACTAAATGAAGCATAATGTAAGTTTGTGATAATGAAAAAATCGTTCTTTTACGTTCCGTAATCCAGAAAAATGAATTTTACTTGTCCGTCTTTCTCTGTCTGTCTGTCTGTCTGTCTCTCTCTCTCTCTCTCTCTCTCTCTCTCTCTCTCTCTCTCTCTCTCTCTCTCTACGTGTATGTGTGTGTGTGTGTGTGTGTGTGTGTGTGTGTGTGTGTGTGTGTGTGTGTGTGTGTGTGTGTGTGTGTGTGTGTGTGTGTGTGTGTGTGTAAAAATTCGTAAAACATATAATAACCCTTGAAATTTGTTCTTAGAACGACAGCGAGATAGCTGCGTGCACCGATTAAAAAAATTTGCGCTTTATATCGCGAGTGTAAAATAAACCAACAAAAAAAGTTAATCAATAATTAATTAGTTGAAATTTCGGGAACAATGTAGTTTGGTTATCAAAATGTTCTGACATTTTTACAAAACATTAACGAAGCCTTTTTAACGGAGATTTTCTAAAAGAATCTAGGTTATAACGAGGAACTTCCTGAGCCTTCAACTAGTAGAAACTCTTGTTCTAATTACAAAGCCCTGGATACTAGAAGTGACAGCTCCTTTAGTCCTGCAGGACATTGTACTTGCTACTTGAGGCGTTCACTGCAAGCATGTTTTAATTTAAAGCAAAAAGAAGTAATTAAGTAATCGTTACACACAGCTGTCTCGCTGACGTGATGGAAGCGAATTGACAAAAGTAATTTTCTATCTTACCTCTTGTTTTAACACACTGAAACACAATCATAAACAACATTATTGTAATGCATGTGTTCAAATTGCGTTGAAAATGAACACTGACTGCCGTCAGATAAAATTTTTTTATTCCAACGGATTTTTAGGATGCAAAATTGTAATTTTTGTGGTTTTTAATGCTAACTGCAACGGTGAAATTTTCAAAAATTCAAATTAAAATTACTGAGGTGAGTGTGCTTACACATATAAACTTCATTTAGTTTTTTTATGTTCATTTTATTGTACATTACCATCAAAATGACAAAGTTAACAGTAAAAGTATACATAAAAACGTCAAATATATATAAAACGTAAATCAACAAATTACTGCATTATGTTAACTCAAAAGAGTTTATCACACGCACGCATGCATACACACGCACACGCACACGCACACACGCACGCTTGCACACACACACACACACACACACACACACACACACACACACACACACACACACACACACACACACACACACACACACACTATGTTTTATTAACTAAGTTTTGTAACTAAGTTTTATTCAATAACTAAAAATAAAAATCATGTATCATGTTTTCTCTTCTGTTTTTATTTTAATTACGATAATTTGTTCGAAAATACAACAAACTGACTTAGCTAGTTTTTAACAACATATATATATATATATATATATATATATATATATATATATATATATATAATATATATGTTGTTAAAAACTAGCTAAGTTAGTTTGTTGTGTTTTCGAACAAAATAGCCGCCTCGGTGATCTAGTGGATAGCGAACTAGGCTTTCACCCTGAGGACCCGGGTTCGATTCCTGGCGAGGGCTTGGCATTTTCATACGCTATACATCATCCCATCGTCTGCATTAGCCCAAGTGTGCACAATAGTCGGACGTTAAACACCGAAAAAAAAATTTAACAACATAACCTGAAACTTTATGCCTATCGTTGAAATCAGCTGATATTTACGAATTAATACGAAACAAGTGAGCTTTTAATATAACTAGTAAAATTGCATTAACGATTAATTTAATATACTTAAATCGGTCGAATTTCTTCGTAGTTTCGGTAGAGTAGTGGTTATCGAGTGTGCGGGGGGGGGAAGGTCCCCGGTTCCCCGCCAAATACACTGTGTTTATATATAAACATGTTCCTCGCATCACGCGTTCCGCAGGATCCAACATTCAAACCAGCCCCAAAACACGATACATGTTAACATGTTGTAGAAATCCGCTTCCATCACAACAGTGAGTCAGCGTGATTAATGTGAATTACGTAAAAACGTAATTCATGACTGGGGCAGAAGAAACTAGCTGAAGTGTGACTACCCTGTTTGCACCTAAGCATGCAGTCTTAAGTCGAAACAATGGAACTGTCACTTGAACTTGGCAAAGGGCTTAGTAGATATTTAGTAGTAATTAATTGCTCTCTCATTTATAATGGAAAGGAAAGCTTGCTATACAAGGAAGAACGTGTTTGTTGTTGTCATATTCACACTGTAAGAGTGATGTACACGATATATAAAATCCCCGTAGAGGGTTGCAGACTAGCTGCACCTCTTGAGAGAATTTAGACGTCCCTTGCGGAACCCGAGTTTAACACACACTTACTCTTACAACACTACACTTACTACTTTAACACTTTACACTCACACTTGCATTTGGGGAGGCGATAATAGCCTCATTGTGCCTTTCGCCTTAAAATAACAAAACAAATACTATTTAATTGGGTAATTTTATAATTGGTAACCTCTTTCCTATCCTATTTATGGGCGATGATAATCTTTCGGGTTTTTCGCTCACAAAAAAAAATATATAAAATTTATAATTTAAAATTTTGAATGACACACGTATCGATTTCTTCTGACTAAAATAATCGCTCATTAGATAATCAGTGATAATAAATGGAATATGAGAATTTTTAACGCTCTTTTAAGCGTAGATTTTTTTAAAAGTCGGTCATGGTTCATTTACTTATTTCCTTTGTAAATTAAAAGTTTTGTTGTTGTTGTTATTTTAAGGCGAAAAGCACATTGAGGCTATTATCGCCTCCCTAAATGTAAGTGTGAGTGTAAAGTGTTAACTCGTAAGTGTAGTGGTGTAAGTGTAAATGTGTATTAGATTCGGATACGCGAGAGACGTCTAAATCCTCTCAATAGGTGCAGCTTGTCTGCACCCCCTGCAGTTTAGAATGCCAATACAGTAGAGTTTAATGCTGGTTTGTAACTCCGATTTTTGATCGTTATGTTGTTGCGGATCGCGGTCTGCATAAAGGCTTCGTCCAGGAGTCAAAGTTTAGGGAAGGACTTTCGGCTCAGTCGTAAGAGGGCTCATTGAGAAAACCAGTAGATGATTTTATTCACCCTCGTAAAGTCATCATCGCCAAAAAGGGATTTTTGATTGAAACTAAAATAACTGCGGAGTTAGTGCTTCGGGCGCAAAGGAATATATCAACAACACGACTTTGCTTTTCTAAAAGTCCTATTTTGAATAGGATCCGGTAATAAACTACCAAATAGCCGCGCTATTTATTTAAACAGAAATCTGGTGCTCAATATTCTCAAGCGAAAAAATCGAGCTCTCAATACTCTCGAGCGAAAAGATTCGGGCGCTCAATACTCTCGAGAGAAAGAATTCATGTGCTCAATATTCTCTAGCGAAAACATTCAGGCGCTCAATACTCCCGAGAGAAAAGTTTTGGGTGCTTAATATCCTCCAGCGAAAAGATTTGGGTGCACAATATTCTCGAGCGAAAATATTCGGGTGCTCAATATTCTCGAGCAAAAGGTTTTGGGTGCTCAATACTCTAAAGAGAAAAGATTCGGGTGCTCAATATTCTAGAGCGAAAAGATTTGGGTGGTCAATATTCTAAAGAGGAAAGATTCGGGTGCTCAATATTCTCTAGCGTGGGTGCACAATATTCTCGAGCGAAAAGATTTGGGTGCACAATATACTCGAGTGAAAAGATCCGGGTGCTCAATACTCTAGAGAGAAAAGATTCGGGTGCTCAATATTCTGGAGCATAAAGATTCGGGTGCTCAATATTCTCAAGCATAAAGATTCGGGTGTTCAATTTTCTCGAGCGAAAAGATTTGGGTGCACAATATTCTCAAGCGAAAATATTCGGGTGCTCAATACTCTAGAAAGAAAATTATTGAGCTCGATTTGGGTGCTCAGTACTCTAGAGAGAAAAGATGCGGGTGCTCAATATTCTCCAGCGTGGGTGCACAATATTATCGAGATAAAAGATTTTGGTGTACAACATTCTCGAGCGAAAAGATTCGGGTGCTCAATACTCTAGATAGAAAAGATTCGGGCGCTCAATATTCTCGAGCGAAAAGTTTCGCGTGCTCATTAATCGCGAGCAAAAAGATTATGGTGCTCAATATTTTCGAGCGAAAATGATTCGGGTGCTCATTATTCTCGAAGGGAAAGATTCGTGTGCACAATACTCTAGAGAGAAAAGATTCGAATGCTCAGTACTCTCGAGAGGAAAAATTCGGGTGTTCAGTTATTCTCCAGCATAAGGATTTAGGCTAATGAATGCTGACTCGCTACACAGGCCAACCTTACTATTTAAGATTGTAATTTTAAATTCACTTTATTGTAATTGTGAACTGAGCTTTGATACTGTTTACTGCTTCTCCTCAGACTACAATCGGACTGGCGGCGTGTTTTAGTAACAGGGTTAATTTCAACCCGTTACAGGTTTATGGTGAATTAGGATTTTTAAAAAAAGTGTAAAACAGTTGTTGGAAATACACTCCCATTGTTTAAGGGAGAAAGCTGCCTGCAGAGAATTTTATATAGTCGGTTTTGAATCATGTACTTACAATACAGCGCTGTATAAAAAGGTTTTAACGTTGTTCTATCGAAGCTTCTGTCAACAGAGGACAAAAGTACGTATATATTGTTTTGTTAAAATAGAACGTGAAATTTAAATAAAGAGAAATGGGAAGAAGAAAAAGAAACTAAAAGCAGGATTTACAACTCGTTGACAACTAGAGGCTCATTATTCTAAGTACAGTTGTACGTTTTCCAGGAAGTTGGGGGATGGGAGTTGGACAAAGCGTAAATGTGAAGCTGGGTCAAGGTCGTAGAGGTAAGTCGATATCCAGATTAAATCCAGGGGGTTGGAGATTTCACAAGGGTTTTGGCTAGACGAATTAATTTAGGTAGACTATATCGTGTTATTTATTTATAAAACGTTTAGGAACACTAAATGAATCCCGGCCCACTACGCAGGTCAACCTTACTCTTTAAGATTGTAATACTATACTTAGGCTAATATTTAATTTATACATATGAAACACAAGGTCTAATATGCAGCGGAAAATAAATTACACTATTTTTATGCGGGATTAAGGTAATGTTTACCCAAACAGCTGATTTTGCACCTTAGCTAGTCTTTCGATAATATTATTTTAGCAATATGAGTTGTTTAAGGCTCTCATTTCATCTGCACTTATTTCGATTATTAGAATGTTTACATTATTATTATTATTATTAGAATGTTAATTAATATACAGAGCTCTCCAAGACCGGTAATCATAATGTTTAGGTAAAATAGTGCTGGATCAACTTTATCGGAAGTTTTATTCTCTTTCTAGCGGTTAAAATTACAATAGGTCTTATCGTTCAGCCAATATTACAGGAAACATCCAGAAATTACACTCGTTATCGTTAAATGAGAGCCCGCCATATTAAAAAAGAAGTGGTACTTTCGTACCAAATTTCAAAGTAATCGGTCAATGCGTTTGGCCAAATAACTTTGATTTCCATATACGGAAAATAATATTGTAAATATTATTAAAGGGTTACACTTATGTTTTTATTTATTTTAAGTTATTTCCTTAATTTTTTAAAAAATACTTCCTTATTTCAAATGTTTAGGTCATTCCTTTGTATTGTAAAAATGTGCTCACTGAAGCCTTATTTGTAATAATTACTAGCCCGTGAAAATCCAGAGTGACAGACTCTTTGGCCTTTAGTCCCGGGAACTATTGTACTTGGCAGGAGACACGTTAAACAAGTCGAGGCATTTCTCCTTTATTTTGGAGCGAAATGGAAATAAAAAGCTGCAAACTAACACAGTTTTCACGTCACGGCGGATAATTAAAAATCTAAGTTACTGGAACAAAAAGTTGTAGTTAAATTCAATTTTTACAAATTTGAAAAAACCCTGTGAAAAATAAAACGCAAAATATACCTATACCGCCTTCAGTTCCTTGCTGGATAATTAACTTGCCCAAGCTCTAGGCTACCAAAAATACTGTTTGCGTCAAATTTTCAATTAAATCAGAGTAAATATGTGTTCATGCTAATAAAACTTTGTTTATAAAAGGACGTTTGGCTAAATACAGGATGATTGAAGAAAATAGTACATTTTTGAAATGAGGTCGGTTTTATATAAGTTGCTTATTTGTTAATATTGAAATATTTGATACACATTGCCATTTCATTTAACCAAGTTCTGAAATAACATCACTTAAATGACGACCTCCTTCTCGAGTGCAAATCTCGAGAAAGAAGAAGCCTATGTTCGAAAATTGCTCTTAATATCACCCAATATTTCCCGATCAGTTCTCTACAATTCACGTCGAATCTTGCAATGTTCGCTGCTTACCTCGTAGACCGTAGCAAGATTATACACAATTAAGGGTAGGTCTCCAAACTGCACGTAAAATACGTCACTTCTATTTAATTCATTTTGTTAATCTGTTTTGATAGCTTAGTAATCCTAACCTTACAATTCTCCACGTTAGTAGAGACAAACAGAGCTATCGTCGGCTGAACTATGTAAGCTAATGCCAGCCCACATTCTGTTTGCGTCATACAGAAGCTGGCAGGTGAAAACTTCCTTCAATTCGACAGGTTCGACTTATCATTTGAAGAGAGAACAATATTGAAGATGTCAGATAAAATTTTGAAAAACAATATATATATTTAGATAGTTGGGGTAGTCATTTCAAGATCTCAGATCTGTGTGCTCTCAGATCTCAATATCTGCTCTAAATTCACATTTTCCAATGGACATTAGCTCATTATCAATGGAATTTCATGATCTACTTCACTTTGTTCAACACAAAATTTTAGTACCACACACTAAGACAAATTTCAATTGTAGTCAATTGTCACATTTTGTCTCTATGGCTTTATGTAACAATAAACGTTCAATAACCAGAAGGGATGCAACCCTCTACACTCTAGGGACCAAGCTATTGCCTACACGCGCAGTCACAAGCACGAGAGCAGCGAGATCTCAGATAACATCAGCCTTAGAGAAGAACTTTTTAAAAATACAATTAGAAAAGTGCTAATTAAATTAAGACAACTTTAGATAATTAAAGAAAAAATGGGTTTATGTGAATACAAAAATATTCGTTTAGTAACTGTCTATTTTACAATTAAAAAAAATGATTTAACTTTGCATCTTTATTTAACCAAATGTAAACGTTGACTATAAAGAAGGTACAAAATGGTTTTGCCTGTGTCAGCACTTTCTCGGTCGATGTGATCCGATTGAATCCAAACTCAGTTCAAACATCGTTTGAACCAAGTAGCTGGTACATTACCGTGAAAAATCAGTTTAGCCGTTTCAAAATGGTGGCAATTTAATATCTTATTTTTTATTTTACGTTTTCTTTAAATATGATTTCAGCCTCGTAATCAGCGTTAAAAATTTGATTACATACACAAAATACATAATTATATAATAAATATACGTGTTGCGCACGCATGCGTGTTAGTACACTAGTGTTGCAACTTGATCCGATTTGATTCAAAGTTAGTACAAATATTCACTTTCTTTATAACTTAAACAAGTTAATTACGGAGAAAAATCTATCCAACCATCTCAAAATCTAGGAGCTGTCGAAAAAACTGTTTAATTTCTCAAATTTGGGTAATCAGATTGTTCTGCAATTCTGTAAATGTAACTCAAGACACTGTAGCAAATTGTTAAAACAAAATCAATTTGGAAGTGAACTGGAAAAAATGTAAAATTAATTCTAACGGTCATCTGGTTTTTATAATTTAACTTTCTTTATCACAAAAAATATAAATATTAATATAAAGAAATATAATATTCTTTATTTTCAATTTTTAACGCTGGTTTGAGTTATGGTTCTTTTTTAATATAATAAAAATTGTGAAAATTCTTATCCAGATTTTCCAAGGATATAACTGAATACCAGAAAGTTTGTGTTTATTGTTTAAACTGGATTTGGTGACAAAATAAAATATTACACATTCATGTTGGTATATATTTATTTTTCAACCCTTAAATTTACATTGAAAAACCAATAATTTTTTTACACAGAAAAATTTCTTTAACAAGAAAATAAACAGTATTAAATTTAAATCGCATATTTTCTCTTCATGATTTCTATTTTCTAGTATTCAAAGAAATTTCATTATATTTTTCTCGTGCACTTCATTATTTCAATACCTACTATTCATTCAGAGAATTTAAATATCTCGTCATAACTGTTTTTATAAGTGCGTCTTTAACGTTGACAAAAGCGTCCTTGAAAAACCCTCTTTCGCTGAGCTCCTCTACCAATTCCGCGGACGATAATTCTTCAACCGAACGACTCTCTGCATGCTGGACTACCACAAAAACGACCAACATTAAAGTTACAACTTTCAGTACCAACATTGTAGCGAATTCACTAAAATGAAGGAAATTCAAGTCTGTAACACAATATATACACGTACTATTTTATTTCCTATTGTAATTACTTTATGTTCGCTGATTATCTGTCCTACATTGTCCCATAATTTTAAACACTAAAATTAATCATTTATGAAATCTTAATAAAATTCACATTCTACGTAAATGTGAAAGATTACAATTAAATTTTTAATAAAAGTCTACGAATCCAGTCCGCCATATTGATTATACATTAATCTGTATAAGATTAATGTTAAATAACATTACAGAACATTCCACTAATTGGTAGATAAAATTAAACTTTTACTATACCATTTTAAACTTTATGTGAGAATGTGGTTTGTTTTAGTGATATTTAAAGTTTTTTTTTGCTTTTTAAGATCCAACAAAAAGTTTTTTAAAACCCAAAAAAAAATATTTAATAAACTAGCATGCCCGTCGAGGCTTGCCAGAGACTACAAATGTTTACTTCATCTCAATTCAACAACTCGGGGTATGATTTTGGAAAAAACCCTTTTAACATATATCGTGTTTTAGGGCTGGTTGTGATGTTGGATTTTGAGTGATGCGAGTGCACAAAATTTATATTGATATATAATAGTATATTTTTCGCGCGTTAAAAGTCTCGTATTTTAATTATAATTAAAAATTACTATTTCCGTCCGAGATAAAACCGGTAACCTTGCGCGTGTAAGGCTCACGTGATAACCGCTACGAAGACGTTAACCGATGTAAATATATGAAATGAATCGTTAATTTAAGTTTTGATAAATATGTAATAGCTGTTTTATATTAATTTCTGAAGATCAGCTGATTCAATTCAGCTGATAGCCTAAAATTTTCAGGTTATGTTGTTAAAAACTAGCTACGTTAATTTGTCGTGTTTTCGAACAAAATATTGCAACTAAAAAGGAAGAGAAAACATGATACATGATTTTTATTTTTGGTTGAATAAAAAAATATTTTTTAAACAACAAAATTTTAATAATTGAGTTATTAGCACATTTCTGCAAACAATATTCATAATTTTTAAAGTGAATGGGACGCTTATTGTACATTTTAACACGTATTTCAACATTTTTTTCACTTTTTGAAACCATCTAAAAATTAAAGAAAACTTTGACAATAATTGGAAAGTTCTAAATTTCGTTACGTTGTATATTGGCTTTTACAAATCAACCACTTAGTGGTACAGTTTTTTAAAATAATAATATCTTTAAATAATATATCTTTAATAAGCATCTATGTTTACAACTGATAAGTGATAACAAGATGAATGGTGTTTTTGTGTTAATACAATAACTAAAGCTAATTTCAAACCCTTAATTTTTGAATTTTTTTCAAACGATTTCTTTACAATCAGGCAGCATCCAAATAGAAACCTTCACGCTAAAGTTTAATGTCCACGACTGAAAATTAAATTTTGAAAATCCTTTACTATGCATCTTTAAATCTAAACATAAATCTGTGAACCAAATTTGAGCTTTTGTTCGAATATGAAGATGTAGAAATAATTTCGATTTTACTCCGATTTGTAACCAGTTTGGGATTGATTTTTTAAAAATTATTTTAACTGAAAAAAAATACTTGCAAAATTTTAAATTTATAATTATGTAGATTTTGTGATGAGATAGTTGTATATGGATTTTATAAGTATAGATGAGATGTAAAATATAATGTTATCATAACAAATTACGACAAATCGATATCGTTAACTAAGTTTTATAGGAATAGATTCAAAATTACCAACAGAATAAAGGCAGAAATGTACACTAATTATGACTTAATATTTGCCTGTTTATTTTGAGTTCTGATGCTATTTTTTGCAGGAACAAAATGTATAATTTATCAATCGTACCAGTGGGAAATAATAACCTTCGCACGAGACTGTCTCGCAGATAACAAGTGGATTACAAATCAACACCAGGTAAGATGGAATAACCTTCATGGGCATTCCCGTAGTAAACGTCCTTTAAGCAAAGTCCCTTTTGGAGGGCTCAAAGAGGCAGCAGGAGTCCTGGGCAGAGCACAACTCAGGAGGATCATGGGGCTCATTACAGGGCACTGTGGTCTGAGGGTACGCATGAACAGGATAGGTGTACCATGGAGAAACCATGTGCAGGAAGGAGGAGGAAACTGCAGGTTACGTAATTCATGGTTGTAAGGAGGCTAGGAGTTTTTGGTTCCCAAGACCCTAGGGATCTTCAGCAGAGTGACCTAGTCAGTGGGTTGCTGCAACTTGTGGTTGTACTGTCCCTTTCTCTAGCATCTAATTTACTCTAATCTAACTGTCTTGCAGACGTTATGAAAGCGAATTTAAAACATTTTTGTTTAGCTTACTGTTATTTTAAAATCATATGTTATCATAAAATCGATAAATTAATTTTCTTAATGTCAATAGATTTTGAATGCTGATTACGAATGGTAAAATGAGTTTTTCAAAAAAAGTGTTGATCGAAACATTATATATTTTTCAGATTTGAAATGTCAGCCATATTGAAACCATGTGTGTGTGTGTGTGTGTGTGTGTGTGTGTGTGTGTGTGTGTGTGTGTGTGTACCAAGTTTAAATGAGTTATGTACTTATTAAGAAATTAAACTTTCAAAGTTACGTCGCAAATGCAAAAATAGACCTTGACCGCTGTCAGATGTACTTTATTATTAAAAAAAATTTTAAATTAAAAATTCATATTTATGCAAATTTTAACGCCAGTTGACGCTTGTTAACTGTTCAAAAATGTTTACGGGAAGAACATTACACATATAACATTTTTAATGGCTGCAATATTGACACTGTCGATGAACTAGTTTATACCTAAATTTCGAATGGAAGAGTGAAAACACATAATCTAAAATTATCAAAAAAACTCCAAAAAGTGATCTAGTGATAGGTAAAAAAGCTAAATCCATTGTCCCGGGTCTGGATATTACCACGATGGTATTTTTTCATTGAATAAACATTAAAAGTATATTTTTAATGTGTGTGTTGTGTTATCAGAATCGTTATAAATATATAATTAAATACTTTTTAACACTTTGTACACGTAACGGCATACACGGTTAATGTGGAGATGAAAACTAACGTTTACGTAACTGCATAAATAAAACTGCATTATAAAATAACAAAGGCAGTCACCTAAAGCTATAAGTCACGTTTCATGGTGCTGTAACTTGTCTGGGCTGAGGTAAAGTTTATAGGCCAATAAATCCTTCTGAATAAAGTTAAATCAATTTTTATTTTTAGGAGAAATCATTAATTTTTTTCTAGTTTATAAATAACAAGGAAAATAACTTACTTGAACGATAATCATGATAACACCCAAAGACGGGAACGCTGATTTTGATCACTAAATTATTTTCACAAGTATCGTCACAAGACTGTGTGTGTGTGTGTGTGTGTGTGTGTGTGTGTGTGTGTGTGTGTGTGTGTGTGTGTGTGTGTGTGTGTGTGTGTGTGTGTGTGTGTGTGTGTGTGTGTGTGTGTGTGTGTGTGTGTGTGTGTGTGTGTGTGTGTGTGTGTGTGTGTGTGTGTGTGTGTGTGTGTGTGTGTGTGTATTTGTGTGCATAAACATAAAATAAAAAATATATACAATAAAATATAATACGCAATGAAAGAAGCAATACTGGGCTACGAGGAAGGCACAGAACATTAAAAAGTAATTGATTTAGTGTACCCCAAAGTTGGGTGAAACAAATAAAGAGAGAGAAAATATAACACAAAATTATATTATAAAAATTTAAAAATAATTTATCAATTTAATTTGAAATTTAAACAGCCACCACGTTGGGCACCAATTTTAACATTATGATGTCTAAGAAGAAAATAATTTACACAATAAACAAAATTGGCATTTAATGATAACTAAAGTTTTATTAAATTAACTGACTGAAGGTGTCGTTCAAAACAGTCAGTCAGAACGCGAATTTACATTTTTTTTTGAAACTTCAGCGTCAACACCGCTTGCAAGAAAACTGTTAAATACCTAACTTTCTAGTTGAATTTATAACTTAAGAAGCAGTGCTCATGCCGACAAAGGCTCTCTAAGTGATAACACTCAAATTTAAGTACATTCTATTCTTATTGTACGATAACTGATTTATGATCCGAACCTGTCTTTAGGTACACCCTATTATTTTACAAAGTTTTGAAGACTAACTTCTAAGCATACTACAGAAAAAAATTTCATAAAATTCTTAACCCTAGGTGTGATACAAACTTATCTCTCTCTCTCTCTCTCTCTCTCTCTCTCTCTCTCTATATATATATATATATATATATATATATATATATATATATATATAAGTTCTTAAATGGACTTAAAGTATGTATTAGCACGTAAACGATCATATATATTTCGATTTGGTTGAAACTTGCAGAATCGTTAATTTTGGTAACACGTTTGTAACCCAACAAAATCTGTTCAATAGTTTCAAAATAACTGCCTTTATAAATATTAAAAATATATATTATTAACTTTAAACGTATCTTAAAATTGGAAAGATGATCGTAATGCGGACTAAAAATTGCGCAAATAAGAATTTTAATTTTTAAACCAATTTGTCTACAATCTACCGTTCTTTAGGACTTTGAAGTTCAAAGTTGGTGTGAAAGTTTTTTTTTAATTTCTAGAAGGTTGTAAAAGAAAAAGTTTCAAAAAACCCCAAAAGTATTAAAATGCATTATTATGTTAAAAGCTATGAATTTTGTTTAAAGAATTGTGCTGAGCGTATAATTATGAAAGCGTTGTAAGCACACAAAATGGTTATTCAAATTTCACCCTTTATTATTGAATTGGAGTAAATTAAAAATTTGCAATCGCCGCTAAGTCATGGCATGGAATCTAGTTAATTTTTATATTTATTTAAAAGAAAAAATATTTTAATATATAATTACATCATACCACATTCCTACATACATATATGTTAAAATTATACAGAAAATATTTAATTTTATCTAAACAACTAGTGAAACATTCTTTATCGTTATTTACCG
Organism: Callitettix versicolor; assembly: GCA_022606455.1. NCBI lineage: Eukaryota > Metazoa > Arthropoda > Insecta > Hemiptera > Cercopidae > Callitettix > Callitettix versicolor. The sequence continues at coordinate 60,395,901 of CM040186.1, read as the reverse complement.
TATTTTAGACATTAATATAGAATCAATATGGACTTGGTTCACAAACTATTTATTCAGAATTTAACAGTTTTCATACACATTTGTGTTTTTATGTAGACATAGGCTACTTTATTAAGGTTTATTGAAAAAATACTTGCTTTAGTGTTTAAAATTACGATAAAATTTATAACAGATTATCAGCAACCATAAAGTTATAAACCAACAATGGGAAATAAAACAGTACGTGTATAAATTTTAGTACAGATTCGAATTTGCATCATTTTAGTGAATTCGCTATAATGATTGTGCTGAAAGTTATAGCTTTAATGTTGGTCGTTTTCGAGATAGTCCATCATGCAGAGAGTCGTTCAATTGAACAAGAAACGTCTGCCGAAGGAGTAGAGGAGCTCAGCGAAAGAGGATTTTTGAAGGACGCTTGCAACGCTGTAGAAGACGCACTTATAAAATCAGTTATGACAAGTTATTTAAATTCTCTGACTGAATAAAATAAAAAAGTGTTAAAATAGTTGAAGAAATACACAGTAAAACTTGAATGAAAAAGTTCTTTAAAGAATAAAAATTACATATATTAAAAAGCATAAACAATTTTTTAAATATAATGGAGATTTTTTTTTAAGAGTGGGAAATTTAAATCATTAAGTAAGGGAAATATGTAATTTAAATTTAACATTATTTTATAAACGCACATTTATAAAGAAATTATGCGGTTTTGTACACATATATTATCGGAATCTCAGGAGATTGAAGTACAGTAAAACACATATTTGTTGTAATAATGTTATTCAAAACATAGCTAAAGTTTTCATTCAGTAGAATTCCTCATTAATGTAGGTTATGTATTGTATTTATGTAAAGGAAATTTAAATTTAATAAAATATATACAAAAATGAAAGTGTAATATTTTATTTTATCACGTTTATCACTTTTAATATTTTATTTTATTTTTACTTTATACAGTATAAAGAGAGTGAATATATTACAAAAATTTTTCATATTCAGTTACATAAAACAAATCCAGATTAAAATTTTGTTCGATTTTTGAATTATATTAAAAAAGAACCGTAATTAAAACCGTGTTCAAAAATAACAATAAAGTAAATTACGTTTCGAAAGTAATTAAAATTTTATAAAATCGACAATGGTTGGGATTCATTTTACGTTTTTTCTGTTCACTTACGAATGGATTTTGTTTTAACTTCCAATATGCTACATTATGTTGAGTTACTAAATTTATTTGTATACAAAAAATTCAACATAATCTGATTACCCAATTTTGAGAAACTAAACAGTTTTTTAGCTTTTTCGGCAGCTCCGTGATCGAAATTTGAAAAAGGGTTGAACGGATTTCGCTCGAAAATGAAAGTGAATATTTGTGCTAACTTTGAATCAAATCGGATCAAGTTGCAACACTAGTGAACTAACACGTTTTGCCACAACACATAAATTTATTATATAATTATATTTTTTGTGTAAGTAATCAGACTTTCAGACTTTAAAACTTATTACGAAGATGAAATCAGATTTAAAGGAAAAATAAAATAGAAAAATAATGTTTAATTTGCCACCGTTTTAAAACTGTTAGGGTTTTCTGGGTAATGTACCAGCTCTTGAGTCCAAACCATTACCAAAAAACGATGTTTGTACTGATTTTGGATTCAGTCGGACCAAATCGACCGAAAAAGTTTTAACATAGGAAAAAAATCTAGTTTTTAAAAAAATTGTAAAAAAGAAAGTTATTAAACAAATATTTATGTTTTATCACAAACCCATTTTTCCCATTAATTATCTAAAGTTACCTTAATTTAATTACCACTTTTTTAATTGTATTTTTACGATCAAGATACCAGAAAACGTTCTTCTCTAATTCTGATGTTATCTGAGCTCTCGCTGCTCTCGTGCTCGTGACTGCGCGTGTAGGCAATAAGTTTGGTCCCCAGGCTGTAGAGGTTATTGAAGACAGTTTATTGTTACATAAAGCAAGTCATAGAGCCAAAAAAATGACAATTTGAGTTTGAAATTTGTCTTGCACAGTGGTAATAATATTTCGTGTTCAACAAAGTGAAGTAGATTTTGAAATATTTGGTTGTACTGAAATCCATTGGTAATTATCTAATTTCAAATGTGAAATTAGGATATAAAGCAGCAATCATTTTACGACTTAAACCCGAGACCTTGAAATGAGGTGTGTGTGTGTGTGTGTGTGTGTGTGTGTGTGTGTGTGTGTGTGTGTGTGTGCATTGTGAGCGGCCGTAACTTACACAGACCTATCTTTACGTTTGTCAAAGTCTGTTTGTCTATCACAACTAACGTGAAATATTGTAAGACTACAATTTTTAATTCATTGTATTAGAGAAACAAGGAGAATTAATTAGAAGGAACGCAATTTACCTACAGTTTGGAGGTAACTTAATTTAGTTGGAGTTACTCTAAGTAATTTATTTTAAAATATAAACAGCAATTACTTTCTTCTCCATTTTTAACATATGCGATGATTATGAATATCATAATTTACATTAAACACATAAATTATAACCAAATTATCATAAAATTATCACAGTATCAAAATTATTAACAATATTATCAAATATTCATATTATCAAAATTATCATCAAAAGCCTTTGATGTTGACTAAAATTTTATTCGTTTAATTGAATACAAATTAAAAGGTAACTTCAAACACAGTACAATTAAGGCATGCTGATATCTCTTTAATTAATACCAACTTTAATATATACACTACTACCTAAATAAATTTATTCTTTAATTTGCCAACTTGCTTAAATTTATAATTCACTTTATACCAACTGTACTTTATGCCACGCATTGCTGTAGCTCAGTCTGGTTCAACTTAACAATGAATTCGTAAACATTAAAATAGAATCGTAAAATATTTAGTGTATGTTGCTTTTACGTGCAAAAGATGGAGCTGTTTTCAAAATAACATTTTTTACCAGTCACAGGTGCTCCATGTATATAAAAAGAAACTTGCACGTATTCGAATGCAACGATGTGTCAAAATTTCAGAGAAATCGGTGAAGAATTTTCGAAGGTTTAAACAATGGAATATTTGCATTTTCATTTATATGACAATAAAAATGATATGAAATTTAATAAAAAATAAAAATGATACTAAATAAAAAAAATGAAAAGATACGTGAAATTTCTTCAAATTATAAAATTTTGTTCAATAATTTTAATGCTTGAAATCGCATTTAATTACAGTCATGAAATAATTATGGTTCTATAAATTTTCCTGGTCGTTACTTTACTTCAATTAATCTTACTTGAATGACACTATTGTCTTTATATGTGATCTGGAAGCTGTAGTTGATTGATGGCAATGTAGGTTCTTATACTCGATGCTACAAACGTTATCGATAATTAGAAAAAAAAATACTTCTAGTGGCAACAGTTAACATAAAAAACATGTAGGCTTGGCTAATTACTAATTTAGAGAAACACTTTAGCTCTATACAAAATTATTAATTAATTATTTTAAAAAACTTTTAATAAAACTAGAAAATTATATACAGTATCTGTCTAAATCATCTACTTGAAATAACCATTAATTCTAAAAAGATCTCTCACGCTGACTACATGGTACAAAATACTTCGACACATCGAAATCACTAATTTTAACAGTTTTTCAGTGTCACAAAATGATTATGTTTAAACCAATTGTAGCAACAGTGGTCGTTCAAAACCTCTAGTTAGAACAAGCTTTAATTTTTTTTTTAAACAACCGTAACTAAGGGTTGCAAGAAAACTCTTTAATTCCTGACTTTCTAATTGAATTGATAACTTCAATTGGTAGTGCTCATGCCGACAAGGCATAACTGATTAATGATCCGTACCATTACATACAAACTTCAGAAATGGGTTAAAGTATGTATTAACACTTAAACAGTCAGATATTTTTTCGATTTGACTGAAACTTGCAGAATCGTCAACTTTGGTAATTGTTAAAACACGTTTTTCAAACAACAAATCCGATCGAGTTTTAAAACAACAGCCTTTCTAAATAGTAAGCAAATATACAATTTTTGATTTAAATAGATGACTGGAAATTAAGTCGTAATAAGAGTTTTGGTCTTTTAATTCTACTGTAAAACAAATACAAATATGTCGGTCAAAGTTCATTTTCGTATTTCAATGTAATTTGAACATTCAAAAAGCTGAAAATCTATGTGGACTTTAATTACAATAACGATTGTTTAAACTAAGTTTGTTTAAGTGCATGAGGTTATTATGTTTGGAGATTCGTTTCCAAAGAAATTTATAGATGAACCCTGACCACCGTGTTGTTTTTTCCGGTTTATTCAAGAAACATAATTTTTTAATACTTTAGTGAAATGTAATAATCATCTGCCCCGTGACGTGAAGGAAGCGATTTTTCAAAAATTCTTTTTTTTAAATTCTCTTTTCACCATCATAATCAGCATTAAATTTTGCATATACTAACGTTTTAAATTTTCAAATTGCATGGAAAATACGAAAATAAACCCTGACAGCCGTAAAATTCAAATTTTTATTTCAACGGATTATGAAAATTCAAAATGCTTATTTATACAGTTTTTAACGAACGTGTTTAAGCTAATTTTATTTTTATGCAAATCTTAAATCAAATTGAAAATAAGCGCGTAGGCTATTTGCCTCTAAATTCCACCACTAAAATGTTAAAATTGGGTAAAAACTTTATAATTTATTTCGGTATCTCCAGATCTGAACGACGAGCTGAAATGTGGTGCACAGGTTACCTCAGCTTTAAAGGTACATAAAGTAATACAGAAGGTTTCTCAAAATTCGATGCAGAAGGGTTAAAACGGGTTTATTTTTTTATTTGGGTTTGACCGTTTCTTATAAGAGCTTACAAAAAATAATTTCCAAAAACTGTCTCAGAAAGGTGGTTGCAACAGCAGTTGATAATATTTGTAAAAGTAAAAAATACAATTTACCGACCTAGATGACCTTGAAGTTCAATTTTGGCGTGAAAGGTTTCTAGAGGGTTGTAAAATAGAAAGGTTCAAGCAAATTCATAATTCGTTGAAACACATTATTCACATTAAAATTATGAATAATGTTTACAGAAATGTTTGGGCACCTAATTATTGAAACATTGTAGGTGTACAAAACATTTTCAAAAATATCACTCAGTTTGGAATTAACGTAAATTAATTTTTTTTTAATCGCTGGCAAGTCGTAGCACGAAAATACTATTTTACTTTTATTTTTTCTGAAAACATCTTTTTTATGTATAAAAGCAAAAAAAGTTTTGTAAGTGTAACTAAATTACAAAATACCAACATACAAAAATGTTATACAAAAAAAAACATACACAAAATGTTATAATTATATAGCAAACCTTTAATTTTATCTAAACAACTAGTCTAATATTCTGTATCGTTATTCAATACGAATCTGTATAAGACAGATTAATGTCGAATCCACAAATTGTCAATTCAGAATTTAATGGTTTTCTTACACATTTGTGTTATTACGTACAGAAATTTTATTAAGATTTTAAAAATAATAGTTTTATTGTTTCAAATTATGGGAAAATCTATAACCAACAACCGTAAAGTAATTACAATAGGATATAAAACAGTGCGGGTATAAATTGCAGTGCAGATTTGAATTTTCATTATTTCAGTAAATTTGCTACAATGTTGGTGCTAAGAGTTGTAGCTTTAGTGATGGTCGTTTTTGTGGTAGTCCAGCATGCAGAGGGTCGGTCGGTTAAGGAATTATCGTCCGCGGAATTGGTAGAGGAACTCAGCGAAAGAGGGTTTTTTAATGACGCTTTTGTCGCAGTTAAAGACGCACTTATAAAAACAGTTATGACAAGTTATATAAACTCTATGAATGAATAACATAACAGTCAGTGTTGAAATAGTGAAGAAGTGTACAAGAAAAAATTAATGAAAAAGCTGGTTGAAGAATAGAAAATGTGAATCATTAAGTAAGGAAAAATATGGTATTTAAATTTATCGTTGTTTATTACCTAAACAAATATTTATAGAATCAAGCGATTTTGTAAACAGTTGTTACTGGAATCTCACGGGCGCAAAGTACAGTGAAATTTGAATTTATTTTATGATGATATTGTTCAAAACAACACGGGAAAATTTGCATTCAGTATATTTCCTAGTTATTGTAGGTTATGTACGGTTTTCATGTAAAAGAATTATTGGTTTTTAATGTAAATTTAATGGTTCAAAAATAAATTTATATACCTACATGAATGTAATATTTTATTTTGTCACTAAATACAGTGAATATATATGGCACAAACTTTCTCATATTCAATTATATCCTTGGAAAATCCTAACACATACTTGTTCAATTTTTATCATATTAATAAAAAACCACAACTCAAACCAGTGTTAAGAATTGAAAAAAATTTCATTTTAAAAAAATGGTTATGAACAGGATTAATTATTCTTTTTTTCAATTCAATTCCGAATCGATTTTCACTTTAAATTTGCTACAATATCTTGAGTTGTCAAGTTTATTTAATTTACAGAATTGCTGCACAACCTGATTATCCAATTTTGAGAAACTGAATAGTTTTTAGTTTTTCCGAATTTTGAAAAAAAATGAACGGATTTTGTTCGGAAATGATCTTGCTTTATGGTAAAAATATAATCAATATTTACGCTAATTTTGAATCAAATCGTATCAAATTGCCAGTAAACTAACACGAATGCGCGTGCGATAAACTCCACATCTAATGTATTATTATTTATTTTTTGTGTGGAATTAGATTTAGACATTGACCATGATGATGAAATCAGATTTAAAAAAATTTAAATAAGGTTTTAAATTGAAGAAATTTTTAAACTCTCTCTCCCTCTCCCTCTGTCTGTCTATCTGTCTGTCTGTCTGTCTCTCTCTCTCTCTCTCTCTCTCTCTCTCTCTCTATATATATATATATATATATATATATATATATATATATATATATATATATATATATATGAGAGAGAGAGAGATAGATGAATTTAGAGAGAGAGAGAGAGAGAGAGAGAAGAGAGAGAGTTTCATAAATGGATTATATTAACACTTAAACGGTCACACATTTTTCCTATGTATGATTGAAACTTGCAGATTTGTCAATTTTTATAATAGTTTAAACAGTTACCAAAGAAAATCCAATCAATAGTTTTAAAACAGTGCTTTTATATATACTACAAAAAATATTTTTGTTTTTGTTTTAAACGTGTCTGAAAATTAAATATATGGTCATAATATGCGTTAAAAACTGCGCAAATCAGAATTTTAGTTCTTTAATTCTACTGTAAAACAAAAGCATATTTGTCGGTTATGGTTCATTTTCTTATTCCAATGTAATTTGTACATTCTAAATGCACGTAAATTCAAAATCTATTTAGAATGGAATTATAATGTGATTGTTAAATTTTACATTGTTAAGTGTATGAAAAATTATTTCTGGAAATTCGTTTCCCAAGCAGATTCATAAATAAACTCTGGACACAGCTTTATTTTTCAAGGTTTACATTTGAAACATAAATTTCTAATTCTTGAGCGAACTTTAATAATCAGCTGTCTCATGACGTGAAGGAATCAAATTTCCAAAAGTAATATTTTTCTTACTTCTTTAAAAATTCTTATTTTACCACCATAACAAGCATTGAAATCTGTGTATACTGTTTCAAAATGTTCAAAATGTCATGGAAAACACAAAAATAAACCCTGACCGCCGTAAAACACAATTTTTTTATTTCAACGGATTATGAAAATTCAAAATGCTTATTTATACAGTTTTTAACGAACGTGTTTAAGCTAATTTTATTTTTATGCAAATCTTAAATCAAATTGAAATTAAGCGCGTATTTGCCTCTAAATTCCACCACTAAAATGTTAAAATTGGATAAAAATTTTATAATTTATTTCTGTATCTCCAGATCATAACGTCGAACTGAAATATGGTGCACAGGTTACCTTAAGTTTAAACGTACACACAAAATGATTCCCCAAAATTTCATGCAGAAGAATTAAAATGGATTTATTTTTTAATTGGGTATGAACGAGTGCTTACAAAGAGATTATTTCCAAAAACTCTTTAGAAGGTCCCCGGAAAGTGGTTGATATTCCTAAAAGTCTAAAATACAATCTACCGACCTCGATAACCTTGAAGTTCAATGTTTTCCTTGATTTCTAGAGGGTTGTAAAACAGAAAGTTTCAAACAGATACAAAAAGGATTGAAACAAATTTTTCAGATTAAAAACTGCGACTGTTGTTTACAGAAATTTGCTGCGAATGTAATTATTAAAACATTGTAACTGCTCAAAATGTTTTCCAAAATTTCATCCCGAGAATTGGGGTAAATTATACATTTTAATCGTAATTTATAAATTGAAGTTTCGACATGAAAATGCTAGTTTAATAGAGTCTATATAGTTTTGTCTTTTTAAGATCTTGTTTGTTTTATTTTTAAAGCAAAAAAATATTTTAAAAAACTAAATAAAAACACATTTCTACAAACAAAAACTATAAAATGCTAAATACATAATACATAATACATACATACTATATATATATATAATACATAATACATAAATATATACTAAGTACTTAATTTTAGCTAAACAACTAGCTGAGTATTCTGTATCGTTATTTAACATTAGATTAATATAATCTAGAGGAATATCTAGAGGAAGGGATTAGTTCAACTCCAGGCACTGCGATCAACTGACCTATTGTGCAACTTACCTCTTAAAATACCTAGTTCAGCAGATTAGTGCCCCTAATAAGTTCCAAAAACACACCAACTAGCTCACTCTGCTGAAGATCCCTAGGGTCTTGGAAACCAAAAACCCCTAGCCTCCTACTAGCAAGAGCCTCTCAGTCATAAATTATGTGACCTGTGCAGTTTCCTCCTCCTTCCTGCCCAATCTACACACGGTTTCTTCGTGGTATACACCTATCCTGTTCATGTGCACTCTCAGACCACAGTGCCCTGTTATGAGCCCCATGATCCTCCTGAGTTGTGCTCTGCCCAGGACATCTCCTGCCCGTTTGAGTCCTCCAGAAGAAACTTTGCTTAAGAGACGTTTACTACGGGAATGCCCATGAAGCTTGTCCTATCTTACTTGGTGTTGACATGTAATCCACCCATTAATAGCGGAACTGGTCAACGATAGAGGAATTTCTAAAGCCGGCTCAAGTCCGATAAACTCAGATGCAGATCCAAGTCCAGCCAGTCGGTCTGCCTCCTCATTATTCTCAACTCCCCTATGCCCCGGAACCCAGTGAAGAGTTACCCGATTATCCCGGGACAGAATGTCAAGGTTCTTCCTGCAGTCCCAGACCAGCTTGGACTGTATTATAGGAGCCGCAAGTGCTTTTATTGCCGCCTGACTATCTATCGGTATGAATATGAATTCGTGCCTTTTTGGAGCCCCGATCCAAGTTCTCCCGAACACAGTCATTAATGGCCATCACTTCAGCCTGAAATACTGTTGTATGCTGTCCCAGGGTAATTACTTTTTTTAACCCCGGTCTCAGACCGTACACCCCAGCATCAGTGCCTGACTTTGTCTTGGAGCGATCTTATCTTCATAGGCCCCCCCATCTATTATTCCTAGGATTTCGATAAGTGTTTACTGACCTGTTTATCACCCCGAGATCTATGACGATATGCCTGTGATCCGACATAGACGGCTCTTTAGACACACGCCACATACCCAATGCAGCGTGCACGCCCTTGGTCCTCAGGGTAAGATCTACAACCTCACTTCTAGCATTCGTTACGAAGGTATTACCTTTATTAAGAATATAAAGATTATTTGCTACAATAAAGGAAAGTAAATGCTCACCTCTAATGTTTGTATTGCTGCTCCCCCACACCGTGTGATGTGCGTTGACATCTGCCCCAACCAGAAGCTCAACTGCTCCATCACCGCAGTACTCCATCATCACTCTTCTTAAACTGACAGGCGGGAAGCTGTCCATTTCCTCGTGTGGGAGGTAAGCAGAGGTCACGACAACCCTTCTACTCCCAGATCCCACACGTAGCTCTGTACTAATTCCAGTAAAATCCCTGGAACATAATGAAGACAACACAAGTATCTCGATATTATTCCTAACAACTATGCAAGTCCTAGGCCTAGCATCAGATCTGTCATAAATCAACTTACCTCCGCCAATGGTCAGTCCTGCTATTCTGCCTCCCATCACCCGTTGTTCTTGAACCAAGGCAAGGTCGGCTTCTCCCTGCTCAAGCAGCATCCGTAAGACAGCAGTTGCCGCCTTACTGTGATGGAAATTGGCTTGAACTACTCTCATCCTTTTTGGGGGCAGAGATCACTCTGAAGACAACTCTAGAGAGGCCCAGACATATCCTGTAGCCCACCTCCTTTATCGTCCTCAGAGATTCCTCATCAATCACCAGTACCAGAATCTTCCCAGATTCTGTCACCTTTTAATCGACGACCCTCCATTGTTGAGTCTTGAGCCCAGTGTTCTGGACTTTAATCATCCTCAGCAGTTGAACTGGTGGGAGTTTGTCAAAGGGTTTTGGTATCTAGACCATCACCTTCGTCGTCTGAAACACCTTCCTGGCTAATTCCACCTTGAGCACTAGGCCCGCTGCCATTGTTAAAGCGGAAACCCTATTCTCAAGCCACTCTTTGGTTCGATCGTCTGCGCAGGTTATCCAAAAGGCCCCGCCCTCATGATGAGAGCTATGGAATCTGGGAGCTGAACCTTCATCCGCAAGGGAAAGAAGAATTTCGCCTAGAATAATCTCCTAGATCGCCTCCGCCTACTCTAATGACAGAACTGCTCCCGAGAAGTTAGTTGGTACAATGACCACCTTAACACCCCCCACAGAACCTCCAGCTGGCAGCCCTCCTTTTAAGGAGTGCTGCTTTCTACCAGCCCTGTTACCGGTCCGAGGTTTCTTTGTCACCTCAGACCCGGAATCACTCCCATCAGATCTTAGTCGCTTTGGGTTTGAGACACCAGCTCGGTGGTCCTGGACCCCCGATCCTTCCTGTCTCAACCCCCCGACTGTTCACTTTTGGGTTTACTGGCTCCATCTTTTACTGGAAGCCCTTGAGCTGCTGCCTTTTCTCTCCGTAGTCGGCGCCTTTGAGCTCTTGACGGACGTTTGATGTTCTTCTAGTAAGAGTGAGGTGTTCAACCCCGTCTCTCACTACTTCAATGGCAGGTTGAATGGATCTGACTTGCAGACCCACAGCCCCTGCACATCACTTCTGACGGAATCATCGGGAATGATTACACCCCCATTTTTCTTCCTTACCCAAACTGCTGTCTCTCAGGTCCACCTTTGCAGGTCCCCCAGAAATACAACTTCCATCAGAAACTAACACAGTAAAACTGCCTGGCAGCCCCACAGTCGGCTCCGATACAACACAGGTGGATTCAACGGGACTGAATTCAACCCCAGTATCCTCCTTACCCAAACTACCACTCCCCAGGTCCACTTCTAAAAGTCCCCCAAGGTGTGTATTAGTTGAACTGTATTGTTGCGTATCCATAAATGGTCCCACGATCAGCTAGGGAAAAAGAATTCCACCCATGCAGAGCCCCGCATGCATAGATAAGGCTAATTGAAACTGGAGGTCGCCCGGTATCCAGAGTTCGCATACTAAAAACTAAGCTCCCCCTTAGCCATGCAGCTCTAGGCGTATGCTGTTCCACCTTAGCTTGGGATTTCCTAAATGTAAGTGTAAGTGTAGGGTGTTAAAAGTCGTAAGTGCAGTGTTGTAAGTGTAAGTGTGTGTTAGACTCGGTTACAGCGAAGGACGTCTAAATCCTCTCAATAGGTGCATCTAATCTACATCCCTGCGGGTTTATTTAACATTACTCTTATAAAAATTAAAATAGAATCAATATGGTCGACCATCAGAATTTAATGGTTTTTCGTATTTGTGTTTTTACGTAGACACACTTTATTAAGATTTTGTAACCAGCAACCATAAAGTAATTTACAATAGGAAATAAAACAGTACGTGTATAAATTGTAGTACAGGTTTGAAATGTCATCGTTTCAGTGAATTCGCTATAATGTTGGTGATGAAGGTTATAGCGTTAGTGTTTTTCGTTTTTGAGATAGTCCAGCATGTACACAGTCGTTCGGTTGAAGAATTATCGTCTATGGAACTGATACAGGAGCTCGGCGACAGAGGGTTTTTCAAGGACGCTTTTGTCGCTGTTTTAGAATTTATAGGCGCACTTGTAAATACAATAATGACAGGATATGAATAGATGAAAGAATAAAATTAGTGTTAAGGTACTGAAAAATTGCAAGTTTTTTTAAGAATAGAAAATGTGAATCATTAAGTAAGGGAAATAAGCGAATTAAATTTAAAGCTGTTTACTGGGGCTAAACAAATATTTATAAAAATATGCGACTTTATAAACAGATATTATTAGAATTTTATTGGCGTAAAGTGGAGTAAAATATAAATTTATTTTATAATAATTTTGTTCAAAACAACATGAAAAGTTTGTATTCATTATATTTCCTAAATATTGTAGGTTATGTACGGTTTTTTTAGTAAAAGAAATACTGGTTTTTTAAAGTAAATTTAAAGACTGAAATATGTAGACATTTTCAATATAATATTTTCTCTGTAACATTTTATTTTGTCACTACATACAGTTTATTAAATGAAGTGCATATATTACACATACTTTCTCAAATTCAATTATAACCTTTAAAAAACCCGGATAAAAATTTACCCGATTTTTATACGAATTAACATATTTTTATCATATTAAAAAGAACAATAATTTAAAACAGTGTTCAGAATTAAAAATAAAGTAATTTAAGATTGAAAAGAAAATTAATTTTACATTTTTCAATTCGTTTCCGAATCGATTTTACTTTAACTTTCGATTTTCTACAATTTCTTGAGTTTTTAAGATATATTTACAGAATTTCAGCACAATATGATCACCAATTTTGAGAAACTAAATTTCTCAGTATTTTCTTGACAGCGCTTAGATCGGATTTTTTAAAGGCTGAACGATTTTTTTTCATAATAAACTTGTTTAAGGTAAAAGGAGAATCACTGCTGTTTAAAACAATTCGGATTAAATTACAACACTGGGGTACTAACACGCATGCGTGTGCACCAAAGCTTCACATGTAATATATTATTATTTATTTTTTATATGCAATAAGATAGTAACGCTGTTTACGAAGATGAAATCAGATTTTAAAAAATAAGATTTTAAATTGGCACCATTTTGAAACGGTAAACTGATTTTACAGGGTAATGTAACCTGTATTCAGCCCAAGAAAACACATTAAAACGATTTTGCACAGAGTTTGGATTCAAGCGGACCAAATCGACCTAGAATGTGCTAATACATGCAAAAAAAAAGTTTTGTACACACTTTATAATCTGCGCTAAAATTTGGTCGATATAATTTTAATGTCGATTACAAAAATTATATCTGGTTTTTAAAAAAATTGGTAAATGAGAAGTTAGTAAACGAACATTTTTGAATAGTCATAATACCATTCCCCCCCTTAATTATTAAAATCGTCTTAATTTAATTAGCACTTTTCTAAATGTATTTTTATAATAAAGATGCCAGAAAAACGTTATTCTCGAAGGCCAGGTAGCCTCCATACGAGGAGCGGATTTGAGCTGAGCAGAGCAAACTACGTATTCAATTCCTAACATACAGTTTTGAATGCAAATGCTGTCACTGAAAGCGTAACGGAACTGAACGGAATCAAGCGGTGTCTCTGAGTTTCTCTTCAGATAGCTTCGACTTGACTAGGTTCTGTTTTGAAGTTGTTTTCCCTACCCTGACAATGCCTCTAAACGTAATATTTCTCGTTATCTAGATTACCGTTGTCTAGGTTACGGTTTTTAAACATAGTAGTTTCCTAGAATCCGTTACAGTAGGCCTAAATATTTAAATTTAAAAGATACAAACGTGCTCTTTAAATTGACTGAACTCCGTTTCCGGTTGTTGTTCATCTGCATTCTATTCAGCTCCGCTCCGCTCGGCTCAGCCCAACGCATCTTCGCTCCGCATTTGATGACCGCCCGGCTTAATGTTTTCCAAGATCGCAATACTCTCGTGTTGGTGACTGCGCGTGCAGACAATAACCTTGGTCCCTAGGGACTAGAGGGTTGCATCCCTTCTGGTTATTAAAAACAGTTTATTGTTACATAAAGCAAGTCATAGAGACAAAGTTTGACATTTTGATTATGAAATTTATCTTGGACTGTGGTACCAAAATTTTGTGTTGGACAAATTGAGGTAGATCATGAAATACTTGGTTGTAAAGAAATTCCACTAGTAATTACCTAATTTCCATTGGTAAATGAGGAGTCATGGTAAGACCCAGACCCGAGACCTTGAAGTTATATATATATTTTAGACGATAGCTATCTGAGTGTTTTAAAAAGCGTTAAGACTACGATTGTTAGGCCATTGTGCAATCTTGATAAGTTTATTGTTAATATCACTGGATTTAATCAGAAAGGCAAATTTCAGTTAATGGGGGGTTGATCTAAATCAGCTAAATCCAGCCCACTTTCCATTTGCGTCATAACGAGGTTTTACAAAGAGCTGGCAGGTGAAGACTTCAAATACAGTTTTGACGAAACGTCGGAACAATGTTTCTTCTCGAATCAACTGTATCGGATGAAAGTACACCGATGTTTATATTCAGAAAATTTCCATTTATAATCAAACTTGAGTTAGAACCATCACAATTTTACTCCGATTTGATTCAAAACTTAACCAAAATGGGATTGGTTGGGATTGTCCAACTTAACAAAATGGGATTGTCTAAATAGCTTGGACAAGCTGAATATCCAGCAAGGAATTCAAGATATTATAGATACAATGTACAATTGCTTGTTATTTTCCCCAGGGCTTTTTTCGTTTTGTTTTCCAATTGCAAGAAATGAATTAATTCCAACTTTTTATTCCAGTAACCTAGATTTTTAATTATCCGCCGTGACGTGAAAACTGCATTGTTTGCAGCTTTTCATTTCCATTTCGCTCCAAAATAAAGGAGAAATGCCTCGACTTGTTTAACGTGTCGCCTGCCAAGTACAATAGTTCCCGGGACTAAAGGCCAAAGAGTCTGTCACTATGGATTTTCCCGGGATAGTAATTATTTAAAAAAAAGGCTTTTCAACGAGCAAACATACAAAGGCGTGACCTAAATATTCGACAATAAAGAAATGTTTATTAGAAATACACTTTTTTTGTTCTCTATATAACCTAATCTACCTCTAACGTAATGGCACCTCTTAGTTCCACATGGTTTCATAGAAGCTTACGATAATCAATGACACGTTTCTGAAAAACTTAAAATAATAAATTTGAAAACTGACTGCCTTGGAAACACATAGAAGTAATAGTTTTTTATATTTTAATAAACTCGGAGCGAAGCTGTCTGACGTAAAACGGAATTTGAACAATATAAACCAAAATAAATTTTTGAAAATCTGATTTTACGATTTTAAGATATACTTTAAAATCTGCATATATTTGCATTTAAAATTACTCTAAATATAAGGAAAAAGACCCTGACCGATGTTGGATTCGTTTTAACATTGTTGTTGGAATTTACAAATTTAAAAGCTGTACAGGTTTTACAACGCTGAATACGATTTTGAAACTTAAAGATGTGAAAAAATATAAGGTAATAAAATTAGGAATTGGAATTGCCGCCATTTTGAAACGTTTGAACGAATTTTGCCAGATTACTTGTTCAAAATGTTATCATAATCGATTTCGCAGCCTATTTTGAATAAAATTTTAAAAAACTTTCGAAATCTATAGCGCTGAAACATACACACACAATTTGTGTGTGTATATATATATATATATATATATATATATATATATATATATATATTCTCAAAAAAGTGATCTCGAAGTCATGATCAGTGTTCGCTTGAAGGTTTCCCATCTAGATCCTACCATATGATCCATTTACCAAAGCAAATTCACTAATAATATCTCCAAAAACAATGATTTTATGAGCTATCAGTTTTATGTTTTTTTTTACTAAATAATTTATTCCTCTAAATTGGCTTAACCGATTGATATAAAATTTCGAAACTTAGGCTACACATTAATAATATACATACCTAGTTTTAAAAAAATAATCAACTTTTTCCAATAATTAGTTTCAAAATGGCGGTCATTTGAAACGTTTAATTTAACATCTTAAAAAAAAATCATCAGTAAAATTTTGTAGATTATTTGATTTCCTGTCAAGAATAAGTTATTTTCGTATACGAGCCAAATCTGAAGGAAATAATTAATTATTAGTAATGTTTTTTACGAGAAGTATTTTAATAAATTTGATTTCACGACCAAAATAGACGTAAAAACCTCTACGAATAAATATTTTTTCGTGCATACAATGGTTAGATTAAAATTTTATCGTCGATAATTTTATTTATGTTTAAATTTTTTAATTAAACCGTATAAAATAAGTCATCTTCATACATAAAGGACTACAATAGAGAATAAAACTCAGGGAGTATAAATATGGCAGCATAATAAAATTAATTTAGTGAACTCGCTGCAATGTTATCAGTTAAAAGTGCAACTTTAGTGTTGGTGTTTCTGGTGATAGTCCAACAGGGAAGCAATCATGCAGTTAAACAGGAGGAACTGCCTTCAGTCCATTTAGACAACGGTCATCAGCAGCTGCTGCAGGAGAAAGACGTAAATGAACTCAATCAAAGAGGTCTTATTCGTTTTTTGATTAAAACTGCGTCAAAAGCTGTTTTAAAAACTTTATTCTAAAGAAAACACCTCAAGAAATGTTTTCAATGAATTAGTAAGACAGACGAATTGCATAGGAACAAAAGAAATTATATAAATTACTTACAAGTTGTACAAGTGAATATAATTTGTTATTTTTAAAGTGTTTAAGAAAATAATTCAGTAAATGAAATTTTTGTATTAAAGGTGACATTCTATTTTTAAAAAAACATGAAGTGCAGTGTAAATTAGAAAAATAAAAAAACCGCGGAAGTTCAAATCCTGCAAGAATATTAAACCAATTATAATTTACTTCGCTGTTGGTATAGATTATGTAATGATATTATTGAAACTTCCATGTGTAATTAGAAATAAATGGAAATAAATAATAAAACAAATGGTGCAAAATACACAAACTTTCTTATATACAATTTATTTCTTCTAAACGTTCAGCCACGAAGTAAGCGAAATCGACCTATTTCTGAATATCGCTTCGGATTTTACCAAAATATTGGTGTCGCAATAAGTGTATTCATAAATTAAACCAGATTGCCAAATTTGAAAGAAAAATATCGCAGTTTCAGAACGAATCGAAAGAAAAAAGATAGCGGTCAGGATTTGCTTTTTAAAATGTATCATGTTTTAGGGCTGGTTGTGATTTTGAATTTTGTGGGACGCGTAATGCGAGGTACATGTTTATATAAATATTTATAACAGCATATTTTGCGCGTCACAAGTCTCAGATTAATTATAATTAAAAATTACTGTTTTTGTCCGGGATCGAACAATCCCCCCCAAAAAACACTGTTTTGTTTGTTTGTTGTTTTTACTGTTTTTGTCGGGGGGGGGGAATTTTGCGCGTGTGAGGCATTTCACTTCGGAAACTACGAAAGTATAACCGACGTAAATATATGAAATGAATACCTGAGATCCAAAACGAAAAACCAGAAGTTTTGAACAGTTAATATAAGTTTTGCATGTATACAAAAAAATATTTTTCCAAAATTCCATCCCTTTGGAAAATTTTACTGGATCAACATTATTTGAAATTTTATTCTCTTTCCCCATAAAACGGTAAAAATCAAATCGTCATTTGTTAAACCAGAGGACATCAAGCCCTCGATCCTGCAGTAACAAATATCTCGACAATTTGGACAAATTTCAGAACAATCTGTCAATGAGTTTAACCAAAAATCCGTAACAAACACACAAAAACATCGAACAGTCAATTTGAAACTGAAATCTCGATTAGGTCGGTCAATAACATGTACTCAAAACAAATTAAGTTCCATAAACATCTAATTATTTTTAACCACAGTTTCGACAAATATTTGTAAATTATATTTAACGCACCGTTAAAACTAGTGAATTTATATACAAAGTTAATTTTTATACAGCAGTCAAATTCATGTAAAATGAACGACGAGGTATAAAAGTGTCTATTCTAAAGTTTCAAGTAAAAGTTCCAAAGTTCAAGTGACAGCAATAAAACCAGACCCTGCCTCTGGGAAAGAAGTTTTACGTTTAAAGGTTTACGTTCCTTTTTTATAACTTTAACGGTGTAAAAACTTGCACTACCTAATTATTACTTTCATTTTAACAACATCACATATTGTAACGTTAAAGCATACAAACAGTAAAGTAACGTTAGACTAGTTAATTATTACGTCACAATTTAACAACACGAATAAGTATCCTTAAAGTATACACGCAGAAACAAAACACTACAGTAACTGATTATTGCGTTAAATTTAACAATAACACATATTGTAACCTTAAAGCATACACACAGTACAAAAACATAACATAAACTTTTTAACATTCAGTTGAAGGTTTACAACAATAAAGTAATATATATATATATACATAATATATATTACCAACTATATATATATATATAGTTAAACGAAATAGACTAATAAAGAAGAGGTTTTCGATGTAACATACGGACATAGGCAACAGTATTAACACATGAAAGTGCCAGCAATATATTACCTAACGAATTAATAACGCTTCACTGACTGTATGTAGTATAAAGTATGTATACTAAAGGGGGATAATACTTGGAAGTTATTTAAATGAATACTGTGACTATACAATACAACGTTGTGTTACTGTTTAAGGTTTTACATTATACGTAGGATTAATTAATTTTACACTTGAAGTCAAGTTATGTAATATAATGGAAACACCCTATGGCCTTGAATATTTAAAGTAATTTGTTTATATTGGGTTGCTAGGGAAACGGACAGCTAAGCGATAATAATAAGGGAAATATTGTTTACTTTGCAAAGCATTCATTGTAGGAATTAATTTTTATCGTTAATTGAAAAACATGATTACTTATTACATAAATTTATAATTACATTATTTGGTGAATTTTCATTGGAAAATATATCACTGGAACTTCAATTACAGTAAAACTCAGACGAGGATCCTTAAAGTGTGCTCCGATCCTAAACGCTTGTTTTTTAAGGACATTTTAAATATGCCATGTGTGTGTGTGTGTGTGTGTGTGTGTCACGGTATCAATTTTCATCCCATTGATTGTAAGAAATATAGTCTCAAAAACAATAGTGGGAAAAAATTATAAATTTGTCATCTCATCTTATTTACACACATACACTTTAGAATACATTTACTGCACGACTCTCCCGATTTCTTTTTAAATTTCAGTTAGCCATTTTCAAACAGTTAACTTAATTTAAGTATATATCGTGCATACACACACAAAATTATTTTATTAACAGCTTGAACAAGATCGTTACCCAGTGAAATGTATTATACCGTTTAAATAAAAGCTATTTAATCGAGCTGAGCGATACTATCCACGTAAATCAGCATTTGCATTTTTTTTTTAAACACACACACACACACACACACACACACACACACACACACACACACACACACACACACACACACACACACACACACACACACACACACACACACACACACACACACACACACACACACTAACTTACACAACCCAACACTATCTCTCTCTCTCTTTTTTTTTATTGCATACAATTACAACTAGTCTATGACTACCTAGCAATATTTTTCTGTCTACTGTCTGAGATGTGAAAAAACGTCCAGAGCCGCCCTCCACAATGCAATAACACTTAAATCATGATGTGTATTAATCCTGCACCAAGTCAATAGGTTTCTTTCTCTTCAGTTTCCTCACTTGTGGTACGGTGCCACCTCTACATTTTGATTTTCATAGAGCCTGGCTGCATGTTTTGCAGCATACCTTTTTACCTCTTCGGCCACTAAAGGCACCTTCAAATCCCGATGGATATCTTCATTGCGGATATACCATGATGCTTCGACAATACTACGGAGCACTTTGTTTTGAAATGTTTGTATTATTTTGATGTTACTTTTCTTCGTGCATCCCTATAAATGAATTCCGTAAATCCAGACGGGTTTTATGACTTGCTTATGCAGAAGCAGCTTATTATGTGCGGACTCTTTAGAGATCCTTCCAATAATCCAATCCAGAGTCATCCCTAAATATTTAGCCTCGTTTGCATGCAGAACAATTTGTCTGTTTATCATTATTGGCTCATACACATAATTCTTGTTAGTAAAATTGACATGAGTTGATTTACCCTCATTCAGTTTAATTCGCCATTTTCTAGTCCACATTTCAACATTATTGATAGCTTATTGTAGTTTTTCAGTAGCTGTTTGAATTTCATGTCCAGTAGCAAGTAGAACGGTGTCATCAGCGAATGTGGCTGTAAAACCCCATCATTTTTTGGGATATCACTAGTACATAGTAAGTATAGAGTGGGCCCCAGGACACTACCCTGAGGGACTCTAGCAGCAATATATTTTAATTCAGAATAGTCCTTACCATGTTTAACTCTGAAATATCGATCGGAAATATATGACTTCAAAATCTCACTCATTTGCCTCGGTAAATAGCCCTAAAGATTACTTTCCAAGTCCTCATGCCACACTTTATCAAAAACTTATTCCACGTCAAAAAATACAGTTGCATATATTTTTTTCTCTTCTAATGATTTCTCTATGACATCAGTCATACGATGTACCTGGTCTAGAGTCGAGTGCTTACTACGGAACCCAAACTGGTGATTTGGAAAAATTTGCCTAGTTTCAATAATTGGCTTAAGTCGTTTTAAAAGTAGCCTTTCAAAAAGTTCTCCTACAGTTGGTAGCAGTGATATTGGTCGGTATGATGTTTTTTCTTGCAATGTCTTGTCCACTTACCATCATTACTGCGAATTGGTGGAACATACTTTATTGGAAGTTTTAATATCTTAGCTGCTCTCCAAAGGGAGTCCGTATCTCTATCACCCGTCAGGTCCCTCAGGAAGCACTGAAAGCTTACATTTTTAATGATTTTGATCTCTTTTTTAAGTTGTTGAGTAAGTTTGTTTAAAGCCTTTTTGTCTTCTGGAGAACGACTTTGCTGCCATTTTTTACGTGCCTTTCTCTTTTCCTGTACCATGTTTCGTACTTCTTTGGTATAGTTCAGCCCAGATATTTTGCGCTTCAGAATTGGAGTATTATTCCATACCGATTTTTGAAGATCCGTAACTAGTTTTCCCACTTCCTTACCCAACTGATCATTTGTTTTAAAGGGTACACTTAGGTTGATTCTTTGTTCAAGTTCTTCAAGAAATTTCTCCCAATCCGTATGTTTATTAGCTAATTTCGGTGGATGCATCCGGCTGATAACTGACTCACTTAATGAAAGGACAATTCAGCAATTGTCTCATGTGGTCAGACATGAGATCACTATTCTGGTGACATATTTTAACTTCGTAAGACAAAAACGTCAATCAAACTCGGAATCTTAGCCGGATCACTGGGCCAATAAGTAGGCCTACCAGTAGATGAAGATGGCACCTGTTCTGTCAGTTCTTCTGCAGCTGCAAGCAACTGTCTAACTTTTGGAGTTACATTTGCTGATCCCCAGTAAGTATATTTAGCATTGAAGTCTCCACCTATAATGAATCGATTTCCAATAGCTTGAAAGAACCGTAGTTAATCACTTTTACTCAACACTTGTCCAGGTGGGCAGCATATTGCAGCAATTGTGATATCTTTAAATTTGGTCCTGACAGTTTCAGCGGTGGCTTGAATGGCACTTGTTCTCTCTCTCTCTCTCTTACAAGGACAATGAGTCGTGACGGGGTTCGTATCCGTATGTGCAAAGTATTTGAAAAGCATGTTGCAGATTTTCACGTGGATTTTCATGGTGATAGTAGAAACGTTATCAATTTGACGGTGAACGGTGTTCATTTTCAACGAAAAAATCGTTAATTGTTTTGTTACTTGCTGCAAATTCGTTGCTACCACACCAGCGTGACAGTTGCGTGCCAAAATTATGTATGTGCCAAACAGTATGTGTATAAGTAACATTACAAACACGACGATATTGTTTACACTGTCTACTTACGTTAAACACATTTATCTTTATCAGTTCCAGTCTTTTCTAACAAGATAAAAGTTGAACTATGGGTCAAAGGTTGATGGACTCCCTCGCCGTCTCTGTGGGGGGGATGGTTGGGGGTGTTTCCAACATAATCTGAGTTTTGTATTACATTAATCCCATGTGGCATATTATCTAATACATCCGTCAAGCTACTATCTACGCTTCTAGGGTTTTGATTATGTCATTATTTAAAACACTCCTTATTAGGAGCTGATTTGAAGTTTGACAAGAATTTTTTTATTTTTCATGGAATTAACTTTGGAAATAAGTTAAGATCAGACCCTGGGATCTTGCAATGAGCGCGATACTGAACTCTGACCACACACACACACACACACACACACACACACACACACACACACACACACACACACACACACACACATATATATATATATATATATATATATATATATATATATATATATATATATATATATGTGTGTGTATGTGTGTGTGTGTGTGTGTGTGTGTGTGTGTGTGTTGTTTCTAACTCTGAAGAAAATCGATTTTAAGAATTTGTTGTTGTTGTTATTTTAAGGCGAAAAGCACATTGAGGCTATTATCGCCTCCCTAAATGTAAGTGTGAGTGTAAAGTGTTAAAGTCGTAAGTGTAATATTGTAAGTGAAAGTGTGTGTTAGACTTGGGTACCGCGAGGGACGTCTAAATGCTCTCAATAGGTGCAGCTAGTCTAATAACTTACACTAGTTATTCAACAGGTTTAGAAATTATTTGGACAAGATTATTACCTAGAAAAACTCTTATAACGTTTCAAAATGACGACAGTTTTTTTTCAAATCTTAACTTTTATACCTTGCACTTCTTAAAAAAATATTTTATATTTTCTTAACATTAACGTTTAACGTTCAAACATACCTACATTTAATAGTTTTAAAACAATATTAAATAGAAAAAATAACATGACGGAAGTTATAACATTTTGAAGCAATTCAAAATGGCAGCATTCTAAATTGCAAAATTATTGTAAGTATTTCTTATAAGTATTTATAATATAATACTTATATTATAAGTATAAGTAAGTATAAGTATAAGTATCATTAAGGTTTATAAAAATTTGATTTAACCATCGGAATTGGAGTTAAAATCTGCATAATTTTGTATTTTAAACTGTCAAACGCTCCTCAATTGTTAAACTTTGGTAATCAGGCTTTACTTTAGTATTTCCAATGTAATTTGAAAAACTAAAATGCTAATATATATATATATATATATATATATATATATATATATATATATATATATATAGATAGATAGATAGATAGATGGATAGATAGATATATAAATAGATATGTAGATGGATAGATAGATGGATCGATATATAGATGGATGGATGGATGGATGAATGGGTGGACGGATGGACGGATGGACGGATGGACGGACGGACGGACGGACGGACGGATGGATGGATGGATAGATAGATTTTAACGCTGATTATTACTGTGAAAACATATTTTCAAATGAGTATAAGTTTGAAATAATAATGTTAGTAATTCTCTTCCATCACGTAAGCTGGCTTTGTGGAGGCCACTATAAAAATGAGTTCTTGGAACGGCCATCATGGTACTACTCAGACTCAGGATCTTGAAATGAGCACTTATTTATATATGTCTATTGGTGAGTGTTTGGCTTTAGCACGTTCATTTAAAAAAATAAATTATGGTAATAACTTGCACGAGTTTTTTAAACAGCAAAATTCTTTTAACACTTTCAAAATGTCGGCAAATTCAAATCACTCAAAATTCGTAACTTATTTGTGGTAATTTGTTTTGAAAATCCGATTTCACCATCGTAATCAGCTTTAAAAACTGTATAAATCAGTATTTTGGATTTTCAAAATCAGTTGAATTAGGACATTTTTTGACGTCGGTCAGGGTTCGTTTTCTAAATTACAATTTAATTTGAATGTTTAAAATAGTAATATAAGCGAATCAGAATTTCAAAAGAGGTAAGGTAAAGAAAAATACTTTTGGAAATTCGCTTCTATCATGACAACGAGACGGCTGGGTGCCGCGGTTTTAAAACACCGTAATTAGAAAACATGTTTGGATCATGTAAGCCATTTTGTATTGTAATGTTATTGTTCGCTCACGTGTTTAGTACGGGCTATTCTGCCGCTAGAGACGTGCTATAAAACCAAAGAAAGTCCCCCCCACACACAACATCCCTGCTATAAGGGCATTGACCTTTGGCGATATTACCATGTGTCCAATTGTGTCTGGTTTACCAAATGTTTACAGCAGCTTTATCTCGTGTCTCTGTAATTGACATAGAAGTTGATTTATAGATAGACAAATGAAGAGAGATATTTGGTAATTTTATAGAAAGACAGAATAAGAAGTCAATAAGTTTATAGTTAGAAAAACTATAAATAGGTAATTTTTTTGGTACATAAATTTGGAGATTGGTAGATTTAAAATTAAATAGACTTATGCAATAAAATGGACACACTCCTGTGTGTTAATAATATAATTAACTGTTATTTCCTATCAAACAGGATTTCACTTGCTGGGAAATGTAATAACTTAATTGGTAAATTTACAAGAAAGAAAAATTAGAAAAAAAGTTATTTTAAATTTATGTAGATTAAGAAATGGTAATATATAGAAAAAAAGATTAGAAAAGTAATTTTAAAGATAAATAAATGTAAAGATTCATAAATTAGTATGTAAGAGAAATTATATATATATATATGTGTGGGGGGGCTTTACTAATATTTAAGAGTAAAGCCCCAGACTGCTAGAATCCTAGTATAAAACTACAGAGAGCATGGTATTGACTGTACTGCAATCTGTAGGATGGGTCAAAGGTTGACGTACTCGCTCCGATCTCCAGGGGTGTATGCGGGTGGTTGAGAGAGGGGTTAGGGGAGGGAAAACTACATTTTGTGTGCCTCAAAACATTTGTAAAATAAAAGCTACGTGTCGCTTCGATTTACTCGATTACTTTTGTGTGGAGTTTATGAAAAATTATATCGTTTAAAATTAGTTATTAAAGTATAAATACATATGAAAGTGCAGTGACGCACGCAGCTGTCTCGCTGGTGTCACGGAAGCGAATTTCCAAAAAATTAACGATATTGAATAAAAATTACCACAAGTTCTTAAATATATCTGATTTTACCATCAGAATGTATGTTAAAACTGCGTAAATTGGCATTTAAAATTTTGAAATTATTTCCGAAATACCTGATCAAAACCAGATTGCAGGTACATTTCCGAAATACCTGATCAGAACCAGATTGCAGGTACATTTCCGAAATACCTGACCAGAAC
Organism: Callitettix versicolor; assembly: GCA_022606455.1. Classification (NCBI taxonomy): domain Eukaryota; kingdom Metazoa; phylum Arthropoda; class Insecta; order Hemiptera; family Cercopidae; genus Callitettix; species Callitettix versicolor. Next base: position 60,370,381 of record CM040186.1, on the reverse strand, counting down.
CAGATTGCAGGTACATTTCCGAAATACCTGATCAGAACCAGATTGCAGGTACATTTCCGAAATACCTGATCAGAACCAGATTGCAGGTACATTTCCGAAATACCTGATCAGAACCAGATTGCAGGTACATTTCCGAAATACCTGATCAGAACCAGATTGCAGGTACATTTTCGAAATACCTGATCAGAACCAGATTGCAGGTACATTTTCGAAATACCTGACCAGAACCAGATTGCAGGTACATTTCCGAAATACCTGATCAGAACCAGATTGCAGGTACATTTCCGAAATACCTGATCAGAACCAGATTGCAGGTACATTTCCGAAATTCCTGATCAGAACCAGATTGCAGGTACATTTCCGAAATACCTGATCAGAACCAGATTGCAGGTACATTTCCGAAATACCTGATCAGAACCAGATTGCAGGTACATTTCCGAAATACCTGATCAGAACCAGATTGCAGGTACATTTCCGAAATACCTGATCAGAACCAGATTGCAGGTACATTTCCGAAATACCTGATCAGAACCAGATTGCAGGTACATTTCGAAATACCTGATCAGAACCAGATTGCAGGTACATTTCCGAAATACCTGATCAGAACCAGATTGCAGGTACATTTCCGAAATACCTGATCAGAACCAGATTGCAGGTACATTTCCGAAATACCTGATCAGAACCAGATTGCAGGTACATTTCCGAAATACCTGATCAGAACCAGATTGCAGGTACATTTCCGAAATACCTGATCAGAACCAGATTGCAGGTACATTTCCGAAATACCTGATCAGAACCAGATTGCAGGTACATTCCGAATATTAATAAAAAATTTAAAATGCCAATTTTTTTTAAATTGGCTCTGTGTAAGCAAAGTGTTGAAAGTATTATGAATGCGAATTTTATGCTATCCTTTAATCAAATCGGACCAAACCTGCGAACGGTAGAATGTTTAAACACACACCACACACACGACATCACGACATCTTAAATAAAATATCCTAAACAAACAACCAAAAAATCAATTAAAATCGATTTTATTCTCAGTCGAAAAACTTTCTCTAAATACTGTTGTGGGAAAGTAAAAACAATGCGGTAGCAACTCTATAGTGTACGTCCAGACACAATGAAACTACCAACATTTAATACCCGGCCAACTGCATAGGGGGCAGCACTGAGGTTTACAACCCAGACTTGGAATGAGAAGTCTATAAAGTGAAATGACACTTTATTTCGAGAATGCAATCAAAACGTTTTACAATTGGAAATAGAAACACGTTATTTTTTACATCGTATAACAATATAACGTTACGTAACTAAATCGACTTTTAATTAAAGGATGAAATTCTGCAACACAGGGTGATCATGAACTTTCCACTTCTAAAACATTTAATATAATTAACACAAAAATTATTTTTAGGTTTTCCGATCCCTTAAGTAGTAAAAGGGTGGTTATAATTGATTTATTTTGTTATACAATTTGTCATTTTAGCGAATTTCCATTGGACAAAATGAGCTATTTTAGCATTAACATCGTGTAAGACTCAGATCTGGGATAAAGGTTTTTGATAATTATTAATTAACAATAATAACAATTAACTAGGAAGCTAAAAATGTTGTTTTTTTTGTAAATCATAGTTTAAAAAGTGAATTAATTAATGTGTATAGAGATAAAGTGTTTTGTCAAATTAATTAAGAATTAACCAAGAGCTAAATTATTGTTTTTGTTTTAATCACTGATAACTTCAGTAGCATCGAGTAGAAGGACCTACATTGGAAAGTACCTACCAGGAGAATTTAATCAACACTAAATATCTAATGATTGTAATTAAAGACCCCGAGCATTAAAATCATTAAACAAACTTTTACAAATTTAAAAAAAATACAGGTATCTTATAAAATAAATTATGAATTTCGATAAGTTGGCATTTTAACAATTAAATTAGTAAAGGTAGTAGTAATAATATCAAAATTGGAGAGATAAATTGTAGAAATTAGCAATACGGTTTTATATTTATTTTTTGTTTTGTGTTCTGTTAAATGAGTACAATTTTAGTTATTATTAAAGGTCAATCTTGTTATTGTTTAAATTAGATTTATACATTCATTTCACTTTTGTTATAAATTAGAGAATACAAATCTTAATATATAAAAGAAGAAGTCCTGACTGACTGACTGATTCATAATCAACGTAGAGCCAAAACTATTTAAGCTAGCGGCTTGAAATTTTCAGGGTTACCATGTTACCATGTAGGCGTGTACTAAGAAAGGATTTTGCAAAAAATTGATTTTAACTCCATTAAACTACTTAACCAGTCCAAATTTAATAATCAACTTACAGCCAATACCATTATAGCTAGAGATTTGAAATTATCAGGGTAGCTTCTTACAACAATGTCAAGGTACACAAAGAAAGGATTTTGAAAAAATTTGAATTTGACACCATTGAACTATTTACCCAGTCCAAATTTAATAAACAACATACAGTCAATACTATTATAGCTATAGACTTGAAATGTTCAATGTATCTTCTTACAACAATGTCAAGGTACACAAAGAAAGGATTTTGAAAAAATTTGAATTTGACACCATTGAACTATTTACCCAGTCCAAATTTAATAAACAACATACAGTCAATACTATTATAGCTATAGACTTGAAATGTTCAATGTATCTTCTTACAACAATGTCAAGGTGCACAAAAAAGGATTTTGCAAAAATTTAAATTTGACACCATTGAACTATTTACCCAGTCCAAATTTAATAAACAACATACAGTCAATACTATTATAGCTATAGACTTGAAATGTTCAATGTATCTTCTTACAACAATGTCAAGGTGCACAAAAAAGGATTTTGCAAAAATTTGATTTTGACGCCATTAAACTACTTACCCAGTCAAACTTTAAAAATCAACGTATAGCCGAGACTAGAGTAGCTAAAGATTTAAATTTGAAGGGTCACCACCACATGTAGGGGTGCACTGAAAAACGATTTTCCAATATTCACCCCTAAAGAGGCAAAAATTAGGTGCAACAATTTATAATAGAAACATATGTTTTTTCTGACCTTTTTAAAACGTAACATAGTCACTCTTAGATATATGTAATGAAATATATTTTTCACCGTTTCCCAAAACTCATCCCCTAAAGAAATTGAAAGGGGGTAGAAAATGTAAAAAGGGGTATACAATTTTGCATTGAAAAAATATTTGTTTTGGATCGTATGTTCTAGAAATATGCTATGAAACACATATAATGGAACACATATTTCATTTTTTTTCCAAATTCCTTTCCTAAAAGTTTTAAAATTTAAAAAAGAGGTATAATTGAAGAAAAAGAGTGTTTTAATTGGACAAAAATATTTTTTATCGGCTTTTATTAAAAGTAAAAAAAATATTATTATTATTATTATTATTAATTATTATTATTATTATTATTAATATTATTCTAAAACACAAATTATGATACACGTAATTTAGCATCCCCCCCGAATTCATCCCGTAAAAGGACAAACATATAAAAGAGGTATAAATGTTTGAATTAAAAAAAAATATTTTTTATAAGATTTTCTTAAATTCGAATGGAACAAGTTTGAATAAAACAACATATTCATGTTGTGATTATTTTACAGTGAATATGAAGAAGTATTACGAGTTTAGATAAACACGCTTTTATTAATATATTTTTTTACGTTTCTAAATTATTACATTACTGAAGCAGTGTACGTTTCGTGGGCGTAGCCACGAAGGGTAATGCTAGTTTTTTTTATAACTTATTTAATGTTATATTTGTGTGTTTATAAATTAGCAAACTCACTTTGATTCAAACTTGGTACAAAAACCAATTTTTTGGTAATAGCTTGAACGAGTTCGTTAAACAGCAAAATCCAATTAACAGAATCAAAATGGCGGCCATTTCAACCCTTAAATATCCATAACATTATTTGTCTTAAATTATTTTCAAAATCCAATTTCACCATCGTGATCAGCGTTAAGAATTGCACTAAATAACATTTTCAATTTTTCAAATACGTTGAAATTAAGCAATTTTAATTTGACAGCGTTCAGGGTTCATCTTGAAGATTATTTGAAGACTTTAATGTAGTTTAGGCGTATATTGGTGAAATCAGTTACAAAACGGGTAAGATAAAGAAAAGTACTTTTGAACAGCTAACAAGTCAGCGAGACAGCTGCGTGCCGTGATTATTCACGTGAATTTTTCGGAAATAAAACTGACTGTCAACAAATTGTTAAGGTTTTTACAGCATTTATTTATCACAGTGTAATAGAAAAGGAGGTTAAGACGCGTTCATTGTAAGTCATTTGTAACGCGAGAATAACAACTCCGCCCTCTAGTTAATTACACCCCGGGGGATGTAAACACTCACTAAGCAATATTTCAAATTAATCAGTTGTAGGGTAGTGGTGATAAACTATGAATGTAGCACACTGTCTGTTCATTTGTCAAAATAATTACCGCATTATTACCAGTATTTTGTGTTGTTTTTTCTGCGGTTGGTGGAGAAATAATAGGCTGTAATGCTAAGTTAAAATGTTTGTTGTTATTAGCGAAAATGATAAACGAGCTACTGGAGCGCCATTGTGGTACGATCCCGACCCGTGTTGTGGACATGAGCCTGATTTTATTTTATTATGTTCATTTTATTATACACTAAATTCTTAAATAATACGTAATAAGCCTAACACTGAAGTCAACTTATAACATCAATTGAAATTAAATTTAAATCTACCATATTGACAGAGTGTGGCATGTAACGATAAAAGTACACACAAAAACATTAAATATTAAACTTAAATCAATATTTGCATTGTTATGTTAACTCTGAAGGGTTTCTTCGCTTAACACGTTCACGACGGCGGCCGTATTTACATTTCATAACATTTTGTGTTACGGTAATTAACACGAAATCTCAACTAGAAGCGTAGATTTTTTTCCGTAAAATTGTTAGAATAAGTGTCTATAGGCCTATAACATTTTAGGTGATATTTCACCGGGAAAAAACTGTATTCTATATACGAGTATGTCCGTGCGTCACTGGGGCACACGACGACTATTTGTAAACCATTGCTATAATAGGCGCAGTGCGTCACTGGTGGCACACTGTTATTGATCCGTACACAAAGTTTCAAGTAAAATACTGCATAAGTTGTACGATTTCTACTTTGATGATAAATGTTATAATTGTCAATAAATAGATGTTATTATTTTGAATGTATTTTAATTTTAGTTTACTAATAAACTTCACCAAGATAAAGGAAAAAAATCAATAGGCCAAAATATAATATTATATCATTATATTTAAAATTAAGTTTAAAAATTAAAATAATGCTTCTAATATTTCTATTGAATTTAAATTTGTTAATTGAAATTACAATTAAATTTAATTAAATTTTAAATTACCTATAAGCTGCGCCATAGTAAAGCAACAAAATACAATAGACCAAAATCTAATCCGACTATAGAATACTTTAAAATGGTTGTACAGCAAAATTCTAGGCTTCAAATATGGGCGTCATCATAAATAGTCCATAGAAGTAAAAAAGGAAGGGCGTCACTCGTGGCACACGGCGCCTATTTTGAAGACGAGCGTGCGTCATTGGTGACACATCTCGCTGTACCAGCAGTTGCAGCGTGCGTCACTATTAACGCACGTGGTCGTGAACGTGTTTAGGCGTATGGATAATTTATAATAAGAAGTTGATGGTCTTCCACATTGACATGGTCTTGCAATGTATAAAACGTAGCGAACGTTTTGATCGCATCTTCCGCAAAATGTATTTATATTTGTTTAATTTTCACGTAATAATATCACGTCCCTAAACATACGTGAGTTGTTTCAAGCCAAAATATCCATATATTCTTTTATCGCATAACTTAAGTTAAATTCAGAAGTAACTATAATCCTTCCTTGACAAAACATAAGGAAAACAGAAGAATGTATTTTCAAACGTTCAACGGAAAGGAAATGTTTAGCTGTTGCATTTGTACTTCCGTTCCGCCTTTGACGAATTTATTGGGCTCCGCGGCTTGCCCTAGTTTGGCTGAGGGAAGACGACGTCGGTTGAATATTCAGAGAGTGTATGAGGTGCTTACATTGGAGGATACAGCGAAACGAATGTCCTCTGTCCTTAGCCAGGACACGAATTCACAGAACAGATGAGAGGAGTGGGTTTGTAATAAGAATTGTTCGATATGGAAGAAAACAGCTTTACAGTATTCGAATGAGGGTGAATACTTAGGTTGGGCAGGGCGCTAGAGTCAGGGGTGAGTCTTGCTGTATAATTTGTCAAGTTAAGGGAGCGAAAAAAATCCAATATGGCTGACGTTCTTTGGAGATGCAAAACTACCTAACACTCTTTAATACGTAAATAATCGCTACAGGCAGCTGTCTCGCTGACGTGAAAAAAGTGAATTTCAAAAAGTATTTTTCATTATGTTACCCTTTTTTGAAATTCTAATTTTACCATCATAACCAGCACTAAAATCTGCTTGTAAATCAAACATTCAAATTGCATTAAAAATTTGAAAATAAGCCCTGACAGCCGTCAAAATTTTTTTTCTTATTTCAATGGATTTTTGAAAATTCAAAATGCTAATTTTTGTAGGTTTTAACGATGATTATGCAAAGTTTCAAAATGATTTATGACAAAAAAATGTATGATTTTTTAAAATTAAATGGCTGCCATTCTAAAACTGTTGAACGAATTTTGCCGCTTAACGAACTTGTGCAAGTTAGGCTATTATCAAAATCAATTTTGCGTCAAGTTTGAATCATATCCGACCAAAATTGCGAACGTGAGCGTGATAACACATACATATAAAAAATAAAATGTTAACGACCTCTCAAAATGTGATATAGAGATCAGGATCGGTGCTCATAAGTAGAGATTCTGGGACCATGATGGCGTCTCCACTAACTCACTTTTCCAAATTTCAAATAGAAATTCACTTATTATCTCTTTAATTTCAAAATTGTTACCCACATGAATTGTACGAATAAGTGAAACGTTTATATTGTGTGTATGTGTGTGTGTGTGTGTGTGTGTGTGTGTGTGTGTGTGTGTGTGTGTGTGTGTGTGTGTGTGTGTGTGTGTGTGTGTGTGTGTGTGTGTGTGTGTAGTATTTAAAATAACGAGAGTGTTTAATTGTAAACACCCGATAATAAAACAGTTGTATGTGCTTCATTCTTACGTGGATATAATGAACTATCTTGTTTAAGCATTTAATATAAACGTACTAATATGATAACCTCTTATGAGAGATATGTGAGCCTCTCTGTTGGTTGCACCTTGCGGCAGATGGTTCAACTATATTTAAATAGATGATAGTATTTAAATATAGTCTCAAACGTCTACAACTCTGTCCTTGCACCATGCAGCGATCGTAGTGGCAAATATTCGAATTAGTTGGACCTCTGGTTACTGGACCTAACCTAACCTAACTTAATTTAACTTAATAATGTATTTATCTAATTATTGTAACGAATCGTGCTAAAATCATATAATATTGCATAGTTATATCGTAAAACCGTTCTAGTGATATAAAATATTTTGTTAAAAACAAAATGGCGACTAGTGGCGATACGAAGCATTTTGGGATATATATTTTTGTTAATTCTGATTTGAAAAACCATCTTTATTTTTAGAAACACCCTGTACAGATATCAGCTTCGACTGATATGATTTTTAAAAATAAAACAAAATCAAAACGGATGTTTAAGTTTTCACTGAACAAAAATAAAATTATATCGGTTCTGCCATAAAAATTCGAAGCAAAATGCAATATTCAGAATAGAGTAAAGCTTTGAAACTGCAATCCAAATGTAATGGTTTTCCTTTGTTACGAAGGGATTTCGTAAATTGCAAACATCTGTTCTGGAATTATCTGTGTTCACACGATTCTGGACTCGGATATTTTATAAAATTGAGTAATAAATAATGTTAAATCTGTTACATGCAATATTGACATGTGATCGTTACTTTTTTAATTTAATTTAATACTTTAATATTTTGCTGAAAACAATTTTATAATAGCTTTGTGGAATTTCTATTTTAATTATTTTACTCAGGCAAACAAATTTAATAATATGAAACAAACCAAGATTTCAATTTTTGTATTTCACAATCAAATTAAAAAACCAACCCTAACGTTTTCATTTACACTTTCTTTTAAATCAAATTTCATCATAATCAACGTAAAGACTTGATTATAGTAACATTTAAATTTTCAAATGCAATTAAAATTACTAAAATAAAACTTACGTCGGTCAAAATTAATTTTCGATTTTTCAATAAAAATTAAACGTATTAATATTTACGCATAATTTAACATATGTTCAAAGAAACGTTTTTTTAAATGATTTTGGAATATCCGAAATTTTGAAACGGTTGAAAATACGTTGTTTCCCTGAAAGCAGCCAATTTGCCTACATTAACACTTAATGCCTAATTTGAAATAACGTAAATTAAATTTCCGAATTACACTGAAAATATGGAAAATAAATTTTGCCGCACTCGAATTCAATTACGTATTTCATAATTCAAAAATCTTAATTTATGTAGATTACTGTAATTATAATGGAAAATTACTTTTAAAAAATTTAACCTAATTACGATTTTAATTACTATTATTTTTAAGATTTGCTGTAACCGCCTATTTACATTGTTGAATGGATTTTTCTGGCTAACGAATTTGTTCAAGCAACTGCCAACATCAATTTTTGTGCCAAGTTTTTAAATCATAAGTCCAAGTTAATAAAAAAATTGATTTGTAATGCGCGGGCTCAAATTTAGTTACACGCACACACACACACACACACACACACACTCGCACACGCGCGCGCGCGCGTCACCATTTTAAACAGCATTACATTAAATTCTGTATATATTAGAATTTTAAAGTTTCAAATCTAAACGAAAATTTTAAAAAATGAACCGCTGTCAAAGAATTTTTTAAAATTCCAACGTCCTAATTTATGCAGTTTTTAACGCTGGGTGAAATCGGATTCTCAAAAATATTTACCATAAAGAAATTATAAATATTTAAAGATTTGGAGTAACCGATTTTTTTAAACTGTAGAACGAACTTTGCTGGTTAACAAGCTTGTTCAAGTTTTTAACCAAATTGATATGTAATGTGTAGCTTAAATTTAAGCAGACTTAAATTGCGACACACACACACACACACACACACGAATAAAATTTGCTTATATCATACCATGTAACGAATATTGCCAGAAACACCGATATCATATACTTGTATAGTAACACGCATGCGCGTTGGATGTTTTCTATAAACATTTGCGTGGGTCAAGGCACAAGTATGACAAATTGCCGATCCCTGTGGTACGCGACTACGTACGCAGTTCTAATCAATGTAATTTTACGGAGGGAATTACGTTAAGAGCGGACATGATAATTTATTAAAACGAGGCTCCTAAAACGGGTCAAATTTAATTGGCGTTCGTCATACTGGAAACAACAACAAAATTATACGTTTTGTGTGAAAAAGTTAACAGGCAAACTGGGAAAGCGGAAGAATTTACTTCCAGCGACAAAGTTTTCTAGATTTGACGCTGTTGGTAGTTAAGGTGAACAAGTGATAGTTAAAAAAATAAATAAAATGTAATCTACTTTCTACTATATACTTTTTTATTCGGGCTTTTGCAATTACTTGTGTAAATAGAACAACAGTTTGTTCTCAAAAGCCTAAAATAAAACTAAAAAAGCTCAAAACCTTAAACAGAAGACAAGGCTTGTGTTAAGAAAGTACGTAAAACTAGGAACAAACTACCATCCTGAGCGCCAAAATAAAAAAATCTGTTAACTATATTTCCCTTCTATTTGATGTAGGCCTGGCAGTTAGTTTATTGTCGAAATTAAATTGTAAATTGTCTTTCATTTCAAATTTGATACACTGTATTCAGTTACGATTTTTGTTATATGATACAAGTTTGAACAAAATCAATGATCAGATTTTGTTAAATTATTTTCGATTTTTACATTTTTCATTCCGACCACGTGCAGTTAGTATAAATGTATTATTAATAAACATTAATTTAGAAAAAACGAACACATTTTTTTTAACTCACTAATTTCCAGAATTGTAAACACGTTTGTTTCAAAGTGGACCAAGCTCAAATACTCAACAGTGCTGTGAGAAACACATTGAACAACTTGTCAACATTGTAACTGACAGCTAATTATGCAGGAAAGAAGAAGTCACATGATCGTCTATGATTGTGAACCTCTTGCCAGCAGGTAACAAAGTGAATTTGGGTCCCAGGACTACAAGGATAAACTAGATAGTGGTCTGCTAACACTCATGTAACGCACCAGTCTACAGAACTAAAATCCAAGAGGCATAGTTGCACAATAGTTCATGTGATCACGGTGCCAGGGGCGCCATCGAAGTTTGTAACCTCAAAATATTAACGTTGGCTCTGCTCGGCAGCACTCGTCCTAATACTATTTTAATGTAAATTCAATTATACACACTACTGGATCATTCGTTTTCATCACGTTAACTAACTGCTTGCTGTGATTAATTTTAAATTAAACTATTTTTAAATGGTAAACTCTTAATTTTTCTTGTTTATCATTTCCGATCTAGATTTAAAACGTTTAGCGTAATTACACCCGCACGCACACCAGCCAGCTCGCACACCACTCATGCTCGCGCGCGCGCACACGCACTCACGAACTCACGCTTGCGCGCTCGCACGCACACACACACACACACACAGCCATTTTACTCAGTTCCAAGGTCGAGTCTTTGAAGTTCATAATTTTAAATTCCTTTAGAAGTTGACAAAACGTGATTGCACTGAATAATAGATTACCTAAAAGTACTATTAACATTTTATTGATTTTTAATGACAAGCGATTTGACCTTATCAAACGTCTTAATAAAATATTTAACAACGGTCATTTATACTTCAATGCCAACCTATTTACTTATAGTTAAATCCAAGCAAATCTGGTGTTTTTTTAAGTCGCGTTACGTTGGAAATACCAGCGGAAAGAATGGCTCAACGCCTAACGTGTGAATATATCATGTGTTTTGCAATAAATAAAAAATGGTGTGTACATTTCAAACGCCCTTATATTATCCACAACGAAACGTTTAGGCAAAGAACATATAAACAAAATGCTTACTGGTAATGGGGAGTTCTTAAGGGCTTATAGTTCAGAACAGAAAATCACTCAATATACTTTAAATGCCGATTTGGTGTAGCGGTGTTGTAAATTTCTGCATGCTTTCCTTTTCCCCGCATCCACTCCGTTGTCAGAGATAAATAGTGTGGTAATAACCGCTCACGTTAGGCTGCAGTGTCGCAGCCTAGCACTGGAAGTATAAAACTTTGACGATCTGATTAACAATATTTACTATTGACGTAAGTAAAATATATACATTTTAAAGAACTTCCAATAAGTGACGTGCATGTCAGGATCGGCGGTCATTTCTAAAACCCAGTTCAGGGCTTTACTATGAAGTTAAAATATCTCATTTTTAATGGAAATTCGCTAAAAAGTATAAACATAAAGGCTAACATAAACCTAACCTGTTCAAGGTTTTACTATGAAGTTAAAATATCTCATTTTTTAATGTAAATTCGCCTAAATGTGTTAAACATAAAGACTAACCTAACCTAACCTGTTCACGATTTTACCATGTAGTTAAAATATCTCATTTTGCAAAGGTAATTCGCTAAAAAAGTATAAACATAAATGCCAACCTAACCTAACCTGTTCAGGGTTTTACCATGAAGTTAAAATACCTTATTTTCAATGGAAATTTGCTATAAAATATAAACATGCCTGTCCTGGCATTTCCCTACGGCATTTTTAGCCCCTGTCTAAACTCACCCTCCACATTATATGTTGTGTAACGTAAAGAAAGAAAGTAAAAGGAAAGATATAAGTTGTCTGGAGCTTGTGCCGTTAAGTTACTCCGATAAAAATGTGTTTTAGTTTTTCTTTCTTTCGTTCCTTTTCTCTATTCTTTCCGCGCCCAGTAACTACGCATCCGACTTGACATGATGGAAGCAAATTTGACAATTACTACAAAACTGCTTACCATCACATAAACATGAAATTAGTTTTTGTTTAAATCTGATTTCGCTAAAATTATCAGCGAAGAAAAACTGCATTAAAATATATTTTAATTAAATGGTTAATATGAAAATGAACCTTTTTCAGATTCGGTTTGGTATTTTCAAATCTGTTCAATTGTATTGAATCGTTTTTGCAGACTTTAACGTTGATTACGAGAGTGAAATCAAATTTTCAAACAGGTAAATATAAGAAGTAAAAAACGTTTAGTAAGCAAAAGTATTTTTTCGAATAGCTACAGTTTTGAAATATTTCAACGGATTTTGATGGGTCTGAGCATTGAACAAACTTGTCTAAACAACAAAGTCGATTTTTATTACAAGTTCGAATCAAATCGAATCAAAATTACGAAATGTTTTAGGATTCAGGATCGGATACATTTCAAGGTTCGGGTTTGCTTTTTATTGAGATGGCATCTCCAAAAACTCGTTTTCCACTGGAATTTATTAATACGTTTACTAAAAGAAACGTAAGTTCAAGTCTGAACACGATATTACAGTGGCACTGGCTAACTTTGCACACCTGGGTCCACGAATATGCATTAATCCTGCCTTCTATATTATCTTGTCTACGGTTGAAAGAACAGAATTTCTCTTTGCTCGTTGTAGTATTATAGAAAAAGTATTAAAATCGTCTAAAAATACGATACAACAGATATTTGATACTACTTAGAAATCAAAACACAAATGTATATGTGAAATGGTTATTTCAAACTAGGCCTTAAAAAATAACACTTAATTTTGCCAGAAGTCGTAAGGTCATATTCATATTTTGTGTCAAATTAGAAATGGTTTGCCCATAACATAAACTAAATAAAGGTTTATTTCAAATTTAGACTGGTGGCCCAAATTGGATTATTTGAACTAGTGAATTTAAAGAAATTCAAAACACGTTTTTCTCAAAGTTGAACCTCATGACAAAAAATGGGTTATTTTTATTTAAATGTACCAAAATTATACTACTTAAGGGAACTCATAATAGGTTTTATCACAAATTTGGAATTGGGGGGTCTAACACTTTGAAAAAAATCTTTATGAATATATTGATATAATACTCAGGGAGATAAAATTAAATGTGTACGAAATCAAGATACTACATGTATGGTTTTCTTCCAATTTGGAATAAGGGAGCCCTAAATGGAGGCCGTTAAATCTGCAACAAACAAAATAATAAATGGCATTTAAGGGTAGTGATTGGAAAATAAAAACATTCTGCCAAATTTCAGTATTAAAACGCGACGATTTATACTAAAACAAAATGAATGGGGAAGTTAAATTAGAAAACAATAGGTTCTGAGTGTATGTAAGAGGGGGCACTCGGAGAAAGTGCTTCACCCAGGGCGGGCTTTTTCTTTTGTGTTTTTGGAGTGTCAATTTCATCTCTTTAGCTTTATGGAATTGTTTTGCTTTGGGTTCGCTGGTTTTGATAAAAGGAAAGTATCACTAACCGAATGTAATTTATGGTACACTCGATATTTATTGGAAAAATTCAGTCAAAGTGTGTAATAAAGTTGGTGATGATTGTTTTAGTTGGTTCAAATTTAATAAATGAAAGATATTTTTTCTATTTAATATGATTAACGAAATTGATTTTATGATTTGTTCTAACTTTCTTACGATATATAATATTAAAAAAATATTGTGATAGTGAAAAAAATCAATATTAATATTATGTTAACCAATTTCCATTAGAAAATGAGTTATTAGAGTGGCTGTTATGAGTTAGTAGAGAGACTAGAAATAGGTCCCAGACGGAGACTGAAATCAGCGCCGATGCTGAGCTCTAAGTCACTTTTTGAAGTGTCATTAAATTTTTTAATAAATATACAGTATATGAGTGGAGGGGTAGCACTTTCATGTTTACAATTTTAGTTAATTTCATTCAAACTTGCCGCAAACATTTACCTTGGCGGTGTAGTAACCTTGGACCCAGCAAAACAAATTTTGTTAGCAGTTTCAAAACTGCGACAATTTCAAATGTGTTTGAAAATTCGATTTCATCATGTAAGTTGCTTTAAAGCCGCTGAATTTGAATTTGACAGCGGTCAGGGTTCGTTTTCGTATTTACAAAGCATTTTGAATGTTTAGTATGCCAGATTTGAATTGTGTTTATAATTGTAAAACAAGAATTTTAAGGAAGAGTAGGATGAAAAATTATTGTTGGAAGTTTGCTTCTAGCACTGCAGCACTACACGAACCGTATAAGAATGTACCAAGGAGATTCCGTGTGTACGTTATGCAGTTAGGAAGGCAAAAGGCTCTTTTCAGCAGGAAATAAAGCGTGTTTGGTTCCTAGTATGCTGAGGACCTGCAGCAGAATGAGCTAATCGGTGGATTGCTGGACTCCTTTGATCGCTGTGCCAACATCCACCAGAACCCTTAACATCTTATAACAAAAATCTACATCGGGGAGGGGGCATCCTAAAATATAATATAACCACAGTCGAGTATATTAACCCAATTTATTATAAACCGCAAATTTATTTTAGTTAAAATTTGGTTGTCGTAATTTTTCATATGACTGAAACCAATTGAACCGATTTTGAGAAATTAGGTCAATTTGACAGTTCAGGGAATAAGGAAGTTTGTAAACGTTTGCACCATTTGTTTAATGAAATCATAGATGCACATTTAACATCATCTGTGTTATATCACAGATACCAATCTCATCATCGAGTTAATCTATTACGCAGAGTGTTTTCCCAGTAAGTAGAATTTCCTATAAAGTTACCTCACAGATGATATTAAAATTCAATTTGTAGAATCTATATTTTACAGCGGTTGGATAACTTTTTAAGTAATTAAATTAAGCGCCATCTTTCTAAAGTGGTTACAAAAGCGAAATGATTTAAGAAAATTGTTTCAGTAGTGTGTGCTTGAACTTGTTATTCCCCGCAAAGTTTTTTGTGAATTTTTGTAGAAATCTACGATACAAAAATCGTTAACATTGAGAAAAGTGACATTTTCTAAGGTTTCCAGCAATTTCTTGGTAAATTGTTTTAAATAGTATTTTTAGTTAAACAACTACGGAATATTTATTACAGAAACTTGAGTAATTGTTGCCTGCTCATCCTGTGTCTTATTTTATATTACCTTGTTTTGTATCACACACACACACACACACACACACACACACACACACACACACACACACACACACACACACACACACACGTGGGTACGGATTATGTACCCAAGCGAGCATGGCTCATAAGCCTAATCTCGTCGGCGATTCCTGTCTGGTGAAAGCCCCGGTGGTCGCTTCCGGTCCCAATATCGGACGTGAGTGGGACCAATCTCACGATCAAGCTACCGCCCAAGTATCATCAGTGGTCAACATGGCGACCATTCCACCAGATCCTACGGTTAACGTGGTGGCCGTAATTTTACCATCTGTAGTCAACTTGGTGACCCCGTCGAGTTCTTGTGAGGTCAACATGGCGACCGTAACTACACCACCAGAAGTCAACTTGGCGACTTCATTAGAATCTGCTCTGGTCAACCAGGCGACCTCTTCTAGAACTTCAGGAGTCGACACGGTGATTGCGCCGCTATCGCCGAGTGTCAGTCTGACAACGAAGTTGGTGGTAGCAAGTAGTCTGTCGTATAAGGAAACTTTTAACTTGTAGTCAAACGTGGCTTTCTTGAGACTGGGGGAGAAAGTGGGAGAGATGGCGCAGTTTCTCCAGGAAAACACAATATCCACAATCAAATCCGCAAGTTGGTCGCTGCCATTCAGCAGCAGTCCAAAGAGCGAAAGTACCAGCAGTTCAGATACTGCGAAAGTACCTGGCAAGAGAAAGAATCTCAACGCAGGAAATGTCCTCCCAAGACCAAAGAGAGTGAGACTCAATCAAGCCCTTCAGGGATCACAATAAATGCGGACACCTCCTCTGGCAAGCGGAAAACTGTGCATGAAGAGGCTGGAAGTGTAAAAAGGCAGAAAGTTGAGAGTCTTGCATGCCCTAAAATAGTTGTGTCGGAGAAACAACCGCAGGAGGTCCAGACACCGATCGCGAAGGCATTGCTAAGAGCGCTAGAATATGGCAAACGCTAGCTCACAGGAAACCGGAAAAGAAGAAAAATTACCCGGAAGTACGACGTCCAAGACAGTCTCGATCTTAGGTCGCCTAATGCCATAATGGTTATGGTGAAGGAGGGAACCACTTATTCTTAAGTATTGCGACGCTTGAAAGAAGAAACCGGTCTTGCAGAACTTGGAACAAAAGCCAACCGGGTTAGGAAGAGCGCAGCAGGTAATATGATTCTGGAACTAAATAAAGAGGAATCATCTGCCGACACAGATGGTCTTCGCAAAATCATGGAAGGGAAAATTCAGGATTTAGCAGACACCAGAGTCCTATCCCAAGAAGAGCAATTTGAGGTGAAAGACCTCGACGAACTGGCAACGGTTGAGGAAGTAAAAAAAGCCCTGCAAACCCAGCTGGGCAAGCTGGAAAAGGACTTCGAAATACAGGTGAGGTATATCCGGAAGGCATACGGAGGGACACAAACAGCAGTCGTTTCGCTGCCCCTTGAAATTTCAAAGGAGGCTCTAAACATGAAGCATGTTAGAATAGGGTGGGTCAGCTGTCGTGATCGAGAGAAACTAATTCTCCGTCGATGTTTCAAGTGCTGGTCACTTGGACACAATGCCAGCAAGTGTTCCGAGCCTGACCGTTCAACTAAATGTGGGAGAGAGGGACATAAGGCTGATGGTTGTCCAAACCCACCACACTGCGAATTATGCCATGGGCTTAGGAAAAGTGATCATGCGGCCAACAGCTACAGGTGCCCATTGTACCAGAAGGCCCTTCAGTTAATTGGAAAATGAAAGTGCTCCAACTGAATCTTAACCACTATCAGTCTGCGCAAGATCTTCTCTGCCAGACGGAAGATAGACATAGCAGTATTATGTGAACAGTATTCAAACCCTATGTATTTGCCGTCAAGGACATCGGAGAGTACTAACAGGGCGGCCATCTGGGTGTGTGGAGGCTTACACGTCCAGTCTGGTGGCTTCACCGATTTCTTCTGTCGGGCCAAAGTCTGGGGAGTGTACATATTTAGCGTGTATGCGCCTGCAAGCCTTGAAGAGTTGTCCAAGCATAGAAGAGTTTGAAGCGCTTCACACGAGACGAGAGTCTGTAGCAGCTGAGCTTTGTCCTGTCATTATAAGTGGGAGATTTTAATGCATGGTCAACTGTTTGGGGCAGCAGAGACACCAACAGACGTGGCGAATCCCTTCTGGATACCATCGCAGCATTGAACCTATTGGTTGCTAACACCGGCTCTGAGCCTACATATGAAAGAGCGGGCTTCACTACATGGATCGATGTGACCTTTGCCAGCGAGGACCTGATGCTGGCATACGCAAGTGGACATTAAGCAAACATTTCACCGTTAGCGACCACAACACTATTTTTTACGAAATTGTTGGCACAGGGAACTCTTGGATCTCCCAACCAAAACAGCGATGTAAATGGAATCCTAGGTCGCTCGACCCCGCTTGCCATAATGCTTGAGGGTGGTCTACTTTTGGAGGGAACTCCGGAACAAATGACTAAATCTTTGATAGAAAAATCTTTGGATTCGCCGATAACCTTGCGGTGGTTGTTGAAGGGACGTTTTTGGAAGAAGTTGAGGTTCGGGCCTACGAGGCAGTGAAGTTGATCCGGAGATGACTGATATCTATGGGTCTGCAGTTCGTCAATCATAAGACTGAGATCGTGATTGTGACCAGCATGAAAAAGAGGGAAACAATAATGCTTACAGTTGGATATATGCAGGTAAGTTCCGTCCCAGCCCTTCGATACCTTCGTGCGTGGGTTGACGCAAGATTCTGCTTCAGGGAACATCTCCAGGCAATTAGTGAAAATGCGGCGAACGTGACAGGAGCCCTTTAAAGCCTCATGCCTAATCTGGGAGGTCCAAGACAGGCACGCCGCCGACTCCTGGCTGGGGTAGTAAGCTCAGTGCTCCTTTACGGAGCGCCGATTTGGAGCCAGGCTATGACGATCGCGAGCTATACGCAAGCTATATGTGCACCGCCGTGCGTTGCTGCGTGTCGTGGGTATTTACCGAATAGTTTCCTACGACACTGCATGCGTAGTGGCAGGAGAACCCCCAATGGAGCTAATGGCTGATGAAAGAGCGAGGCTCTACTCGCGCAAGCGAAGTGCTGAGCCGCGGTATAGTCATACAATCGCAATTACAGAGGAGCGAAATCGGACTCTGGGGACATGGCAGCGATAGTGGGACGAATCAACAAATGGACAATGGACATACCAACTCATAAGTAACAGGCCAGCCACCTTCCCACGAAGTAATGCCTGGTGGCGGTTCCGTGGGGGGGTTTACAGAAGAGGAATGCTTTTGGTGGTTTTTTTAGTGGGTAACAATATATCTTGATTTTGAGCTTGAGTTTGAACTTAACTTGGGTCCCACACTCAGTGACGGTACGCTACTCCAGGTAGTCAATAAAAGATTTTCCCCCCTCTTTTTTGGCATTGCAAAAAAAAACGAACACACACATACACAAGCACACACACACACACACACACACACATATATATATATATATATATATATATATATATATATATATATATATATATATGTATGTATAATTAACAACTTTTTTAGATTTTACATTACGTGTTCCTTTCAAGTCCCAGGTCCGGGTCTTAATATGTTTATTGCTGCAATAGCTCATTTTTCAATACATATTGGCATAAAAAATAGAATATTATATAATTACAGACAAAAAGATCCTAGCTTTATATATTTCTTTAATATGTATCTCTGAAATTCATTTTTCTCTTTTCGATTACAATTCCATATGTTTCTATTGTAAAGCTATTCTTCAAGCATCCCTCCACAGCACCACCCCTACATAAAGTTTACGAGCCGCTGCGTCGTTGATGTCGGCAGCCATTTTATTACAACCCACACATCTCGGTGTTGTGACGTCATACTACACTTTAAAGTTCATTGATTTTGTTCAGGGTTAGCTTTACTAGCAGCAGCCTGTACAGTGCCCTTCCCTATAACACATTGCTTTCATTAAATACACAATTGATTTATTAACACGTTCCGCGCTTAAACAAAACAAATGGTGCAAAAACACTTCGAAAACTTTCTCTTGCGTATAAATTATTTCACGAAAAAACTGGCTTCAACGTATTTTGTGTGTGTGTGTGTGTGTGTGTGTTGTGTTTCTTAATGTGTTTTTGTTTTTATGTGTGTTTGTGTTTATGTGTGTGTGTGTGTGTGTGTGTGTGTGTGTGTGTGTGTGTGTGTGTGTGTGTGTGTGTGTGTGTGTGTGTGTGTGTGTGTGTGTGTGTGTGTGTGTGTGTATGTGTGTATGTGTGCATGTGTTTGTTTTGTATTTATCTGGGTTTGCTTTTGTGTGTGTGTGTGTGTGTGTGAGTGTGCGCTCGCGCGTTATCATTCTCACGAACTTTTTAACGAAAAATAATCGTTTGCGACAATAGTCTTGATGAATTCATTGCCCCGCAAATTGCGTTCGAGTTTAAAAATAGCTGTCACACATTTTAAAAATAAATCAAGATTTTTAATCTTACTAATAATTTTGAAAATCGGTTTCCGTCACAGTAATCAGCGCTAAAACCTGTATAAAGTAGAAATTTACGACTTTAAAATTCGCTTGAAAATACGAAAAGGGAATTAGAGATCAAGGTTTATTTTCTCTTTTTCAATGCATTTTAATACGCGATCTTATGCTGGTTTCAACTGATCACAAAAAATCAATTTTGTTAAAGGCTATGATTGACTGAACGAAGCGTTGTCTCTGTTTCAAATCGACCATTCGTCTTTTTTGTTTGGTTTGTTTGTTTACTGCAGAGTGTGCAGACCTGCACCTATTGAGAGGATTTAGACGTCCCTCGCGGTACCCGAGTCTAACATACACTTACACTTAACAACACTACAATGACGACTTTAACACTTTACACTTACACTGTAACGCAGTTCACCTGCTTACAGAGTCGAAGATGCTCTTAAATTTCTTTAAGCGCACCTTCGACCCGGATACACTCTTTGGAGTGGGTTCTATTATATTAGAGCTGCAGTTTTTAGTTTAAATTTTCTTTATTTATTAAATTTAATAGGAAAATAAATCTTTGTATTGTTTTTTTCTTCTATTTGCCAATGAACACTTTTCGTTATAATACTTTCTTCTATTTCGTTCGCTGGACACTTTTTCTTCTATTTGCCACTGAACACTTTTCGTTATAACACTTTCTTCTATTTCGTTCGCTGAACACTTTTTCTTCTATTTGCTACTGAACACTTTTCGTTATAACACTTTCTTCTATTTCGTTCGCTGAACACTTTTACCACTGAACCCGGAAACGGCTGACTGTCTGGCGATCTGCGCTGGACTTCTCAAACGGAAGAGTAGCTGACACCACACGTCGTTGCTTAACTCTTGCTACTGAACTGGCATAGACGTAGTCGGCTCAACTTGCTGTTCTTCGGAACCGGAAGTCGACGGCCTAATGTGTCATTACAGCATAGACAGGAGAGGAACTAAATAAGTTATCGGCTCAACACGCCGGTATAACTCCGAGGAAGGAGTGACTATCGGCTCAGCACGCCGGTATAGTCCACGGAGGTACAGTCGGCTCAACACGCCGGTACCGCACTAGGATAGGCCTGTCGGTGGGTAGAGTTCGGGCCGGAGTAGGTTATCGGCTCAGCACGCCGGTATAACCCCAAAGGAAGGAATGACTATCCGCTCAGCACGTCTGTATAGTCCACGGATGTACAGTCGGCTCAGCACGCCGGTACCGCACTAGGATAGGTCGGTCGGTAGGTAGAGTTAGGGCCGGAGTAGATTATCGGCTCAGCACACCGGTATAACCCCAAAGGAAGGAATGACTATCGGCTCAGCACGCCGGTATAGTCCACGGAGGTACAGTCGGCTCAGCACGCCGGTATAGTCCACGGAGGTACAGTCGGCTCAGCACGCCGGTACCGCACTAGGATAGGTCGGTCGGTGGGTAGAGTTCGGGCCGGAGTAGGTTATCGGCTCAGCACACCGGTATAACCCCAAAGGAAGGAATGACTATCGGCTCAGCACGCCGGTATAGTCCACGGATGTACAGTCGGCTCAGCACTCCGGTACCGCACTAGAATAGGAAGGTAGGGAGGGTTTGGGCTGGAGGAGCCCAACTGCCTTCTGAAGCGCTGTGCAGCTGCTTATATCCTCTGGTTCTGATGGTGGGGTAAGATGTTATCTTGTTTACTTAGTGCATATCTGTACTAGAGATTATCAAATTTTGTTTATTTAGCTTATCTCAACTTAATAAAACTAGGGTTTAAATCACTTCATTACAACACTTACATTTAGGGAGGCAATAATAGCCTCAATGTGCTTTTCGCCTTTAAATAACAAAAATTTGTATTTGTTGTCTCTATAACAACAAATAGTAAAACATTTTCGTGTTTAATTTTTTTTTCAATTTATTCATAATATATGTACAAACTAGCTGAATACCCGTGCTTCGCTACAACGGTATAAAAGTTTAGAACATAATGTACGAAAAAGTTGAGAGGCAACGTAAAAAAGTGTTAAACTTTAAAGAGATTTTTTTTTTTTTTTGGTGTTTAACGTCCGACTATTGTGCACACTTGGGCTAATGCAGACGGCCTTTAAAGAGAATAAAATTGCATTTATGGCCGAAGATTTTTCAACGAAACATATCGGAACATCTGTTTAACCGGTATTCATTGAAATACGGGATAGTAGCAACTGTTTAGCCGGTATGCATTGAAATACGGGACACTAGCAACTGTTTTACCGGTATGCATTGAAATACGGGACAGTAAAAAAAATGTTTTTTGTTTTTCAAAATCTGGTATTATTATCAGCTTTAAATTCAGCACAAGATTAATTAAGATAAATCTGTAATTAATTAATTGAGATTAATCAAAATTATGATTACGTTCTGCAGGCCTGAATAAGATAGTGAAATCATATTTTTTTTAAATCGTAAAACATGAAAGTTAAAGTTTTAATATTCGCATTCATCACATGAACGAGATAGTTGCGTGAAGCGATTATCCTTCTTCTTGGAAGTTTCAATATGGCGTTATTGAGCCCTGGCTGTTGTGACGGATGATTGATCACTTGGTGAGCTGAATATGTGAAAGGAATAGGCTAGATCAAGAGAGATAAATGACAAAAGTGACAAAGAAAATATAGACGGGGAGAAACAAATAAATACGCCCTACAGTGTAAAGTACACTTTCAGAGCTGTATTAAATAGGGTTATTTTAGTGATATTGAACCTAATTTTATTTAAAACCAATAATTTTTTAAAAAACAAAACTTTTATCTGTTGAAATTCAGACCCAAATATTCAAACTTCAGGAATCAGCGTTAACAGTAAGGGTAAGGCAATAGCAGTGATTGAGCCACCAATTAAAAACATATTTTTCAGAAACGTAGCAGACTGATCTGTGCTTTAGCCACATCGACCTCTGAATCCTTTACAAATGTTTAAATATAAGTTGGTCATGTTCGTTACGCAGCGACATCCGTTCAACCGTTTAAAAATGGCAGACAATTCAAATATTAAAACACTCAATTTTTTAATGAATTTCCAGTTGGAAAATTAGCTAATGGAGCAATCATTTTAAGACCAAGATCGAAAACCTTGAAATGAATGCTGATCCTAACATCTTATCACATTTAAGGGGTTCGTTTCCATTTTACATACACACACACACACACACACACACACACATATATATATATATATATATATATATATATATATATATATATATATATGTGTGAATAATTGTGCGTGCGAGTGCGAGCGCGCGTGTGGGTGTGTGCGCTTTTTTGTGTGTTTGTATTTGTGTGTGCGCGCGTGTGTGTGTGTGTGTTAGTATTTGTGTATATGTTTTTGTGTGAGTATGTATTTGTATGTGTGTGTGTGTATGTTTGTGTGCGTGCGTGCGTGCGTACGTGTGTGTATGTGCGTGTTGGTATTTGTATGTATATGTTTGTGTGTGTGTATGTTTTTTGTGTGTTTGTATTTGTGTGTGTATGTTTTGTTCGCGCGTGTGTGTGTGTGTGTGTATGAGTGTGTGTTACAGTATGACTCTCTTGACAGCTTATTCTCCAGCACTCGGCCATCCGTGTGTATGTTTGTTTTATGCTTTTTCCTTTCTTTCCCTCCTTCTGCTTTTGCTTAAATATAGACTACTTATTCTCCTTCCATAAGTTTTATAATATTTATTGAATTTGTTCTAGCGATTTTTTTAGTTTTGTTTTTATATTAGCCTTAATTATTTTTTATAACTTTATTTTTCTCTTTATTATTATTATATTTTGTTGTATGTCAATTGATTTGTAAACACAGAGGCGCAGATAGAAAAACAAATTAAGAAGTTTAGCGAAATCTAACGACCTGATTTCGAAAAATCAGGCGATTTTAAAGTTTTTCTCATAGCTACAGATTTAGATTTTTGGAGGATGTAGACGTTAATAATGTTTGCTTTGGGTAATTACAGACTATATTTTAGCAAAATTTAATAAAAACTTTTAAAGAAAATGTTCCTTTTTTTTAAAAATTGTATTTTCTTGCTGCTTGTTTAATTTTATAAAAATCAATTAATTTACTCTCCAGTGATATAAGCAGGCATACGGACATTAAAATCATTTTATATTATTTATAAAAAACTAAAAAATTGCAATTAAAGAGATAAAACTGTCTGATAACGATCTACTACAAATAGTTTGCATTTCATTTTTTTTTCTAAGCACCAAACATTTTTACAATTATAAAATAATCATCACAAACCCCCCCTTTTACCGGACACATCCGGTTCCAAATTACATGGATACAACAATGAGCAGTGACGTCAAAGAAATCCGATACAGAATTTATATCTCTAAAAAAATACGTGAAAACAGCACGTATCTGTATTTGTTTTTGGGTGGAAAGTGATGTCAAATATTTGTTCTAGATTGGTTTTCTGACCTTCGGTGAAAGTTATTTATATTAGTCCCTCGTGTTCAGTTCATATTTGGAGAGTTTTAAATCAATTATGTATATATGGTCTGCACAAGAAAAAACTGACTGAATAATTCAAGACGGGTTTTATTGACATTGTGAAAATCGATTCAAAGAAAATTAATAACCGCGCAAAAACCTGCGCAGGAATCGAGTTTCTCACATTTTTTTATCATTTGAAAATCTGATTTAACCAACAGCACTTTGAACCGCATAGTTTAGCAACTAAAAACATTTAATTGAAAATACGAAAATGAACCCTGACCGTCGCCGAATTTTTTGTCGTGTTTCGAATGAATTTCAATGCACATTTTAATGCTGATGATAAATACGATGGTGAAATCAGATTTTTAAAAACGTGTCAGGCTAAAAACTTTGGACTTTTTTATTTAAAAAACCGCTATTTTGTAACTGCTAAACGTATTTTACTGGATAGAGAACATATCAGAAGATGGGTTTAAGCTATTACCAAAATCGATTTTTATGTTGAGTTTGAATAACTGACAGATATACATGTATTCTGACCCATAGATCACTTTTTGAAGGGCCACCCCATGTTTTTAAATTATTGATATCCTCATTGAATAAAGAGCTATTGGAGAAGGAGGCATCATGGCAAGACCTAAACCATAGATCTTGAAATGAGCACCGATCCTAACCTATACCTCACTATTTCAGGGGGCGTTAATATATATTAAAATTAATTTATAGTTTACAATTAAGAAAGCGAAAATGACCCCTGACCGCTGTAATGTTCATATCGTTATTTCTTTCATAACTTATTAACAAAATTCTCCAATTCACTGAAAATATTATCAAGACCACTTAAGAAGATTTTATTGACGTTTGTTCTGCAAAATTTGATAATTTCGATGGCTAATATGTAATAATGCCTCTTGCAAAAATGATCTATAGGTCAGGATCGGGTTCATTTCAAAATCTCTGATTGGGGTTTACCATAATGACCTGTCCTCAGTAGAAATTCATTACAAAACATAAATTCAGTTAAACAAATCATGGACTGTTTCTAAACAGTATATTACATTTTTTTCACTTTTTTTAAGAAATGAGTTCACTTTGTCAAAATTCAAATCTTCAATAAATTAATATATTTGCAAGAAATTACTTCTTTACAACCCAAGCCACAAATGGGTTACTGCAGAGCATTGTACCCGCCTTCTAGTAATCAATATCCAGGAAAGATCAGTGGTTTTACACAGGGAGGTACTTGATTTTTAATTAATGCTTACAACTTCAAAATAATAAGAGTTAATCAATAAAAATGTTAATGCTAGCTAACAAATATTATTAGCGAATATTCATTAGAAAAATTAGGTACTGGAGCGGTTATCATACCCCCCTCCTAGATTTAAACGTGAAATTTGCACCGATCCTGATCTCTAGATCACTTTTGGAGGGATCGTTAAACTTTGTATACGTATACAAATTGAATGTGTGTGTGTGTGTGTGTGTGTGTGTGTGTGCGCGCGCACTTACGATCTATTTCGGTCTACTTTGAATTAAAATTAGCACCAAAATCGATTATGGAATAAATTGAACAATTTTGAAAAGCAGCGAAATTCGTTCAACAGTTTCAAAATGGCGACATATGAAATCTTTAAAAATTCATAGCTTTTGTTGTTCTAAATGTTTTTGAAAATCAGATTTCACTATCACAATCAGCGTTCAAAACTGCATAGATTAGCATTTTTAATTCTCAAAATCCTTTGGTTTAGGAAATATTTTGCAGGGTTCATTTTCGTATTTGCAGTGTAATTTGAAAGTGTAAAACGCATACGCTGATTTCAATAGTAATTAAGATGGTGAAAAAGAATTTCGAAAACTGTAAGATAAAGAAAAACACTATTGGAAATTCGCTTCTATCACGTCAGCTACACAGATGCTGAATTTATGGCTTCCGAATCAGTTTTATGAGGCTGTAACTATGATATTCAACTAAATAATCTCAGAATATTGTAAATTACACATTTAGGTGGTTTATTATATGAATATTACATTATGCTGTATAATATTGTGAGTATTGGATATAGAATGACCCTAAAATGAACCTGGAACATTCATGAATATTCACTGATAACCATAGAACATTATCACTGTTCCATTTGATTGTCCACATAATATTAGTAGAATATTCAAGAGATGATTGAAGCTGGAGGCCGATGCAAGCATAGCGAACTTGTTGAGAGAAACGGAACAAAGATTCCACTATTAGTAATACAGTATAAATCGCTCGTGCAAAAGTTTGGTACTACAGGGTGAACTGTACTGTCCTCGCCAGCTGAGTTCAGGAAACTGAGATAACGTCACAACAGGGCTGATAACGCGTGTATTGTAAGCTTTATTTGTAATGAATGAAGAGCTGCAAACTTACATTGTTAATTACTATTGTACGACAATTCGTTCCTGAAAATTGGCACCAGACACTCTGGTCCCAGACAATATTCGTACTTGTATATTTGGTTCCACGGTACAACAAAGCAGTGATGTGTTTTAATCGCGAAAACGACTAATTAATTGCGGTTAAATAATAGTAAAAACAATGAAAACTTCAGAAAAAATTATCTTAAGACCCTAACTAATAAGATTTTGTACGAAAGTAGTACTGACGATTAATTAAATGCTTGTAATTAATAATTAAAAAAACAATAAAAACTTTAACAAAAATATCTTAAGAAAGTAAAACGGTTTTGTGTAGAAGAAGTATTGCGTGAAAGTTACTAACTATAAGAACTATGTTAGTATGAGGTATAAGTCACCCGTTTCATCTGTGATAAGAAACCAATCCTCGCCGTACTATATTTGTAAAAAGGGACTAATCGACGCGGAAATAATTCGTAATTGAGAAATAATCGAAAAATTGTTGCGGGCCTAGTTCGTACTACGGGACAAATCATTACAGAACTAACTTGTAATGCGGAACCAATCGTCACAGAACTAATTTGTAATGCGGAACCAATCGTCACAGAACTAATTTGAAATACGAGACCAATCGTCACAGAACTAACTTGTAATGCGGAACCAATCGTCACAGAACTTATTTGTAATACGGGACCAATCGTCACATAACTAACTTGTAATGCTGAACAAATCGTCACAGAACTAATTTATAATACGAGACCAATCGTCACAGAACTAACTCGTAATGCGCAACCAATCGTCACAGAAATAATTTGTAATATGAGACCAATCGTCGCAGAAATAATTCGTAATACGATACCAAACGTCGCTACTAATACGATACTAATTCGTACTATGATAAAAATCATTACAGAACTAACTTGTAATGCGGAACTAATCGTCACAGAACTAATTTTTAAAACGGGACTAATCGTCGTGGGAGTAATTTATAATGAGGAACCAATCGTCACAGAACTAATTCGTACTACGGGACAAATCATCACAGAACTAACTTGTAATACGGGACAAATCGTCGCAAAACTAATCAGTAATACGGGACAAATCGTCGCACGAATAATTCGTAATACGGGACCAATAATCACGGAACTAACTGACCGGAGGAATAGTTGTGACACGGTTGTACCATATGTACGGAATAGCTTGTACCATATGCTAATCCTTGTCAGTGTGAGATAGCTTAATGACTTATAAAAATAACCCAGCACGCATCTGTCTCGCTTCAGTCCGTCCCCTAAAATTAACACTTAAAACGAATAGGCGATGGCAAGACGCATGCGTCAACATTCTTTTTGAAATCGATTGGGAACGTTCTAGATTATTCCAGAATGTTCTACAAATTAGCACATACAAACAGAAAGATTCTGTCAAGGCTTACTTAGTTCAGGTTGACTCTTTGTACTGCCACCACAATGACTATATACTCCCCCCCCACTTATATATTGGAAAATATCCCGTTCATTATTACTAGATTTCAATGAAATGTTACTACAACGTAACACTTACGCATTAAACTTATTTATAAACGAACTTTCGAAAGCCATTACCCAATGCGGCCATAACACGCCTGTGATTGATTGACAGGCCTCTAGACGTAACCCAACGATAATAGAAAGTTATTATTTGCAGGAACAGCTGTTGTAGTTCAGGCGATATGGGATTATTGCATTCTCTAAGGTTTATAATAGCGCTTCCTTTAACGAGTTTTTCTTCTGATCATTTTACGTCATGTGACAGGTGATGAGCAGACGAATCGAACAACGGAGAAAAGAGAAAGTTGGACATTTTCTAGCATTAGGGCGTGCTATTCTCTTATTATTTAGAAAACATGTAACCTTTAAATTTTCCAAATTATAAAAACAATTTTTTAGTGAAAAATGAGCTATTGAAACGATCGTCATGGTAAGATCCAGACTTAGAACCTCGAAATGAACGCCGATTCTGATTTCCAAATCCTGTAATTTGTAATATGGGACCAATCGTCGCTGGACTAATTTGTAATATGTAATCAATCTTCACAAGACTAATTTTTAATATGGGACCAATAGTCGCTGGACTAGTTTGTAATATGGGACCAATCGTCATGGTTACTAATTTGTAACAAAAGATCAACCGTTGCGGGACTAATTTGTAACAAAAGATCAATCGTTGCGGGACTAATTTGTAACAAGAGAACAATCGTTGCTGGTCTAATTTGTAATACGAAATCAATTGTTGCGGGCCTAATTTGTAATTCGAGATCAATCATCGCGGGGATTAATATATAATACAGGACCAATCGTTGCGGGACTAATGTGTAAGGCCTAACAAGAGAACAATCGTTGTGGTCCTAATTTGTAACACGGAATCAATAGTTACGGGCCTAATTTATATTACGGGATTAATCATAGCGGGATTAATCATCGTGGGATTAATTTGTAATAGGGACCAATACGCGCAGGACAAATTTTTAATACGAGACCAATCGTTGTAGGACTAATACATAATACGGTACCAATCGTCGCAGGACTATTTCGTAATACGGGATCAGTCTTTGTGGGACTAAGTTGTAATACGCGATCAATCGTCACGGGACAAATTTGTAATACAGGACTAATCATTGCGGGACTAATTTGTAATACGAGATCAATCGTCGTAAGACTAACTCGTAATACGGGACCAATCGCTGCTAGACTAATTTGTAATAGGGATCAATCGTAGTGGAACTAATTCGTATTACGGGACCAATCGTAGCGGGACTAATTCGTATTACGGGAGCAATCGTAGTGGGACTAATTTCTAATGCGGGTCCAATCGGTGCTGAACTAATTTACCGGGAGATTAGTGGTTCCCTTACCATACGGGATCTGCGAGTGCTGCATTTACGGGTTCATTATTGTGTTCTTTAAACGGAAATGAATGGGAAAATGTCTTGCACATAGGTCGTTCGGGCTGTATACAAAGTACTTTAATACCAAATTTCAAAACAAAAACGCATTTGCCTAAAACTGCGTAACAAACACACAAACCAAATGCTAAGCTGAAACAGAGACTTCGCTAGGTTCGTTCAATTAAAATATTGTATTTCGAGCGAAATTTTATCTCGAATTCGCAAACGATCGCCGACCTTTTGTTACTTAATAGGTGCAAAGGAAACCAAAATACACTTTTTCTTAAAGAAATAGAAATAAGTTTAGTTTGTAATAGGCAAGATTATTCGTAAACCAGGGCAAGTATTGCAGACAAGTATAGCCGTACATTGCAGCACTCGCAGATCAATAGGATAGGTTAGGTTATGACGGCATGTGACCGGTACCAGCCTGTAGTAAGAGAGGTTGTTGTACTATGCTTTGCTGTTTTTGTATTACCAGTAAAATTATTTCACATTTAGTAACAATAAATATGATTATTATAGACCTATATATTTATAAAATTATTTATTCTTACCAGCTTCGTGCATCATAACAACACGTTATACTTGCAGCTGTAATTTTAAGAAATATCAACAAACATAACCTTAAAATTAACGAAACAAAGGAACAGTTAAAACGTGTCAACTGATAGATTAATTCAAATCGTTTGAAGTAAAGAATGAAAAAAATACTTATGGTGGTAGTGAAAGAAATCGATCACGAAAATTTTATTGAGTTATCCGTTTCATGTAGTTTTTATTTGAATGTTTGTTTATCTGTCTGTTTTGTGTCTGTGCTGTTTGATGAAGAAAACGTGTCAGGTGATAGAATAACTCAAAACGATATGAAATAACGAGTGAAAAATATTTATGGTGGTCGTGAAAGAAGTCGATCATGAGAACTTGATTAAATTATCCGTTTCATGTAGTTTTTATTTGAGTGTTTGTTTATCTGTCTGTCTTTCTGCTAATAGCTATAGATCTCTTGGGCTTACATTTGTTTGGGTTTGCCTATATGCCAAATTTTAATTATTGTTAAATCACTTCTTGTGCATTTTATAATTTTATATCGCATTTTATCGCGCATTTTATATCGAATAAATCCTTTCATTCGAAAACTCTTAAAATCGTATTTTCTTGAAAACGGTTTTAACCATTGCATACAATTTTGTTCAAATACAGTCTACAAGATTATCATTTCCACACGCCCATCTTTTTATGCAATTCACGTCATTCGCCATCAATCTTGTAAACAATTTGTAATACGAAATTCTTTTTCCGATTTTAGAGGGGGGAACCTTAAACGCAACATGATTTGGTGGGGAATGTAGATTTGTGCATTACTTTTGCAGTTCAATAATTTCTTTATGAATTTAAAATAAAAATCCGACAGTTTTTCAAAAAAAATTCAAAAATCAACGAAAAAACAATTTCTCATTATTTCACAGAAAAAATAACACCATGACACTGTTTGTCAAACTGCTCTACAATGATAAACGTTTTTATTCGTCTATAATAATACTAAACAACTTTATACAACATTTCGTGTTTAAATTTTAAGGCTTAAAGTTATATTTTCAAAGAAAACAAAAATTATTGCTGGAGCACGAAAAACCCGTTCACATGTTGTTTCATGGTATATCAACATTGTTAAAAACATCCTGTATATAAGTACATACTTGTATTTTACATGAAACCTTCATTTATTAATATTCTTCTATTATTGACAAATTCCCGTTGGAAAATGTGTTATTAAAACAGCTATCATGAGCTCCGATTCTCACCCCTACATCAATTTTGAATAGTTAAAATTTGTATATACATATTATGTTTTACGAATATGTGTGTGTTTTAGTAAGCTCACTTTCGCAATTTTAGTCGATTTTATTCAAATGACACAAAAATCGATTCAGACATTATCTTTAACCAGGTCGTTAATCAGAAAATTTTTGTTCAACAGTTTCAAAATGGCTGCTATTAAAATATTTTAAACTTCATAGATTGTTTTTGTTTTCAATGTTTTTGAAGATCTCATTTCACAGCGTTAAAAACTTCATATATTGGCATTTTGAATCATCAAAACCTGTGGATATTAAGAAATTCAACCTGACGTTGGTCAGGGTTCACTTTCGAATTCCAATCTAATTTAAACTGATTTTTTAGTGCTGATTATGAAGAATAAAAGGTTTTAAAAAAGGGGTAAGATAAAAATTCGCTTCCATCACGTCAGCGACACATCTGCGTGCATTAATTATTCAATTATTCCAATTATTATAATGAATTACATACATCAAACAGTTGTGAAGCTGAAGCTACATCAAAGTGGTTAGCAGGTTGCAAGCTGTATACAAATTGCCTAACCAGCGCCTGACACAGTGTGAGCAAAGTAAAGTACAATTATGTACTGTACTTCATTCTCGTGGAAAATTAATTGTAATTGAAACGTTGAGAAGTTGTAACGTTAAAGGCCAAGGTTAAATGATATAACAGAATACCACGGAAATTGCTTAATTTAATTAAATGAACTAACAAACTGGAAATTTTACAATGCAAGTTTTTATATTATTTTTTTGTAATTGTTTTTTATTCTTTAAAATATTAAAAACAGAAAATTTGTTTCTGTGATTCCATTTTCAAATTAAACGCAAGAGTTTCTGCTTTTCAAGTTTCACATTTATTTAGAATTATTAATTTGTATTGTCCTGATTAAAAGCGAATTTCCATTAGAATATTATATATATATATATATATATATATATATATATATATATATATATATATATATATATGAATATATAATATATATACATAGAGAGAGAGGGGGATATTTTACAGCCTTTCAAAAATCGACATTATAAAGGTTTTGTTTCAACAAAAAAGTGCTTTATGCTAGGACAAGGGCTCAGCATTAACGTCAAAAGTAAAGTAATGGGAGTATCTACGGCTAGAATCACTACCTTCAGGTGCGCAGTTCAGAGAGACGCAGCAGACTGACCGGTGCTTTAACCACATCGACTACCGAGCCATATATATATATATATATATATATATATATATATATATATATATATATATATACAGTGATAAAAAAAGAGAAAGAAAGAGGGAGAAAATATTTTACAGCCCTTTTAAATGAAAACTCGTTAGAAAATATTATTTCCAAAATCGACTCTGTAAATTTTCATCAAAATTTATTTGAATGTTGCCCAAAAGTACCAGAAATCAAAATAAATCCTTAAAAATTCCAATTACCAAACTTTTTTTTAAAAAAACATCTTAATTTTTGTATCAGACTTATAAAAAACCCTGCTTGTAACAGTGTTTGTCTATAATCATTACAACAATATATTGGTTGTATTTACATTTCAATCTTCCAAAATGTAAAGAAACTGTATAGTAACAGTTTTTCTTACCAAAGAAGTTTTTTTATTAATTTTTTAAAAATCAAAATCTAATTCCGAGATGCGGAAAAACGATAAATACGTGCCAAACGTCAGTGAAAATCTGTCACACACGCGCGCGCGCATACACATATGCACACACATAGGCACGCTCACCCCACCCCCCACACACACATATACACACACCCTCACGCGCGCACACGCTCACACACACACACACACACACACACAAAACGGACAGATATTTCAGTAAAAACTCTTTATTGTGTCTCATACCTGTAACAACTGTAGATTCATCAAAATGTGAAAATCGATTAAAATTTTCAAATCGATTACACTGCCTTCTTCCACAACAGCGGGCCGAGTGAGAAGATAATATCCACTTATCTAAAGAGAATCGACTTTTAGACGATGCTGCCTTGTCAAGGAACCGTTTGAAAATATCACTGTTATTAAATCACAACGCTATTTTCATGTAAAATAACGAGTCGCTTCTATAAACAGGAAGTTTTACGCGGTTCGACAAATTTACGATCGTTTATGGAAATTTGAATATAAACTGCGCACAGCATATAATGTGAGAGTGTAGTGAATAAAACAAGTGCTACCGTTTATAGTTTTATATC
The DNA here is from genome assembly GCA_022606455.1 of Callitettix versicolor. Classification (NCBI taxonomy): domain Eukaryota; kingdom Metazoa; phylum Arthropoda; class Insecta; order Hemiptera; family Cercopidae; genus Callitettix; species Callitettix versicolor. Next base: position 60,336,840 of record CM040186.1, on the reverse strand, counting down.
CGACGTTGCATTAACTTATATTGGATGTTTAACACAAAACACTTCCAGTATAATGGTTAAGGTGGAAAAATAACCTTTTATGAACGTCACAGGTTTATTTATGTGTAAAAAAATATATTTCCAGTTAGCACAATTAGTGTTTTTTTCGGTATTTAAAAAAAAATTGCACGGAACTGTGTTTACAGATGATTAAGCGATTTTTCAACTAAATTTTCTTTTTAGATTATAAATGGCCGCCATTTTGAAACTGTTGAACGGGTTTTGCTAAATAACGAAATCGTTCAAGTTATGAATTCTTTCAATGGAAATTATCTATGGATTATTTACTGACTTGTGCGGCAAGTATGTGTGTGTGTGTGTGTGTGTGCGCGCGCGCGTGCGTGCGTGCGTGCGTGTGTGTGTGTGTGCGTGCGTGCGTGCGTGTGTGTGTGTGTGTGTGTGTGTGTGCGTGTGTGTGTGTGTGTGCGCGCGCGCGCGCGCGTGTGTGTGTGTGTGTGTGTGTGTGTGTGTGTGTGTGTGTGTGTGTGTGTGTGTGTAGTTTGGATAACTTCATTATCTAGTAAAATCCGTAAAAAAGTTTCAAAATGCCCGCCGTTTTGAATCTTCAAAAAAATTTATAATTTTTTATTTTTAAATTTTATTGAAAATCTAATTTTACCGTTGTGGTCGGCGTTAAAAAGATGAACTATTGCCATTTTGTATTTCTCAAAACCCATAATAATTAAAAAAAAATTTTGACGGCGGTCAAATTAATTTTTTTAATTTTCCATGTACCAATAATATAAAAGTTAAAAACGCTAAAATATGCAGTTTTTTGTCCTGATTAATGAGGTAAAATTAGCGTTTTTTTAAAAAGCAAGATAATTTTTCCGCAATTATATCTGCATTGGCGTAACACTTTGAATTCTACATAACATTTAACAACAGTAATAACTTAATATAACTCTAACATTATACATAATTTTAAACTGTTTAACTGTCTCACCTAAAATTGAATTAAGTGTTAAACATTTTTCTTTTTGGTCAAAACTACGCTGTTTTTACAGAATAAAAACACTTCAAAGCGAATTCGTGAATAATTAAAAGATAAATTTGAAATATGTTTTTCAATATCTATGCAATAAAAGTACGTGTATTTTCAATTAAAACATTTTCGCGGCCGAGCGATGATTGTAATCAAAAGAGAACTTGCAATTACATGCCCTATCCCTTTGTGAAACACAGGCTCCTGTATAAACAATGTAAAAACGCAATGTTGTTCTTAACAATACGCTTGGTGTAAAATTAAATAACAAAGGCAATGTCCCTTTAGATTTACACTGAGGTTACGGTGTTTACACTTTGCACAGTGTTTTCAAAAGTATTTTTATTATTTAATAATTGGTACTTTTTTGAAGTTAACACTTCTTTAGGCTGACCGTGAACTTTGTATTGGGGGAGGGAATAGAAACACGTTGTAATAAGAATAATATAGTGTTCTAGAAGCGAATTTAGGCTACCAGTGAGCTCATGATTTTTTTTGTAGAATTCGTATTGTTATGATGTATGCTTATAAAAGAAGGGACGTGAGTTCAAAACCCGCTAATGACCTTACGGTTTTTATATTTAATATTTATTTGTTTAAATTCAATGTTTAGTTAAAGTGAATAATAAATATTTAAATTATAATTAACGCCATTATATTACATACCCGATCCATCTAGATCAAAGTCGTTACAGTTAAATATATGTTGCACAGTGTATACAAATAAGTTCATATACAATTTGGATATACTCAACAAGATTGATGGTCATATTTGTATATGATGAAGGTAAATGTCCGTTTTATTTAATATAATTTGTATATAAGTTCAATCTAGCAATAAGATCAGTAGTATAATTGGAACAATAAGAACCAATAATTACTTCAATTTTTAAAATTACAAATTTAACGTCTCACGACTGCCACAATTTTTATTATTTTTTCACTATACGTAGTATATAGTATGGTTGTATAAAACATGGTGATATTGTAAAAAATTTATATTAAAATATGTGTATATATTTTTAATAAGTTTCACCATGAAATCTGTCAGTCATTGGTCATGCAATGATAGATAATACTTTCAAGTTTTTTTTTAACTTCATTGTTTCAAGTGTTAGTAAACTTCATTGTAGGATCCATTTGTTGCCTACACACGTCGAGACGATATTCCACTTCTCGCCAGGTATTCACCAATATAACAGGTGTAACTGTCCCAACCGCCGCAGTGATTCCCGTAAATGGTTGCTGTCATGGATCTTTCACAAAAAAAAAAAAATTATGTGCCCCCAAAAGAAAACGCCAAATGGGGTTAAGTCCGGGGTTCGTGGTAGCCAAGAGATTGGGCAGCCCTGTCTATCCAAATTCCCGGAAAGTGAGTGTCAAAAGCCGCGCGCACACGGTGGGGCGCCATCTAGTTGGAAAAACACAAGTCCTTCTTCCACCTCAATATCTTCTACTTCGGAAAAGACATAAACCTACTTTGTTAACATGTCACAGAATACGTCCCCGTATATTGTTCTTTCTAAAAAAATTAAAGGATCAATCACTCGATCTTCAATCAAATTGAACTGAACATGACGTTGTGGTGAGTCACGTTGATGATGAATAAGTACATATGGTGACTCTGCTCACCAAATTCTGCAATTATGATTATTAACTGTTCCATTCACATGGAATGTTACCTCATCAGAAAACAGAACATTATTCAGAAAAATGTTATTTTCATCAATTCTATGTTCAACAGTAGCTGCAGACATTCTCGGTCTATCTGGCTACTTCGCTTTTAAAACACTGCCGGTTTCCTTGAAAGACTTTAGCCAGTAACTGATAGCTTTTGCTGTAGATGGTTCACCACCATACTCACGTCTAAAATTACGTTGTACTGCTATAACACTCAGTTTACACAAGCCAAATAACACACTGGGCCTTCTGTTGCGAAGTAGCCATGCACTGCACTAAATGTCTAAACTGAGCGCTGTCGCCGTTATTCTCAAGGTCACGCAGGCCTACTAACTGTAGGAACTGAATTGCCACATTTACGTGAGAAAAACTTGGACAGGTGATGAATTACATACCACAAAATGGAATAGTGTACATCACTTTGTACAGATTCTAGGACACATTAAAACGATGGAGTTCTTTTTCAAATTCCTGAAAGATATTTTAATGAAGAACAAATACATTCCGATTTCCACTTGAGGTGTTCTCATGCCCAAATGTTTCTATATTTTAAAATTTAGTTCATAACCGATTCGACACCTGTAAAAATATCAAAAAATCAACTTATTTCAAGTTGTTTAAGTGGTTTTCATAAAGTTTGGCTAAAATATTTTCCATACACAAATAAAAACGTATAGTTCGGTATCACCCCTAATTTCCGGCAGAGGCAGTTAGTTGATGGGCTTAGCGATCCCACCATACCTCTGGCTCATACTGTTCTCACTCATTTACTCAAGACACACACACACACACACACACACACACACACACACACACACACACACACACACACTTGCTCTACAGTTTTTGAAACTTACACCATTCGATAGGAAATTAAAAGGGCTACAAAAAAGGATCTTCACATTTGTCATTAAAAATAGACCGTTGTCGATTTGTTTTTCTTTCAAATTTTTAAACTTCCGCCATTTTAAATCAAGTCAAGGTATAAAATTGGTTACTTTTTTGTCAAAGTATATTTTTTTCCAATTCGGCCTCCATTAAGTACAGAATCAGGCTAAGTTTGAATTTTATTTATCAAACAATTCTAGTAATATACAATATTTTGTTAAATAAAGCGTTTTAGTACATATGGTTTTTAGAAACACAAAGAATATATATTTGGGCGTCATTTTATAACATTAGGTTTTGTTATAAAAATAAATATCCTTTAATTTAAACTACACCACTTTGGGGCGCAGATTTCTAATATAGATGATGTTTATGAAGGAAATAATTTACACAATAGACAAGATTAGCCCTTTGGTGATAACTAAAATGTTATTCATTTCACTGAAAACAGAATGAATCATAACAATAAAAACAAGTATTATTATATATTATATAACTATATATAGTTTGTTTATTAGATTTTACAATTTTGCTCTGAGAATTCGACTAAATAAACTTTGTTTTTAGTGCCTTGGTAAAGTTCGTTACCCAGGAAAAGGTCTTAAAATTTTCAAAATGGCGACCATTTACAAATCTTTAAAATATTTTGTTTCTTACAAGTCTTTGAAAATTTGATTTCACCCTTAAAACGAAAATTAAAATCTTATAAATTAACGTTTTGAATTTTTCAATTTTATTGAAATGCAAAAATTCAACGCGTTTGAAGTTTATTTTTTTTTAGTGTGGTTTGCAGAATACTTCCAACCACATAAAAGAATTAAGTTTCGGACATCCAACCTTACTGCACAGGTGGAACAAATTTCAATTCTGTAGGCATTATCGTTCTTGAGACCAAGCAAATGAGTTTTATTTTTATGCAGAACAGAATATAATGTTTAACGATTTCTAAAAACATGTTTTAAAGTTCAAAGTGCATTTCAGAAGGATGCAAGTTTCACCGTAATGGCTCCTCTTCAATTGTATATTAGCTCATTATGATCGATCAACGAATTTAATGAGCTAATGAGTAACAAATACTGTAATCATTCTTTCTTTGTCACTCACGCACGCGAGATAATTAAACTTTAAACTGATTACAAATCCAATGTGTTTACAACTTTTATTGAGTTGGTTCAATTAGTAATCGATTGTAAATTTTAATCAAACGTCAATTTGAGCAAACTGCCCGAGACTATGAAAGGGTTTTGTTTTCGGGAGTGGGCGTTTTGTGTAGGTTGGAAGCGGGGGTTGGACGGGGATCGGGCGGGGGTGGAAGAACGCCCGCTCTATCGATTGTACAACTCCGCTAGGTTCCTATGAACTTTGACATTTTGTTGTGCAGATCAAAGGCACTGTATCCTGGGAGAGGTCAAGACCAAGGAACTAATAGACGTATGAAAAGGAAAGCAATTGTTTATTTCTGGAGGTTGGTATGGTAAGGGTCCAAGATTGGTGAAAGAGTAATCTTTTAATAGCGTGTACTGTAGGAAGTGCAAAAACTATTTTAGTTAAAACCTTGCTTAAGCGACATAACTAAAAATAAAGCGGACTTGAACGTGTGTGCGTTGTAAAAATCGCAGTCGCAACTGTCTCGCTTACGCTATGGAAATAATTTTCTGTCAATTTTTTTTACCTTACATTTTTTTAGAATCTGATTTTACCAACTTAATCAGCTTTGAAATCTGCAAAATACCAGTGCATGTAACGTTCAGATTGCATTGGAAATACGAAAATAAACGCTGACCGCGTCAGGTACATTTTCGTGTTTCAAGAGAATTTGAAAATTTAAAATATAATTTTAACGCCGATTATAAGTTTGAAATACTATTTTCAAAAATGTTTAATATAAAAGGTTATACCCGTTATTAAGATTCGAAATTGTCTCCATTTTGAAACTGATTAATGACCAAAATCGATTGTCGTGCCAAGTTTACAAAATTACAAACGTAATAATGTTTACAGACACACACATGTGCGCATGCGCGCAGAACAAACGCTACAGACTAAACGAAATGATCGATTTGATGAAAGCCCTCAAACAGGTTGAAAACCGGACTTTATCAAAACCTATTCTAACGATTTCGATCAAAATTGTCCGTAATTTCCAAAACAAAACCTCTGTACGTCACTATTTCCCCGAAAAATCCAGTACAAGAGCCTATGTAAGTAATAAGAAAAATCGAGTTTTTTGAAAATCTCATTTTATTAACATAATAAACGTTAAAATCCGCAAAAATTAGCATATTAAACTTTCAGATTGCATTTAAATATGAAAATAAACACTGACCGCACCACATATACTTTCATACTTTAATAGAATTTCAAATATTTAAAACACTATCTTAAGGTCGATTATGATACTGGAATCTAAAAACATATAAGGTAAAAAGTTACAATATATTTAAGACTTGAAATTGATTCCATTTTGAAACTGTTTGGTAACAAAAATCGATTTTCGTGCTAAAGTTTACAAAATTACAAACGTATATAATACATACACGCGCGCGCTCTCTAACGAGCATGCGTTCAAACAAACGCTGAAGACAACAAACTGATCGATTTGACAAAATAACTCAAATTGGTTAAAACACGGATTTTATGAAAACGATTTTGATTTAACGTCGTTCATAATTACAACCTCCCAAAAAAATTCTATACGTCATTTCTCCAAGAAATAGAATATAAACGCTATCGGAAATAACTAAAATATCGGAATTTTTTTGAATCCATGAAAATTCATGACTTAAAGACAGTACAATGAATTTGAAGTTTAAAGATATTTACTGGTCTTTTTTTGTGGGGGGGGATATGCATGACCGCCGTCGGGTAGGTTTCTTATGGTTTACTAGCCGACTGTAAATATCTTTAATTTCAAAATTTGTTACACAGAAGTGAGATTTGTTCTTCGTTATCATAATGTTAGAGATTTCGAATCGATTTTTCTGTTTCTGCAGCTACGAAATTTTCCAGATTTTCATAATATTTAGCCTACGTTATGTTTTTGTTCAGTAAATTTTATACGATGACAAAGAAATCAACACGTTTATATAAGTTTGGCACGGATATGCTTGTGGATTATAAATTTAACGCCTCGCCTGCACAAAGGACGACGTACTCAGGCTCTATGTGCTGCACTAGTGTAGCTCTTTTATTGATTCTGTGACGTCATAATGTGCTGCCTGAACTCAGTCTGGTCTGGTCATGGTCGTGTGATCGTATCTGTTATTCCATTCGCTACCTGAAACATTAAAGTAGTTTTTGGCAACAGATACATATATATAAAACGATTGTTTGTTTAGTGTTATAAAACAAAACGTTTGATAGTAGAAAAATGTTTAAGCTACCGGGTGCTATAACAGAAAATATCCTGAGCAGTTTGACGGTCCACGGATCCTAAACAAAAAAACAAACTTAGAAAACAAAATTTAAAATTGTGACAACACATTACACAAACCAAAGAGTGGAATTTATCAGTAAAATTTATTTCAATTTGAAAGTAAAAGTACATTAATTTTTGAAATACGATTTGAAATATGAAAATCTAATTTGAAATAATTAATTTTAATGTAATAATTTCAATTGCCTCGCAAAGCAAAATTTAATTTTATCATTTGAATAACCGTCAATCATTTGAATTACGAGTAGTAAAAAAAGAAAATTAGAATTAAATATGTTTTATTTTAATTAATGTTTTTCAATTAATTATTAAAAAAATAATTACTTAAGCAATATCCTTTAAATTATGTAAAACAACATTTAATTAAATTACTGGTTTCGAATGAATTTTCTGGTAAATTATATAATTCAAATGAATTTACGGAAATGAGTTTTCATTATTTCTGTAAAACAAATTAAAATTCAAAAACCATTATACTAACTTTATAGCAATCAGTTACCGACAGAAAATGGGAAAAGAAGCTTGATTTCACAAAACCGATTCACCAGAATTTAGTCAAAGATTCGACTTCAAAATTTAGTCAAGTAAAAAAAATAATAACTTAAACCAGTATACCAACATTAAAAAAAAGATATTACCGAGAATAAATCGAAAACATCCATACACGTAGACTAATTGTTTTGCTAATGCAATGTAAGCAAAAAAAAAAAATCATAACAACTGGTGATAAAATGTGCTATAAATTAGCAGTTTTACATTGCATTGAAAATGAACCCCTGACAGTTTATTTGCAATTTTTAAATGACATTTAAATTTTTAAATATTATTTAATGCTAATTAATGTAATAATATACGATTTTTTTTAAATTCAACTCGTAAGTTGAAAACGTTATGGATTTTTAAAATTTTAAAGTGTTACTATTTTTAAGATTTTTTAAAATTTTCAATACTGTTTTTAAGATTTTTAAAAATTTTCAAAGGGCTACTGTTTTTAAGATTTTTTACAATTTTCAAAGGGCTACTGTTTTTACTGTTGAAAAGAATTTTTTGGTTAACGAACCTGTCTGCTAAAGTATTAGCAAAATAGATTTTAGTGCCACGTTTTTATCAAATGTACCATTATTTATTTAAGGCAAATTTAAGGACATTAGGTCCTATCGTTCACTTAACGTCACAGTAACTTAGAGGGTGAGAGAGAGAGAGAGAGAGAGAGAGAGAGAGAGAGAGAGAGAGAGGAAGAGAGATAGATAGAGAGAGGGAAAGAGAGAGAGAGAGATGAGATTGATAGATAGATAGATAGATAGATAGAGAGAGAGAGAGAGAGAGAGAGAGAGAGAGAGAGAGAGAGAGAGAGAGAGAATTTCGAACGTGAAAATGTCAACAAACATCCACAATTTGACACACACACACACACACACACACACACACACACATACACAATTCGCTTCGATGAATAAGAGACGTCAACGAAACAGCTGCGAACCGCAATTACATTGTTTTGCTTCCATCACGTCAGTAAACATCTGCGTTCCGAATTTCTCTTAATTTATTCTTGCGCGGTTCTCTCTGAACAGAAGGTATCAAGTTTTATTTAGAGATACCCGCGCCTTCTGAGGCACACAGAACGTGACTTCGGCGGGCATCGATCTCACGCTCCTTCCACGTGACCATGCTACAAGAGTCGTTTCTATGTTGGCGTTACTCTAGGCGAAGATAGTTCACTTTATTACATTGAATAATTAACACTTTGTTATGAAACTAAGTTGAATAATATAACGCATACGTATACGTAACGAATACATGTAACTCATAAATACACGTTTACTTAATTTACCTATCGAATGTGTTTTCTTAGCGATTTTCTATTGGAAATGAGTTATTGGAGAATCAATCACATACTATGAGAGAGAGTGGAGGGGAGGAAGAGAGAGAAAGAGAGAGAGAGAGAGAGAGAATACGATAGGAGATGGAGAGAGGAATAGAGACGAAGAGAAAGTAAAACACACACATTTACACAAACACACACACACACACACAAAATCCAAAATCCAACCTATATTTGAACATATCTGTGAATATTCTTTTTCATATTTTTAACATTCACGAATAGCAAATATGTAATATAAATTCGCCTCAATCACATCAGCGAGACAGCTGCATGCACCATTAATATTAGTTTCATGAACAAATAATTTGTTTAATTCACAGTAAAATACTGAAAACAGAAAGCAGTATTAGGATAAAAGAAGGAGCACTAATGGAGAGTGACAAAAACGTGGAAAGAGATAAAAGGGAAAGGAAGTAGCATATATTGTTAATGAGGTAAAAGTAACTTCAAAAAAAAAGCTTAAGACGCCTTTTTCTGAAACACTTTAAATCAGATGTCATGAAACTTGACTATTACGACAGCATGAATTTCCATTTTATAAATACACTTTATTACACTTGGTAAGTAAGTACACATTATCATCTCAAATAATATAGGTACATATGGACTCTTCAAAGGATAAGCTTTTGAGTTTAATAAATCATTAATATGGGTGACATGGGATTTTAGAAAGCGTAACACAATTTAAAACAAAGATTTCATAAAATTCTCACGAAAAATTACGAAATCGTCTCGAAAATTCTCTTTGGAAAACTACCGGCAGAAAATAGTGTGATCCGAAACTAGGAAAATACCAATGAATATAAATAAAAATATACAGTAGTTTTTATTTTAATTTCTCTAACACCTCTGTATAATTTCGTAGCATATCAAAACAAACAGGCGTTTCATCCACGTCGCTTATTTAGCTAAATTCATAGTTACGCGCCTTACGAAGGTCATTAATATGACGTTGGAAGCTGGAAAGTTTTACTTCAAAATCAGCTGGAAGTTTTTGACAAATGGAGGTTCGACGCAGTAGAGATAGACCTTGACAATGTTAAACCTATCGCACCAACCTCTTGTAGCCTTAAATAAACTTATCTTGCAACATGCTGGTTGCTTCCATTGCTTTCAGGTTCATAATTTGACGTGGTATTAGTGGACATTTACTTGTAACATCAAACACGAATTGTAGAACGGCTTTATCAGGACGCTGCAAGAAAGCGTCCTTCTTTCTTTCCAGGAAAATATGTTAACGCAGCTTTACACGCAAAAACTGAATTTCTGTATTTTCGCCATCTGCGAATATTTGCTTCACTTATTGTAACTTGCCGTTCTGCAGCTCTGTTTCCGCTTTGTTCAACGAATAAAATAACTTTTCGTTTCATTGCTGTATCATAACGTACGCCCTTTGAAGACATTTTATATACCAGATTTTTTTAACAACAAAGTAACCTTGCAGCTATGTGGTTTGTTCCATTGTTCAGTTAACAATGGTTTATTTCTCAGAATATGGAAATAGAAGTATTTCTGGATTGATGTTTTGACTCAAATATAAGACGCCATCGATTCTAAGACGCACCTCGTTTTTTTGGTATCAGAATAGGAAGAAACGAGAGTCTTGTAACAGATAAAGTATGGTTGTTTTTTTAATTTTGCGGGCGAAAAACCTGAAAGATTATCATCGCCCAAACGTTAGCGTTAAGCGAAAATAAACATGGGAAGTTACAAAACTTACTAGTACTCCAGAGAACAGTATATCTGTGATTAATATACAAAGCGCTCTACGACAGCGCTCGTAACTTTTCACAAGTTTAGCCGGTAACCGTAACAATGTTATTGGACCAACTTTACTGGAAATTCCATACTTATTCTCCGTGACGTGGTCGAAATTGATAGGTTTCGAAGTTCAGCCAGTATTACAGGAAATAACCAGCAACTACACTTTGAACATTGAATCAGATCCTGCCATCTGGAAACGGAAGTGAGTGGGGAAAATATAACAAATCTTTTAGGTTTTACACAAGGTAGCTTCGAACTAAATGTCAAAACAATCGGTTAATGCTTTTGGCTTAAACTGTGTACACTCTTTCTTGTAATCAGATACCACCATTTTGAAACGAAAGTGAATAGGAAAAAGTCTTGAATATCTTCGGGCTTTATACAGGATGCCGGTGGCAGCAAGATGGAACAATCTTCATGAGCATTCCAATAGCTAGCGTCTCCTAAGAAAGGTCCCTCAGGGAGCTCTTAGGGGAGTAGCTGATATCGTGGGCAGAGACAAATTCAGGAAAACCACGAGCATCATTACAGTACACTGCTGTTTGAGGGTGCAGGAACAGGATAAGAATGTACAGCAGAGAAACCGTGTGTAGGTTATGCAGAAAAGAAGAAGGAACTGCAGGACAAATAATTTATGATTGCGAGGCTGTTTCTAGCAGGAGTTTCAGGGTATTTGGTTTCCAAGGCCCTGAGGACCTTCAGCAGGATGAGCTAGTCAGTGGATTGTTGGAACTTACTAAGGGTACCAATCTGCTAAAGGTTTAGTTGAACTATAGTTCCGTTGTCGCAGTACCTGGGGTTTAATTATCCCTTCCTCCATTAATATTCCATTTTATTCTCCAACAGCTTATTTTGCAAGTGAAATTTGCAAATAACATTGACACCTTTATTTCAACTCTACAGAAAGGTAAATATTTTAATTCCGACTTGTCAAACGCAAGCATTTCTCGGTGCTTTTACTTTTATCTAAGAAGAAAATTTTCTTCACTTTCTGTTACCAAGGTAACGCGCGTCCTTCCCGGGACTGTACAGCGGTGGGGGCGGGCGAGTTACTTAATTTAGCAGGAACACCCCTTTCCTCTGCCTTATCGCGTTGTGAATGATATCCTTTGCAAATCTCGCAAATTGAAATACTTTTTCTTATATCAATTTGGATTTATTACCAGCTAAGTGATTTTTGAAGAATTTGAAAATGTTATTTTAAATTGCTTATAAATAAACAATACATGCTGTGATTCGAGTGGAAAACTGATATAGAAAAAATAAGCACAACTTATTCGATGCTAATTATAATTTTTTAACAAATAAACTTAATTTTGAGTTAACTGTTTTCTTATAATAATTATTATATGAACTGTTATAATAATTATTATAATTATAACATAATAATTATATTATAATTATTATTATTTAATTCAAATTATTAAACTGATCTTTTCCTGAAGTGTTGTTAATTAACCAGTTTAAAAAATATTTTTTATATGACTTCAATGATTCTTCATAAATAATTAAATTTTTAACAAAATCATTCGAGACAATTTTTAAAATTCGTTTAGAATTTTACACAGTGGTAAATTCTTTTGGTATTTTGTCTATCGTTAAAGTCTTCCAAACTAAACTTTCTGGTTGTAGTGAAATTATTCTTTGGAAATGCGGTTTAAAAAAAATATTTTAAACAAATCTGCAATAAAATAGACAAAATGCTTGCAAGATCTAAGTATGACATTCGGATACCTATTTACTTAGGCACTAATATTCCGTACTTCAACTGTTGGTGATGATTTGATTAATCTTTGACTTCTTAGCGAGTTCCCATTGGAATATGGGCACCGATCCTGATCTCTAGAACACTTTTGAGGACAGACATGTGGAGCCATTTATCAACTAACCGCTATTTATATACGTATACACCAACCATACATAAATAGACAAGAATATATACATATATATTTTATATATATATATATATATATGCATATATGTAAATATACATATATTTACATGTAATTTCTAATAATTACATATAATCGCGGCACACAGCTACCTCGCTGACGTGATATAAGCAAATTTTGCAAAATTATTTTCCTTTATTTTACCCTTTCTGGAATTCTGATTTCACCATCTTAATCAGCATTACAATCTGCATATATTAGCACTGCAAACTTTAAATTAAATTGAAAATACAAAAATGAACCCTTACAAAAGATTCCTTAGTTTTAATAGATTTTTAAAAATTAAAAATGCTAATTTATGCAGTTTTCAACGCTAACTACCAAGGTAAAATTGGATTTTTTTAAAATATTATAAAAAAATTATAAAATATGAGACTTAAAATTCTATTTTCAAACTGTTGAACGAATTTTTCTGTCTGCAAACTTGTACATAATCGATTTTTGCTACCATAATCGATTCTTGTGCCATTCGAATGAAATCGTATCAAAACTGCGAACTCGAGCGTGCTAACACAAAAATATACGTGAAAATTGTAACGACCCCTCAAAAACTGATCCAGAGGTTTTTTTATCAAGATCAAAAAACTGATCTTGATCGGTGCTTGTTCAAAGGTTACGGGCAGAATCTTAACATAATGGCCGCTCCAACAGAAATTCGCTAATGACGCTGGGTTACGAAGGACAGTCAAAAGTAAATAACTCACACATGAACTGCAGAGCCAGACGTTAAGGTAACTACGACATTACACAATAATGTAACCTATAATCTTATTACCTTAAGTCAGTAAGACCTACAGCAGATCTCAAGTACTTAAATAACGTGTTGCCAAGGTAACAAGACCTCTGTACAACTCCTTGCAACACCGGATATATGTTTTTATTTCGTTTAACTATTCTCTTTCAAAGCGAGATTGAATTTCAAATTAAAAACTGTAAATTTATATTTACTTACTTACACTAACACTCTGTTATACTGATATCGCAGTGCCTTAAGTTTAATCAACAATATTGTCTTTAATTCTGTTGTTACAAACTTCTTGCTCTATCGCTTCTCTCTGCTCTTTATAATTATGATTCATACATTTGTGCAATAATTAAGTAGTATTTTTGTCACAAAATTCAGTAATATTTTAAAATATAGTTATGAAAATCCCTTTCAGTTCTTGAATATTATAGAAACAACTATTTGGTCTGCCAATAGATTTTGTTTGATCTATTTGTTAATAACGAAACATGAAAACATGATGCCATTAAGTTCCCTAGTAAACACCTTAGTAAGGTCCATAATGAGCACCCCATTAAGCTCGTTAGTAAACTCCAAAATGAGCACCCCATTAAGCTCGCTATTAAACTCCACAATAAACACCACATCCAATTCGCTAGTTAACTCTATAGTAAGATCCATAATGAGCACCCCATTAAGCTCGTTAGTAAACTCCATAATAAGCACCCCATTAAGCTCGTTAGTAAATTCCAAAATGAGCACCCCATTAAGCTCGCTATTAAACTCCACAATAAACACCACATTCAATTCGCTAGTTAACTCTATAGTAAGATCCATAATGAGCACCCCATTAAGCTCGTTAGTAAACTCCATAATGAGCACCCCATTAAGCTCGCTATTCAACTCCACAATAAGCATCACATTCAGTTCGCTAGTTAACTCTATAGTAAGATCCATAATGAGCACCCCATTAAGCTCGTTAGTAAACTCCATAATGAGCACCCCATTAAGCTCGCTATTAAACTCCACAATAAGCACCACATTCAATTCGCTAGTTAACTCTATAGTAAGATCCATAATGAGCACCCCATTAAGCTCGTTAGTAAACTCCACAATAAACACCACATTCAATTCGCTAGTTAACTCTATAGTAAGATCCATAATGAGCACCCCATTAAGCTCGTTAGTAAACTCCACACCCATTAAATTCGCTATTAAACTCCACAATAAGTTAGCTAAACTCTATAGTAAGATCCATAATGAGCACCCCATTAAGCTCGCTATTAAACTCCACAATAAGCACCACATTCAATTCGCTAGTTAACTCTATAGTAAGATCCATAATGAACACCCCATTAAGCTCGTTAGTAAACTCCATAATGAGCACCCCATTAAGCTCGCTATTAAACTCCACAATAAGCACCACATTCAATTCGCTAGTTAACTCTATAGTAAGATCCATAATGAGCACCCCATTAAGCTCGTTAGTAAACTCCATAATGAGCACCCCATTAAGCTCGCTATTAAACTCCACAATAAGCATCACATTCAGTTCGCTAGTTAACTCTATAGTAAGATCCAAAATGAGCCCCCCATTAAGCTCGTTAGTAAACTCCATAATGAGCACCCCATTAAGCTCGCTATTAAACTCCACAATAAGCACCACATTCAATTCGCTAGTTAACTCTATAGTAAGATCCATAATAAGCACCCCATTAAGCTCGTTAGTAAACTCCATAATGAGCACCCCATTAAGCTCGCTATTAAACTCCACAATAAGCACCACATTCAATTCGCTAGTTAACTCTATAGTAAGATCCATAATGAGCACCCCATTAAGCTCGTTAGTAAACTCCATAATGAGCACCCCATTAAGCTCGCTATTAAACTCCACAATAAGCACCACATTCAATTTGCTAGTTAACTCTATAGTAAGATCCATAATGAGCACCCCATTAAGCTCGTTAGTAAACTCCATAATAAGCACCACATTCAATTCGCTAGTTAAGTCCATAGTAAGATCCATAATGAGCACCCCATTAAGCTCGCTTTTAAACTCCATAGTACGGTGAATAATGAGCACGCTATTAAGCTCGCTAGTAAACTCCATAATAAGCACCACATTAAGTTCGCTAGTAAAGTCTTTAGTAAGAACCGTAATAAGCACATAAAATTCCTGATAATTTCTTTAGAAAGCTTTTTAATAAGCTTCTTATAAAATAGCTAGTTAACTCTTAAGTAAGGCTCCTAATATTCACCTTTATTAAACTTTCTAGGAATTTCCTTAGTAAGCTTCTTAATAAGCTTTTCAGAAGA
Source organism: Callitettix versicolor (assembly GCA_022606455.1). Taxonomy (NCBI): domain Eukaryota; kingdom Metazoa; phylum Arthropoda; class Insecta; order Hemiptera; family Cercopidae; genus Callitettix; species Callitettix versicolor. The sequence continues at coordinate 60,321,168 of CM040186.1, read as the reverse complement.
TCGCTAAATAACTCCTTAGTAAGCTTCTTAATAAGCTTTTCAGAAGATCGCTAAATAACTCCTTAGTAAGCTTCTTAATAAGCTTTTCAGAAGATCACTAAATAACTCCTTAGTAAGATTCTTGATAAGCACATCTATATTAAACACCTTAGTAAGCTTGTAATAATAAGGCGTAAACAATAACCACCCTAATACTGATCTTACTAAAATTTACTAGAGAGGTTTACAGGGCGGTTATTACTTAACTTACTCAAATGTTTACTAAGGAGCTTTATATGGAGTTTATTACTGACCTTACTAAAGGACTTTGCAAGCGAGCTTAGTAGGGTGCTTATTAGGGACCTTAATAAAAAAGTTTATTAGAGCACTTAGTAGGGTGCTTATTAGGGACTACACTAATAAGTTTATTAGAAAGCTTAATAGGATGTTTATTAGGGACCTTATTAAATTAGTTTACTAGCGAACTTAGTCGGGTGATTTTTAGGGACATCAATAAAGAGTTTACTAATTGGGCTTAATAGGATCATAATTATTGACTTTATTAAGAAGTTTAATAGATAGCTTAATATGGTGGTCATTAGAATTCTTGTAAAAATTTTAATAGATAGCTTAATAGGGTTATTACAGCTTAGTGGCACTACTAAAGAACCTTTACGGAGCTTTATAGAGTAATTATTAGGACACTTTATAAAGAATCATTAGCGAACTTAAGGGGTTAGTTATTAGTAACCTTACTAAAAGTTTACTAGTGTGTTTAATTGGGTGTATATTAGAGGAGGAACTTATTAGGGAAGAAGTTCTCATTAAGATCGCTAGTGAAACTTTTAGTAAGGTCAATAATAAGCACCCTATAAAACACGTTAATAAACGTTTGTGGGGTACCTAATAACCACCCTATTAAGTTTACTAACACACTTCTTTATAAAGGTCTCTTATAAAGAACCTTACTAAGTTCGCTAGTAAACTTTCAGTAACGTCCCTAATAATCGCACTATTAAGCTTGCAAATGAACTATCAATAAAATATAAAAAAACTACCCTATTAAGCTCAATATTAAACTTTTACTAAAGTAACAAATAACCATCCTATTAGGCTTGCTAATAAACATTTGGTAAGATCCCTATTAACTACACTATTAAGCTCACTAATGACTCTTTAGTAAAATCCCTAATAAGTATCCTATTAAGCCCGCTAGTAAACTCTTTAGTATTTCCTAAAAACCATCCTATTAAGAAAGCTGGTAAAACTTCTTTAGTACGTTCCGTAATAAGCAACGAAAAAAGCTTAGTAAACACTTTACTTGAAGCTCAGTAATAATCAAACTACAAAGCTCCCTAATAAACACTTAAGTAAGGTCAGCAGTAATCACCCTATAAAACACTCTAGTTTACACTTTAATAATAAGGTCAGTTATAATCACCACATAAAGATTCCCAGTAAGCACCTTAGTAAGGACAACAACAATCATCTTATAAGGTTTCACAATAAACAATTTTGAAAGTACAGTAATAATCACCCAATATAAATAACTAGTAATCATTGTAATAAGATCAGTAAACGTCACCCCATTACGTTAACTAGTAAATACTTTAGTAACTTAAATCATCACATAAAGCCCATAAAACACCATATAAAGGCCAGTAATAATCACCCTATTACTGGGTTCCCTATTATTAGGGAAGTTCCTAATGTAAGCTAACTAGTATACACTTTATTAAGGTCATAAATAATCCACATATGAAGCCCCCATAGTAAAAACTATGGTAAGGTGAGTAATAATCACTCTATAAAATACTTCCTAGTAAACACTATTGTAAGGACAGTAATAATCACTCTATAATACTTCCTAGTACACTGGGAAGATCAGAAATAATACTCCTACAATACTTCCTAGTAAACACTATTGTAAGGACAGTAATAATCACTCTATAATGCTTGATAGTACACTGGGAAGATCAGAAATAATAACCCTACAATACTTCCTAGTAAACACTATTGTAAGGTCAGTAATAATCATTATATAATGCTAGCTAGTACACTGGGAAGATCAGAAATAATAACCCTACAATACTTCCTAGTAAACACTATTGTAAGGTCAGTAATAATCATTATATAATGCTAGCTAGTACACTGGGAAGATCAGAAATAATAACCCTACAATACTTCCTAGTAAACACTATTGTAAGGACAGTAATAATCATTCTATAATGCTTGCTAGTACACTGGGAAGATCAGAAATAATATCCCTACAATACTTCCTAGTAAACACTATTGTAAGGTCAGTAATAATCATTCTATAATGCTTGCTAGTACACTGGGAAGATCAGAAATAATATCCCTACAATACTTCCTAGTAAACACTATTGTAAGGACAGTAATAATCACTCTATAATGCTTGCTAGTACAATGGGAAGATCAGAAATAATATCCCTACAATACTTCCTAGTAAACACTATTGTAAGGTCAGTAATAATCATTCTATAATGCTTGCTAGTACAATGGGAAGATCAGAAATAATATCCCTACAATACTTCCTAGTAAACACTATTGTAAGGTCAGTAATAATCATTCTATAATGCTTGCTAGTACAGTGGGAAGATCAGAAATAATATCCCTACAATACTTCCTAGTAAACACTATTGTAAGGTCAGTAATAATCATTCTATAATGCTTGCTAGTACAGTGGGAAGATCAGAAATAATACCCCTACAATACTTCCTAGTAAACACTATTGTAAGGTCAGTAATAATCATTCTATAATGCTTGCTATTACACTGGGAAGATCAGAAATAATATCCCTACAATACTTCCTATTAAACACTATTGTAAGGTCAGTAATAATCATTCTATAATGCTTGCTAGTACACTGGGAAGATCAGAAATAATTTTTAAAACTTTTTAACATTTATAAACTTTAGTAAGATCATTAACGATTACTCTACAAAGCACCTTAGTAAAATTTTTAGGTTTGTAATAATTACCGCACTCCTAATTAAAATTCGTAATTTTAGGCCAGTAATATTAAGCTCCTTAGTAAAGACTTTAGTTACATCGGCCATAATGACATATAAAACCTTTTAGTAAGCACTTTAAAAAGTTTAATAATAACCACTTTTTTAGTAAGGTCAGAAGTAATAATCCTATAAAAAACTCCCTAGAAAACCCTTTATTAGTAGAGATAATCACCCTATAAATCTCCATAGTAAACACATTACTGAGGTCAGTGATAAACACCCGATAAAGCTTTTTAGGAAACACTTTATTATTGTCAGAACTAATTACACTATAAAATAAAAAGAAGCACATTATTAAAGGTAATAATTATCACCCTGTAATTCTTTTTATTAAACACTTAAGATAAAAAATAATAACGCTTTAGAACTTTATTTAAAAGACTTTAGTAAAGTAAGAAATAATAACGCTTTAGGACTTTATTTAAAACACTTTAGTAAGGTTAGAAATAATAACGCTTTAGAACTTTATTTAAGACACCTTAATAAGATCAACAATGATCATCCTATAAAGCTCCCTATTAAACATTTAAGTAAATTCAGTAATAATCACAATATACAGCTCCCTACTAAACACATTAGTCAATTCAGTAATAACCATCCTATAAACTTTCGAAAAACCCTTTCGTATGTTCATTAATAAATAAATGTTCACTCTATAAATCTCCCTAGTAAACACATTATACTGGTCAGTAATAGTATCTAAATAAAGCTCTATAATAAAACATTTCACTTATAAAACTATATATATCACTAACAAAGCTCTCTAGTACACACATTAGAAAGTCTATTAGTCGTATAGACTGCACACATTAGTCTTATAAATCTATTAATCATCCCCTAATACTTGCGAGTGAAAACCTTAGTAAGGTCAGTAATAATAACAATATAATGCTTCCTAGTAAACACTTGCGAAAAGTCAGTAATAATCACCTTATAAATCTCAACAGTAAACACATTTCTTACATCAGTAATAAATACTCTATTAAGTAAAACGGTAATACCCTAGTAAAAACTTTAGAACGGTCAGTAATAATCACGCTATAAAGTACCCTAGTAAATACTTTACTAGGGCTAGTAAATACTTTACTAGGGCAGTAATCACCATGTAAAGTTCCCTAGTGAACACTTTAGTATATCGGTATAAATTAACCTATAAAACTCAATTTTAAACAATAATGTCATTAACAATCACCCCTATAATGCTCCCTAGTAAACCTTCTGGTCTTTTGCAATGTTCCTTAGTAAACTGCCTCATACTGTCTTAGTAAGCTATTTATTAAGGCCTCTATGTTAAACCCAATTAAGTCCCTAGTAACTCGCTAATAAGATAAAATAATCACTGTATTCATAGTAAAGTTAGAGTAAAACATTTAAAATTAAGGAAATCTAAAATTGAAGTTAAAGTAAATTGAAAATCTAAAAATAAACCTTAACCGTTTTTAGTTTGTGTTGGTTTCGAATTAATTTTCTTTAATTCCATATTTATAACAGTAACTTAAGTATGAAAAGCAAAATTATTTACATCGATATTTAGAAATTATACATATATTCCTTGCATAACTGATATTCTAATTTTTCTGTTTAGTTTTTGAACAAAAATTTTGAATTGTGACTTATACCTGAATGTCTTATATTTAATCCCAATAATTTCATAGCTACATATTTTATCAAAAATGATCTTAATTATTATATTTACATTTGTTTTATGGCATTAAAACAATAGAATTTTACTTTTTTCAATGAGTGTACCTGAAGCTTCTTTGAAGTGTTGTTTTTTTTTTTTTTTTTTTTTTGAAAACAAAACTTGTCAACAATATGTGATTTACAAATGGTAGCTTCGAGTTACACAATAAGGATTATGATAGAACTAGTGCAGGCATTGGCTGCATAATACAAAGTCGTACTTGAATTATCGACCGAATGTCTGTCTGCCAATGCCTTGCTGTATAGTATGTATTGTGACACAAGTAGGCATTGTCTCGGTACCTACTTGATCTCACGGCTTGTGTCTTCTATCCTGAAGCACTTTACCAAAGTCTCGATATATAAGTTCCAAGTGTGCATGCAAGAAACAAAGCTTCGAAATTGCTCCACGTTTCAGTGTGAAACATTTGTTTAAAACAACTTTACACAAATAATATTTATATTTTAATTTATTACAAGGAAAGTCGGCTGTAACACGGGAAAACTTTATCCTATACTTTCAAGTAAAGTGACTGTTTTCCTAAGCAAAAACAAATAACATGATTTAGTTATACAAGTTAACTGTAAGGTGACTCTACTATATAATAGTATTTTTATATTAAATAACGTTTCGAGTGAGAATTATTTACGCATGAAAATAGGTTTAAATAAACATTGTACATAATAATTAAAGTACACGTGCTTGATTGTTAGAACTGAGAATATTTTTTTAATTTTCGGTATTTCAGTTGGTCACATTTCGTTTATTCTAGTTACATTTGTTTTTGTTGAAGGTATTTTTGTTCCCAGGTATTTTAAGAAGTTCGAAAAACCTAACCTTTGTTTGAACCGTAAATTTGGATTATTGAATTATTACTTTTAAATACTACTGTAGGAAACGTTTTATGTGAAATTTTTAGTGAAAAGTGTTTATTTTTACTCCGAGAAAATTTCCGTACTCAGTTAATTTTTTCTCGTTTTAAAAAATTTGTTAATTACCTTTTAATTTCGTTAGGACCTGGACCTTACTGTATATAACTTAAATCGTCACTATCACTATTGGAATTATCCATAAAAACTTTCATTTCATATCGATTTGTTGAAAATAAGTTCTGAATTATGTTTTACTAGTTTAGTTTTCTGAACCATAATCAGTTTGAAGGTATTTGGTTTTGTTTAAATAAAAATAAATACGTGCACCTAACTTAGATATTATTTACTGTAGTTATAGTAAAAGATCAGATGTTTCATATTAATTCGTTGATTTCATTGAACAGCTGATAGGCTGTAATAAGTTTCAGGTTATGTTTTTAAAAACTAGCAATGTTAATAACATTTATTATAAACGTTTATATGAATTTCGGATGTATTATAAAAGGTTACAACGTGCACGTGTTCTTCAATTAAGGGAAAATACCGAAACCAAAGCAACACAACGTTTTCATACAATAAGCGTGTATTTTTATTTAAAAAATGAGGAAAAAAGAGACAGAAACAGAGAGAAGAAATGCATTTGCTCGTTTCTGTTTCATATTTCCGTTGTGTTAAAAAGGTACGGGACACTTGTTTTCTATCCACTCCTCTCGTCAAAGCTAGCATTAAAAGCTTCGCTTCAAAAAATACCTCTTAGCTCACTAGTTGCACTAATAAGTACGTCCCAGCTGATTTTCCTGTGCTCCCTTTTAGTTGCATGTTTATCCACTAGTAGCGTTCACGTTTCTTTCCTATTCATTACTAACAGCTGGTCTTATTTTGTTATTCATTTTAATTTTAAAACGAACAATATACAGTGGTTGTTTACTTGTTACAAAATGGCCAACGAAAACGTTTTTTTTTTGTAATAAACCAAATAAATTATTAAAAAAGCTGCAAATATGATCAGTATGTAATATATAATATATAATATGTCAATATAATATGTATTAGGCTATATAGAATATAATACATGTTTATCCACTGGAAAATTTCCAAAATTCAACCCCTAAAAGAATACAAAAGATTGTATTCGGCAAACATTTTGTGCCGTATTTTCATGAAACGTAGCACAAATACTCTATAACATAAATAATGAAACAAGTATTTCAGTATTTTACAAAATTCAACCCCCTATGTTTGAATTATAAGAGGACAAAAAATTCACGGAACGGTTGAGTGAGAGTGGCCTAGGCCACTCAAAAGGTTTGCTCAGTTTGTTTATGATTTATATTCTGTTACCTATTTCCATGACAATCAAGGTAATTAAGCTGATGGATGGATTTTGTTATTCTCTACAAGATAGCAGCACTAACACGATTTAGCTGAAGTGGAGATTGGTTCCTTTATATATAAAGCTACCAATTATATTCTGTAATTACTGCACGTTTAATTATTTCAGCCTAACCACAGGATAAAAAAAAATCCACGTGAAAATAAAAAAAAATGTAGTTGAGCTAAGTTCGGAAGGGCGATTGCAAAGTTTCCGTTACACCTTAAAAACGGCAACATCTAGAGAGCTGAAATTTAGCACGCAGATTCAAGGTCATATTGTGGGTGCTCACTGAGAAAGGATTTAAAAATCACCGACATGATACAGGCTAAATCTTTTTTTCGATTACAAAAAAATATGTAAATCAAGGTACTAGTAAAAATTGCATAACGGTATTGATTTTATAGCGTTTGGGGTATTCTAATTCGAATGCAGAACTTCAACGATTATATTTATCAAATCAAAAATCCGCTCGAGCAAAAGTTACGATTAACAGCTAGTTTTAAAATATATTGTTTATATTATATTAGTAGTTCAAAGAAGTAGGAGCTTAATTCACAGAGCGTTCCACGACAGAGCTCGTAACTTTTCCGCCAATTTAACCGGTAACCGTAATGTTTACGAAAAATATTACTGGAAAAATGTCAAGGTTTTCCAGTATTAAAGAAATAAGCAGCAACTAAACTCTCAAGGTTGTCAGAGCCTGCCATCTTCGAACGGAAGTGAATGGGAAAAATTGCCTTTCGAATTTCATAAAAGGTAACAAATTTCAAAACATTCGGTCAATGCGTTTGGCTAAAACAGCGTATACTCGTTATTGGAAATCAGAGGTCACCACCTTGGAACGGAAGTGAATGGGGAAATATTACACATAAGTCATTTAGACTTTATACAAGGTGCCTTCGTACCAAAACAATCGGTCATTGCTTTTGGAAAACAGCGTGTAATTATTATTGTAAATCAGAGGCCGCTATTTTGGAACGTAAGTCAATGGGAAAAACCTTACAAATAAGTAGTTCGGGGTTTATACAAGGTACCTTCGTACCAAATTTCAAAACAAGCGGTCAATAAGTTTTGCGAAAACAAACAAACAAACCAAATGCCGTTCGGTCAATTAGATTACTGGGTACGCGAACTCAAGTTCCTTAAGCGTTAACCTAGGCTTATTGTACAACACGGGCAAGCCGATAGCACTGCTTCCAACAATTGCCTTCAGGTTCATCAGCTGATTGTAGTGGCCCATATAGCTCACGTCCCAGAATGACATGCCTAACAGTCTCTTCAGGCAAACAGAATCACTCTTAATGATGCAGTTAGCGTGGCCCAGTCCAAGGCCATAACTTGCTTCAGACCCAAACGGCCATTACTCAACTTCTTTAACCGGTTAGTGAGTTGTTGGTCTGTGCTACTGACTAGCTATTTCCAAGCTTTCGTCAACTGTAGTAGCGTTTTCAATGCCTATATTTGGACCATTTTCCAGTGCGTAGGCAGTGAATTTTGTTATACTGCCGCTGGCTGGTTCAGAACCAAAGGAAGGCAATTTAGCGCATTACATTTGCGCACACCAGCTTGGAGTCAAGAGACTTTGGAGCAGCTTGACTGTCAGTATCACTAGGCTTTATTTGTATAAAGCGTAGCTCCAAGCATGTAACTTTGTAAAACAAAACCCAAGTGTGCGTTGCCGGGTTTCATTAGTCAAAGCAACAAAAAATACACTGAACAAGTTGTAATTTGACTAGAGCCGACTGTCAAGCTGACGAATAGCGTGTATCAGCTGTCACTCCCCCCCGCCACTAACCCCTTCTCGCATGTTTTAATTTATATGAGCATCGAGACAGACACAAACCCGGCTGTAAAAACAAACAGTGGCGCTCCTTTAATAGATATTGATTACAGTGTTGTCGAATCAGTGCTTTCCCGGTTTGTATTTACGGGGGTTGCGGGGGGACAGAGCGTAGCAAGTGCGGTTACATCAAGGTCGTTGTGTAGTATCGATTCGACCCACTCCCGCGGCCGTGGTTAGTAACCACGTGGCACGGCAGCCATTCCGTCTCCGTTACCTTCACCACAATATGTTTGCAGAAATGAAAGTGTTTTGAGTACAAATATCAACGATTACAAATCTTAGCAGTTCCCTTGTGTGATTTATTAATAAGATCCAAAGTAAGCTGGCTAGTAAGATCCCTATTACAATCCTTACTTAACTACTTACTAAGCTCTTTAGATTGCTCCAAAGTAAACTCGTTAGACAGTAACCTTAAAATGAGCATAAAATTAAACTTCTTATCAAGCTCCTTAGTGAGCTCTCTATAAACCCTAGTTACAACTCCCTTACTTAGTAACCTCCTCTAACAGCTCTTATCACGTTCCTTAATAAACTACCTAGTATGTTCCTTCCTATTGCATTCTTTAATAAACTATGGCTTCTTAGTACGTTCCAAAGAAAACTTCCTTGTAAGCCCCCTATTACGTTCCTTAGTAAGTTTTGTTGCAAACTTCCCCAAAATAAGCTTCTTTAAGGTATCAAGTAAACTCCACATTACGTTTCTTACTATGCTATCTAGTACTAATGAGCTTTACAGTAAGTTCCACTATACTATTACAGTAAGTGCTTTACAGTAAGTGCTCTATACTAACTTCCCTAGTAGCTCTAGATTACGTTCCTTATTAAGTTGAAACTTTTTGTTAAACTTAGGCTAAGCTTCCTAGTAAATGTTTCAGTGGCGAATATAGGTTATATCTTTTGGGGAAGCCAACATAACCAATTACCGCGTGCGAGCGCACGCGTGTGTGTGTGTTTTCAAAGATTGTTGAATGTTGTTTCGAAGAGGATTTTAAATGAGTTTTAAACAACGCGAATGTTTGACATCGCAAAAAAAGGAATGTTATAAGTGGGACCCTGGTGCCCGGGCAGATTTGTGTTCATTGGAAGCTGCAATTTATCAATTATCAAATTAACAATATAGTATTGCATATATAAAAGAAGCTTGCTTTTTTATGTAGACTACTAAATTAAATCCACCGTTCTTGGCACATTTGAAAACATATCAAGAGCTAACTGAAACATCCCTAGGGATAGAAAGTAAAGCTCGAACAATAGGCCTACTTTCGGATGTGCTCTTCCTTAATTAAGTGTTTAGTCTTCTCAGGTTGCAGGAAATCCTCTTCACGGTTGCGACAGAAACAAGGAGAACTGCTTGTAGTTTAAAAAGGGTATAAATGTTGAGGAAGAAAGTCTTGTGACATTTTTCTAAAGAACTAATGGCTGTTTTAGGAAGTTTTTCGGGTTCTTCCTGACTCCATTTTTCTTTCCACAACATAAAATCACTTTGTACAATCCCTGTATGTGACATTAGTTCTTGGTAGAAATTTAGAGCAGCTTCCAATGAACACAAATCTGCCCGGGCACCAGGGTCCCACTTATATTCGCCCCTGTAATGTTTACTAATTCCCTAATAAGCTTCAGTGTAAGTTTTCTTTTATGCTTCTTATTAAACTTCCTACTAAGGTATTTAGTAACCTTCCTAGTAAACCTTTAAACTTCCAATTTAGTCCTAAGTAAGTCCTAGTAAGAATTCTAGTAGATTCTCTAGTAACTCCCTAATAACTTTCTACTAGGGAGTAATGTCTCTATAATAAGATTCCTGGCAAACTTTTTAGTATGGTTTTTAATATTCTTTTTAGTAAGGTCTTACTAAGCTCTTTAGTTAACTCTTACGTAAAGTCTCCAGTATGATTAAATTAAACTCGTTAGTAAGCTCTACTATAAGCTCCCTAGTAAGATCGCTAGTAAGCTCACTAATAAACTCCTAGTAACCTCAGTAGAAAACTCCCTAGGAAGAATCCTCATAAACTATCTAATAAACTCAACAGTAAAGTTCAGTAGTAAGTTTCTTTACTCTGCAGTGAACTCCTTAGTAAAGTTCCAAATCAACTCAATAGTAAAGTCTTTAGTAAGTTCTACGTACATTTTTATTACGTTCTCACAGATCGTTTGCTACTACATTCCTTAATAAGCGCCCTAGTAAAATCTCTAGTAAGTTTCTTTTACGTTCTGTAATAAAAACCTCAGCAAAATAAAGTCCTTAATCGACTCAATAGTAAATGCCTTAGTAAGTTCTTTAGTAAGTGTCTTACTAAGTTCTGTAGTAAACTCCTTAGTAAACTCTCTAATCAACTCAATAGTAAAGTCCCTAGTAAACCTTTTAATAAGTTTTTTATTAAATTCTGTAGTGAACTCGTCACTAAACTCCCTGATCAACTCAACAGTAAAGTCCCTAGTAAACTGCTTAGAAAGTTTCTTATTAAGCTTTGTAGTAAACTCTCTAATCAATTCAACAGTAAAGTCTCTAGCATACTCGTTATTAAGTTTCTTATTAAGCTTTGCAGTAAACTCTCTAATCAAATCAATAGTAAAGTCTCTAGCATACTCTTTTTTAATGTTTCTTATTAAGCTTTGTAGTAAACTCTCTAATCAACTCAACAGTAAAGTCTCTAGCATACTCTTTATTAAGTTTCTTATTAAGCTTCGTAGTAAACTCCCTGCTCTTACTGTTCACTTCAATAGTAAAGTATCTAGTAAACCTTTTAGTAGGTTCTTTATTAAGCTCTGTAGTGAACTCTTTACTAAATTCCCCGATTAACTCAGCAGTAAAGTTCATAGTAAACCCTTTAGTAAGTTTCTTATTGAGCTTTGCATTAACTCCCTAATCAACTCAACAGTAGAGTCCCTAATAAATTCTTTAATAAGTTTCTTATTAAGCTCTGTAGTAAACTATTTAATAAACATAAAATTAAAATCCTTAGCAAAATCTTAAGTGAGTTTCTTATTAAGCTCTGTCGATACTCTCTAGTAGGTTCTTCCATAAACTTGTCATTAAATTCCCTTCTAAGCCAAATATTAAACTCCCAAGACAATTCCGAGTACTACTCCCAATAATACGTTAAAAGAGTACTCATATTAACAGTGAGTATGCAAAACATGAATTACTTGGGATGATGTAATGCGACGTTGTCACATTACCCAATTTGCTGGGCGAGCATGAATAAACTATATTTGTGTATGTTATGAAATCTGGCAACAGTCACTATAGCAACTAACTTTACAATGATTGGACAAACAATTGCCAAGCCTCCCTCCCCCCAGGCACAGTGTCACCGAAATGCGAATTCACTTATCTATATAATATAATCTTTTGTAAAGTAACCAACACACTGAAATATATTAAATTTATTCTATGAAAGCTTTCGTATAACAAGTTGTCGCAAAAACTTTAACTATACATTTTTCGATTTTACATACCAGAATATTAAGAAAAAATATTTTCAAGTTTCACTTCGATCAAATATTTTTTGTCATAATTAAAAGAAAACATATTTCATATTTCGTAAACGCATTTATTTGGGTTATACAACTGTACCAAAAACAAAGATATATGTTTTCAAAATGGCGGCCGATGAAAATGTTTAATGTCAAATACCGTTAAAGTTCATTACTTGAGGCAAAAATTGTATCGATGAAATAACTATAAGTTTTAATGACAAACTTTTTTTGTAATTTTTCTTTATCTCGAAAAATAATCTAATTATCCAGTAACAGTATGCATGTTCATATAACCAAGAACATAACTTGGTATATCACTTCACTGATTAGCTCTGCAACCCAAGGTGGGCCTTGGCTTCTCTAATAATGCCAGCAAGTACATAAAATAACTTGGTATAAAGTCGAATTTCGTTATAACGTTACTGGCGGGGCTCGAACCTGGGACGTTGCGCGTGTGAGGCGCATGCTATAACCACTGTACCACGGGAGCGTCTTGGGAAATTATTGCGATTCGCGATATACGAAACGTAACGATTCGGCTCGGGTATGCGAATCGCCATCGTGGTACGTGCCTGGGGTCTGTGGATAGCGCGTTATATAAACATATAAAGTAAGTTTATCTATGGCCGCCGCCATCGTGGCCCGGGGCCTGTGGATAGCGCGTTATATAAACAGTACTTCATTCTATGACCTCTCTCTCTCTCTCTCTCTCTCTCTCTCTCTCTCTCTAGCCGCCGCCATCGTGGTACGTGCCCGGGGCCTGTGGATAGCGCTTTATATAAACATATAAAGTAAGTTTATCTATGGCCGCCGCTGCCTCCATCGTGGCCCGGGGCCTGTGGATAGCGCGTTATATAAACATATAAAGTAAGTTTATCTATGGCCGCCGCCATCGTGGCCCGGGGCCTGGGGATAGCGCGTT
>CM040186.1:60275631-60307881 GCA_022606455.1 Callitettix versicolor | reverse complement strand
TAATATTTGGTACGAAAGTACCTCGTATAAAGCCCGAACGACGTAAGTGTAAAATTGTTCTATTCACATATGTTTCAAGATGGCGGTCTTTGGTTTAATGATGAAAAATATAGTTGCTGGCTGTTTCCTGCAATACTAGCTGAACGGCAAGACCTATTAAATAAACAATACAAGAAACATTATTGTATACAATGTTTCACTTGTAGTTTTTTATTTCTATTATGCAATTCATGGAGAAAGAGCATAACATTTTCAATAAACATACATTGAATGAGACTAACTAGTCAGCTGCAAAGATTATAGGAGATGAAAGAAAGGCATGATATTTTTGGAAATGTTAATAGCTAAACATACATTGAATGTGACGAACTAGTCATTCGGAAAGATTGTAGGAGACTGAAGGGAGATATGTTATTTTTATTCACGTTTAAGCTCTGAGACAAACTTCTAATTTCCTTGCTGTCTTCGCTAATCAAATACAGCCTAGTCATCGTACTGTGCCCTGTTATTAGTAATCAGCATTGAAAATGAGCTATTTCAACGGCTTTTTGAAGTAAAGCTCAGTCTTGAGACCTTAAAACGGACGCCGATCCTGACCTTCGCAATTTTGATCAATTCAATATGATTCAAACTTTGCACAAAAATCGATTTTAATAACAGCTTGAAGAAGGTCGTTGCCGTATCCAGCAAATCATTTTAATAATTTTTAAATAACATCCATTTATAATATTAAAATAGGATAATGATTAATTTGTACCTTACACTTAAAAAAAGATTTCATTACCGTAACAAGCGTTAAAGTCTTTATAAATTATCAATTGAAGTCCATTAAAAATTAATAACGTTAATTTATACAGATTTCAACACAGTTTATGGTGGTAAATAAAGATTTTCAAAAAAGTTCAACGTAAAAAATAATGTAGAAATTAACATTATCAACACGGATGATTTGTTTTACTTCTTTAGATTTAGATGAGACTGTTATCTATTCTATCATTCGGGGTAGAATTTTTAAACTGCTCTTATCAGGTTATCTATTAATTAAGGAGAGAGCTTTACGTTATCTATTAGTCGTCCTGACGAATGGTTTTATCAGTTTTAAATGTAATTGGTTCGTTACATTCCCAACAATACAACTTTGGAATAAATATTTTAAAAAAATACTAATTTATATAAACCATAATAATTAATTTTAAACAACTGGACATATTAAATATTTTGGACAATTTTTTTTGCTGGATTCAAAGTTTGAAAATAGCTAAGATTTTTCTACTTTAAATCAATAACATCACTAAGATGATGTCACCTTTCAATTTCAAGGATAATTTACAGATACGTGAATAAAAAAGGCGGAATCACTGAAAATAGTGACTTTCTAATTTCCACGTGAATTATATTATGTTCTATATTGTGGTTTATATTATGGATACGAAATCACTTAAGAAATTAAATTTCCTATTTAAACGTCGATTCTGTCCATAAAAATTGACCTTAGTTTTTTTTAAGGTCAATACAATTTACTGAAATGATTTAAATTTTCCTTGTATAGCGATTTATTTTTTTAAGCTTCCATGTTTCAAGGGCAAAATTGCTGAAGAGTGAAATTTTTAATGTAAATTGTCTCACTATATTTATCTGATGGCTTCACTGTTTCTAGATCAAAAGCAATTGCTGGAGCGTATGACTTTTCAATATGAATTTTATCACTAAAGATCAGATTGCTTTGTTGTTTCAAGGAAAACAGCAATCGCTGAAAAGTGTAACTTTTTAATGTAAATATTCTCACTAAATATCTGATGGCTTCACTATTTCAAAATTAAAGCAATCGCTGAAGAGTATGACTTTTCATTATGAATTTTGTTGCTAAAGATTTGATTGCTTTAATGTTTCAAGGTAAATCAATTAAAAGCAATCTCTGAAAATTGTCACATTTTAATGTAAATATTCTAACTAAAAATCTGACGCCTTCACTATTTTAAAACTAAAGCAATCGCTGAAGAGTACGACTTTTCATCATGAATTTTGTCGCTAAAGGTTTGACCACACCAATGTTTCAGACCAACAGCAATCTCTGAAGAGCGTGATTTTTTTCAGTTTCAATATTAAAATAATGTTGTTACTATAAATTATTTTTATTTAATGTTTCAAAGAGAATAAAAATAATTTTGGGGGAATTTTTTCCAATTCGAAGGTAAATAAAAATAAAAACGCTGCAGAAAATCGTCAGCTGTTTTGTAACTTTTCAGATTCAAGATCATATGAAAATACTGTCATTGCTTTCAATTTTCAATTAGTCATAATCGTTATGTAGATGGTTGCACTTTTCCTACCAGCAATAAATCACTCGAAGGGAACTTCACTCGTTTTTCTTCACGTTCGATAACAATATGAACTGTGGATAAGAATTACGTCAGGCCATTTGTCATTGAACCATTGTTGATTTCTTCTGGTCGCTCAATATTTGACTCATCTGATGTAACCTGGAAGTGTTAAGATAAGTGTAAATAACAAGCTTAGCATAATCATTACACACACACACACACACACACACACACACACACACACACACACACACACACACACACACACACACACACACACACACACACACACACACACACATACAGAGAGAGAGAGAGAGAGAGAGAGAGAGAGAGAGAGAGAGAGAGAGAGAGAGAGAGAGAGAGAGAGAGAGAGAGAGAGAGAGAGAGGCTTATTTCCAATACTGTATACTTCAATATATTTTATCCCAAATTATATTTCGAGGAACGAAAACTAAAGTGTTTTTAGAATAACAGAATATAACTTTATTCTATTTTTAAAAGTTACTTAACGATAGAACGTTAATGTTGTTATTACAGTTTATACAGGCATTTGACGTTATTTGTGCACATATAAATAACACATGATGTATCGAGAGTAAGGATCGATTTTCGTTCTACAAGTGCTTAACTTAAAACATGAAAATAAGGGGGTTTTTGATTGTAAAAGGATTTGAAAACGTTAACTACACGCAGTAATCCATTACATGCATTCACACACAGAAAGACCAAGCAAAACTACTACTTTGGACTTAGGAGACTTGGAAATTAATATAGGCGTTCCACCTATAAATTATAATACTGAAAATGACAATATTTTATTTTATTTATTGTAATGAGGAAGTGGAAAAACAATAACTTTTATAATTCAATGATATTTTATGTCTAGTTCTTCAACTATTTGTTAATTTAAATTTCCATTGGAAATGAACTATTCGAGCAGCCGTCGTGGTAACACCCAGACCTATGAACTTAAAATGAGCTTCAATCCAGATGCGTATGTGTGTGTGTGTGTGTGTGTGTGTGTGTGTGTGTGTGTGTGTGTGTGTGTGTGTGTGTGTGTGTGTGTGTGTGTGTGTGTGTCTGTATATATATATATATATATATATATATATATATATATATATATATATATATATATATATATATATATATATGTCTGTGTGTGTGTGTGTTTGTGTTTGTGTTTTGTTAGCAATTTTAGGTAGTTTTGATTCATACATGGCACAAAATCGGTTTTGGTAAAGCTTGGACGAGTTTGTGAACCAATAAAATTTGTTCAATAGTTTCAAAATGGCGGAAACTTCAAACCTTTAAAAATTCTTATCTTTTTTTATCTTAAATGTTTTTGAAAATTTCATTTCACCGTAGTAACCAGCGTTAAAAATGAATTAAAAAAAACGAGATGAATTTAAAATCCGTTGAAATTAAGAAATTTAATTTGATGGCGATAGGATTTCATTTCAATATCTAATTCATATTATATTTCTGAAAGTTTGTGTGTTTGTTTGTTATCCAATCACTTTTTAACCACTGGTCCAATTGAGATGAAATTTGATACGAATATGGTTTAAGTATCTGAGATACACATAGGGCTATTCCCATTTTAAAAAACGTCATTATACTACTTACCCAGCCCAAAATAATTATTAGTTTTTAGTTTTGTTACATGTGTTACCTGTAGTTAGGTTTAAATACTGTTTGCTGGACATGATATTTAGGCACCAGAGATGGACATAGATCTAATCCAATTTTACAAATCTTAATCTGTGTTTTATTTATTGCAAAATTATTGCTTTTAATGTAACATTTTCAATTATTTTAGTTGAAATTTTTTCAAAACTGACTTATTTGTTACTTTGTGTTGAATTTTAAATATTAAATGAAAATAAATCCCCACGCAGAGTGCCAATTGTAATTTGTAATATTACAATTACTATGTATTTGTAATTAATTACAAATATTACTGTGCCAATATTTGTGTAATTACATTATAGGAAAAAATGGTAAATATGCAGTGTAGCATACCCTGGATTTTACGATATTTTTGTTATTAAAATGTTTTATTTTGTGCCCAAAAGCAAGAATCTAAAATATGAAAGCACGAGAAGTACGATAAAAACCGAAAATAAAAGTGAAAAACATAACCTCAAAATTGCTACCGGCGAATATCGGTAACGTGTTGTAGATCGGTAAAACAATAAAGATACGTCTAACACGGGTTTTGGGTAATAAGAAACCCATTTTTTTAAAAGAATACTGCATATCCTAACTGACACGGTTGTTTGGCCTAACACGGTGATGCGTGAAAAAACCTGTATATTTTTTTAAAGAATACTACATAACCTAACTGACACGGATGTTGGGTCTATCACGGTGATGTGTGAAAAAAATTTTATATTTTTTTTAAAAGACTACTCCATAAGCTAACTATCATGGTTGTTAGGACTAACACAGTGATCCATTAAAAAAACCTTTATTTATTTTTTTAAAAGAGTACTCATAACCTAACTGACACGGTTGTTGGGCCTAATACGGTGATGCATGAAAAAAACCTTTCTATTTTTTTTAAAGAGTACTCCATAACTTAACTAACACGGTTGTTAGTCCTAACACGGTAATGCGTGAAAAAGCCTTTATATATATTTTAACGAATAGGCTATTACATATCCTGACACGGTTTTTGGGCCTATCACGGTGATGCGTGAAAAAAACCTTTATATTTTTTTAAAGAATAGTGCATATGCTAACTGACACGGTTGTTAGGCCTAACACGGTGATACGTGAAAAACATTTATATTTTTTTAAACAGTACTACATATCCGAACTGACACGGTTGTTGGGCCTAATACGGTGATGCATGGAAAAACCTTTATATTTCTTTAAAGAGTACGCCATAACTTAACTAACACGGTTGTTAGGCCTAACACGGTGATGCATGAAATAAACCTTTATATTTTTTTAAAGAGTACACCATAACTTAACTAACACGGTTGTTAGGCCTAACACGGTGATGCGTGAAAAACCCTTTATATTTTTTTTTTAAAGAAAAGGCTACTACATATCCTGACAGGGTTGTTGGGCCTATAACGGTGATGCGTGAAAAAACCTTTATTTTTTTAAAAGAATACTACATAACCTAACTGACACGGATTTTGGGCCTAATATGGTGATGCATGAAAAAAACCTTTATTTTTTTAAAGAATACTCCAAACTTAACTGACACGGTTGTTAGGCCTAAGACGGTGATGCGTGAAAAATCTTTATATTTTTTTAAAGAATACTATATTCTTAACTGACACGGTTGTTGGGCCTTTTACGGTAACGTGTGAAAAAAACTTTATTTTTTTTAAAGCGTACTCAAAACCTTCACTGACACGGCTGTTAGGCCTAACATGGTGATGCGTGAAAAAAACAATATTTTTTTTAAAGAATACCCCATAAGCTAATTAACATGGTTGTTAGGCCTAACACATTGATGCATTAAAAAAACCTTTATTTATTTTTTTAAAAAGAGTACTCCAAACCTGACACGGTTTTTGGACCTAATACGGTGATGCAGGAAAAAATCCTTAATTTTTTTTAAAGACTACTCCATAACTTAACTAACACGGTGATGCGTTAAAAAATCTTTATTTTAAAAAAGAAATTCACCTTAACCTAACTGACACGGTTGTTGGTCCTAACACGGTGATGCGTGATCTTTAATGTATATTATGATTACGGGCAAAGCCGTGACGGGTAACAGCTGATCATATTATATTTCTGAAAGTTTATTTTCGTGTATTTGTTTCTTATTCAATCACACTTTAACTACTGGATCAAATGAGATTAAATTTGGTGTGAACACGTTTTAGGTATCTGAGATAAACACAATACTATTCAAGTTTAATTGTATATTAGTGACTTTTTAATAATACTGTATTTTATTAATATATGACAGGACCCTTTTTTAGAGTATCGAGTGGCAAAAATTTATGTCTTGGCCGATAACCATATATCCTATAATATTGTATGTAGCAATATATTAAAATGAAATGACCTATTCTGATTTTGAAAATCCACTTTAAATTTTATTGCCTACATTATAATTGCAGCCAAAGCCGCAACGGGTAACAGCTAGTTTTCAATATAATTTAGAAGTTTAAAACGGTAACACATGAAGTATTAATATATGATTATGATAGATAAAAGAATTACCGTATTTCATCGATTTTAAGACCCACATTTTTTCTTATAAAATGTCTGTCACTTTGTAATGTTCCTGAAAAATTGTCTTTAAAAATTCAGTGTATTTTTTAGAATTAATGAAATACGGGTAATTTGAGAATTAGCTTTCGTCACGTCAGCGAGATCTGTGTGCTGCGATTATATTGAAAGATATTATTTTTATTTTGTATTAATACTGCTTGTTGTTTGATTTTTGGATTATGTTTATTTATTTATTTAGTGTAGGGGAGGAGAACCAGTTTTACTTTAACCAGTTAGAATTTTGAAGAAGAAGAAGCGACATTAAACACAGAAAACATTAACGGTATTGACTAGATTCGAACCTGCGTGCAGTTGTGAGTTCTAACTAACTACCCAATACCCTACCGAATGAGTTACAAGAGCGCTCACCTATTAATAATTAAATCAAAGCTTGACTAATTTTGCTGTAAACGTGCCAGATGGTTGGATTGTTGTGTAAAATAACTTCAGCCTTTGAGGATAACGGAAGCAGCCTAATTAAACAAAACCATTCGGAAGAAGTCTTTGTTTCCTTTGGAAATTTAATATCTCGTTAGAAACTCGTCTCTGAAATTCGAAAACTTCTCTCATTAAAAAAAGTCAAGTAAAATCTGCCAATTAACCTTGTTCGTCACTTTTATTAAATAGATTAATGAATTTTCTTTGGGGCTATTGAAACGGTTAAGACCCAAATCCGGAGCTATGAATTGAGAACTGATCATGACCAAAACACATTTTGTACATTCGTTAAAAGTAAAAATATTATTTTCTATTAAATTTGTTTGCAAATACTCAGATGGTATAATGCAAAATATATTGTAAAAATGCTTAAAGTATTTTAAGTATTATTAAGTATTTAATAATTGAAATGTTTATTACTATTTACAGTAATAAACAGTAAATAGTATTATTACTGTTTATTGAACATTGTTTTATCACTTATGTATGACAACAATACACGTTTCGAGAGTATGTATCAATTCTCGTTCTCAAGTGCCTAACTTAAGAACATTAAATATAGGACCGGTGGTCGATGGGGCTAAGGCACCGGTCAGTCTCCTGCGTCTCTGAACTGCGCACCTCAAGGTTGCGGGCTCGAAATATATCGTAAACTTAGTTCCCAAAGTCTTTGTTAAAATACTTAAAAACTAACAGGGCAGATTCCCTGAGTGGGCAAACCAGAAACAAAATTAAGACATGTGAACAGAAATCCATAAGCCTTTAAGGAAACGAAATCAAAAATGTAACAGCTGACAAATACCGTTTCAGAACAAGGGAGTTTTGAAGCAATCAACAACTTACTGATGTCCGTTCGTGCCAACACCCAATGAAGTTTAAAGTTCGTTATTATAGCCTACACAAACGATGGCAAATGTCGGCAGTAATAATATAATAAATATGCCATCATTAAGTAACAATTTTAAAAACAGAAGTGCTTACGATGTGAAAAACAAAATTTCAAAATATTTAAAATTCTGGAAGACCGCCTTTTTGAAACGGGTCCAGACTATTATCCGAATAATATTTTATTTTCCCGCATCAAAATATTATTTAATGTGGTTAGTGTTTAGAAATTCTCTTCCATACGACAGTAGTTACTTTCTATTGAGAACATCAATCAATGTTAGACCATAATCTGAAACCATGAACTGAGCACCGATCCTGACCTTTAAAATTCTTTTTAAAGGAGTCCTTACATATGTTTATGTAAATATATTTATATGTTAAATGGAAGCTTACGAGAAAGTTGTTTGCTTAGAGCTTCTCGTTAGCATATTAGGTTTCTCCAGTTGTGTTCGTTCTCATGTATGTTATAATAAATAACTGAATTATCAATTCATAATACCTAACGTTTAACTACAACACTAAAACTATTCCAATAAAAACAAATGCATTTAATAAAATTGTTTTATTAAGGACATCTTATATTTAAAATTAATTTTGATGTAAGTTAAGAGGAATTTCATAATGGGATCTAATTTCAGATCTTTACCAAGAAATTCAATATTCAAATTCTTCTTTGACTAACGACGTTAATTTGAAACTGAAGTTTTGCATATTTACTCTTTATTACATACTTAAAGTTATCTTGATGGTGTTCCGTTTTTTGGTATGCCAGGGTAAAAATGTGACTTTTTACGTTTAAAAATTATGAAATATGATTTTTTTTGTAAACCGTTGCAGGTTATTTTCATTAAATTTAGCTATTAAATAAAAAAAAATAAATAAAGTGTACACATTTGTAACTTGGGGAGTTACCAAGAGAAGCGAAGCTTTTGTTAAAGATGTCTTTGCAGAATACATAATTAGTTTGAAAATACTTCTAAAACTATCTTGATTTGTTTAAATAAATAAATAAGTGAACCTTGCATAGATATTAATTACTGTAGTTATAGTACATCAGTTGTTTTATTTTAATTCATAACGATCAGATGATTTTATTGAAGATTTGATAGGATGTAATAAGTTCAAGGTTATGTATTTAAGAACTAGCAATTAAAACAATTATTATAAACGTTTACAGAACTTTGTAATGTATTATAAACGGTTACAACGTGCATGTGTTCTTCAATTAAAGGAAAAATACCGAAACCAAAACAACACAATGTTATCATATAATACTGTGCACTATTATTGAAAAGGAGGAAGAAAAATAAAGAGAGAGAAATAGAGAAACGAAATTCGTTTGCTCGTTCGATTCCATATTTCTGTTACATTCTTCCGTTCAGCAGACTTTTTCTATTCACTTCTATTACCAAACCTAACATTAAAAGCTTCGATATCTTATTCATATTATATTTCTGAAAGTTTGTGTGTTTGTTTGTTTGTTATTCAATCACGCCTTAACCATTGGATTAATTAAAATGAAATTTGGTACGAATATGGTTTAAGTATCTGAGATACACATAGGCCTATTCCCGTTTTAAAAAACGTCATTATACTACTTCCCCAGCCCAAAATAATTATTAGTATTTAGTTTTGTGATTACTGTTTACTGAACATGAGATGGACATAGACCTAATCCCATTTTACAAATTTTAATCTATGTTTTATTTATTGCAAAATTATTGTTTTTAATGTTACATTTTCATCTAATAATCACAAAATGGTATTTTTCATTTAAGAATTTTTAATGTTTTTGAAGCAGAGTGCAGAATATATAACATATACAATTTTATTAGGATACTTTAATTGTAAGGTACTAAATATATTTGTGTAATTACATTATATGAAAAAATGGCAAATATGCAGTGCAGCATCTATTGGATTTTTCGATATTTTTGTTACTAAAATGCTTTATTATGTGCCCAAAAGCAAGAATCCAAAATATGAAAGTACGAGAAGTACGATAAAAATCGAAAATAAAAGTGACCAACATAACCTCAAAATTGCTATCGGCGAAAATCGGTACCGTGTTGTAGATCGGTAAAACAATCAAAATACGTCTAACACGGGTTTGGTTGATAGGAAACCCATTTTTTAAAAGAATAGTGCATAACCTAACTGACACTATAGGTGGTGCGTAAAAAAACCTTTATATTTTCTTAAAGAATACTACATATCCTAACTGACACGGTTGTTAGGCACAACACTATGATGCGCAAAAAAACCTTTATATTTTTTTTTAAAGAATGCTACATATCCTAACTGACACGGTTGTTAGACCTAACATAGTGATGCGTGAAAAATCTTTATATTTTTTTATAGAATACTCCATAAGCTAACTAACATTGTTGTTAGGCCTAACACGGTGATGCATTAAAAAAACCTTTATTCATTTTTTTTAAAAGAGTACTCCAAATCTAACTGACACGGTTGTTGGGTTAAACGGTGATGCAGGAAAAAAACCTTATTTTTTTTTTAAAGAGCACTCCGTAACTTAACTAAAACGGTTGTTGGTTCTAACATGATGATGCATGATCTTTAATGTATATTATGATTGCGGGCAAAGCCGTGACGTGTAACAGCTAATCATATTATATTTCTGAAAGTTTGTTTTTATTTGTTTGTTATTCAATCACACTTTAACTACTGGACCAAATGAGATTACATTTGGTGTGAACACGTTTTAGATATCTGAGATAAACACAATACTATTCCAGTTTAATTGTATAATAATGACTTTTTAATAATACTGTATTTTATTAAAATATGACATGGCCCTGTTTTAGCGTATCGAGTAGCAAAAATTTATATGTCTTGGCCGAAAACCATAAATCATATAATATTGTATATAGCAATGTATTAAAATGAAATAACCTATTCTGATTTTGAAAATCGACTATAAATTTTATTGCTTACATTATAATTTCAGGCAAAGCCGCAACGGGTAACAGCTAATATATATATATATATATATATATATATATATATATATATATATATATATATGTGTGTGTGTGTGTGTGTGTGTGTGTGTGTGTGTGTGTGTGTGTGTGTGTGTGTGTGTGTGTGTGTGTGTGTGTGTGTGTGTGTGTGTGTGTGTGTGTGTGTGTGTGTGTGTGTGTGTGTGTGTGTGTGTGTGTGTATGACCACACTCACGTTCGTAGTTTTGGTTCGATTTGATGCAAACGCGGCACAAAAATCGATTTCAGTAATATCTTGGACAAGTTCGTTAACCGAACATTTCCCTCCAAAAGTTTCAAAATAAATGCTAGTTCAAATAAAAAAAACATAATTTTTTAGAAAATCAGCTTTAAAATCTGCATAACTTATCATTTAGACGCCTTTAATGTAGTTCAAATTAAAAACATGAATTTGACAGCTACCCGGGTTTATTTTTATAATTTGAAAGTAATTTTAAAGTTTAAAATGCAAATTTATACAGATTTTAACTATGGTTTTTAAATAATTATAATTAAAAAAATCATTTTCATCACGTCAGAGAAACAGCTGAATGTCGCCGTTATACACGCTTGAATGTTAATTACTACGCGGTAAAATATAATATTTACCAAAGTGTTCTGGGTTGTACACATCTGGGACATGTAAGTCGAGCTGTTAAAGTCAGCAGGTACACTGGACACGAGGGTAGTCATGCACGATTCCGCATTGCCTGTAAAACAAAACAACATTTAAACACTTCTACAACTTTACAGTAGACTTACTTATGCACTATACGTAGCATAAAGGAAAGTTATGGTAAAAAAATCGATTTTGTTTGATCTTATTTTACAACCATTAATCTTTTTTCAGTTCGATTTGTCTGCGTGTCTGTGTACATCGCTACAGGATAAACTAACTGTCATATTTTAAAGTCATTACATAATTGTAATTATTTGTTCATATCACGATGACTATTGAAAACCGTATTTTGAAACACTAAATTAATTTAAAAAAATGGTACAGTTATTGAGACTGTCAGTAGAAGCGTTAGCTTTTTAAAATATATATATATATATATATATATATATATATATATATATATATATATATATATACATATAAAACGTCTCGAGGATATAAGAAAAATAACGCAAAAGTTATTATTGAATATAAACCGTATACCATTGAACTGTTGCCGCTGGCAGTATACCAATGTACACAACATCATTACATGCGCGCGCGACGACAACATGAGAAGAAGAAAAGTGGAGAGAGAGAGAGAGAGAGAGAGAGAGAGAGAAAGAGAGAGAAAAGAAAGAGGTAGAGAGAAGCATGCACAGGTACAAAACATACATACATACGTGACTAACTCAGTCGGAACCGGCAGACGAAAGAAAGACGAAGAGCTGAGAACTGGAGGAGGTCTTTGTAATACTTCCCCTACTCGCGTTACTTAAGCCTCATAAGCCTACTTGATGAAACCGAATCACTCCATGGTGACAAATACAAAGTGCACAACGTGGTATAAGAAGCTAACGTTTCAAAAACATTTTGAAAAAAATTCTATTTAAATTTTTGATCATATTTTGCTTAAACGACCAATAGTATCCAAAACCACAATTGTAAATGGTGAAATACCCCTTTAAAACTGATTTCCTCAAAATAGGTTTTAACAATTTTGATGAAATTTTGCTGAAGTATAATCCAATAAATACTTATATGAGAACAAAACATTCAGCTCGATATAGCTCTTAAGATATCGTTGCAGGAACTATTAATATTTTTGTAAACGTCCATAACTTATACCAATTAAATTAATCAGGACGATTGGACTAGTGGTCTTTTTTTACTCACTTCATAAAGAAAAGTATTATGTATTACCAATAGGTATTACTCGTGCAATGACAAATGCAAGATGGTACCAGAGGAATGATGACCTTCATGCAGACCTAGACTTGCAGTATGTGAAGGAGATAATACTAGACTGCGCCTCTAAGCACGAGAAGAGACTACAACATTCGAACGTACTCTTAGATGTGGAATTGGACAAGAGCCGATTTAAGCGTCATAAGCCACATGATTTAGTTCACTAAGTCCAATAAATGTTATAGATCAATTATATGTATTACTCATTTAATCTGTAATATTAAGATTATATTAATAAATAAATAAATGAAAAAAAACTTCATGAAGGCTACCGCGGTTTCGAAATCTCACTGTTTCACCTTCTGGCCGTAATACAAAATGTCAAATCCCTCTGTCGAGTTCGTCACAAAGTTAAACAAAACATTGAAAACACACGTCACAAAAACTAAATAATAAAAATCGTGTAATTGTATTTAGTGTTTGTGACGTGTGTTATCAGTGTTTTGTTAACTTTGCGACGACCTCGACAGAGGAATTTGACATTTTGTATTACGGCATGAAAATGAAACAGGTAATTTCAAAACTGCGGTAGCCTCTACGAGGTGAGTAAAAAAGACCACTAGACGGAAGAAAATTGGTCATAATCATAATTATTTATAGAATTTTGAATGAATATTTTAATGCAGATTTTTAAGGTGAAATCAGAATTTCAAAAAGGGTAAGGTAAAGAAAAATATTTTTGGAAATTCGCTTGTATCACGTCAGCGAGACAGCTGCGTGCTACGATTAATTATTTATACATTAAAGTCAACACACTTACTTCCTTTGCGGTTGTTTTGGTTACGGCACTGTCGCCTCCGCTTACTGAACACAGCGCCTAAGTAGGAAGTCTTGGCCTTGTTCCTGTCAGCGCCGGCCAAGGAGTTGAGGGGCAAAGAGGCTCTGTGACTGTAATCGTAGTTGTCCCGCCACAGCGGCAGGTGACGCCACTTCTTGGCGATCTCGGATCTCACTTCGCCGTTCAATAAGCAGTACAAAATAGCTACAAAGAAACCCTGGAAAATAAAAGACAGGATTTAACTATGCGATACCATTTGCATATACATTTCCCATTGTTTAAACTGAATTACACAACCTAGTTCCGCTTATAACACCAAAAAATATCCACGCTAAATTCCGAAACTTGTCTTCCGGCTTTCAAACAGCCTAAGCCTGCGAACCAAGTTCACAATTCTCACGTCAACCAATACTTGCTTCTGATTGATCGGCAATATTCGTGTATCTTGAGTCTAATGTACGCTAAATTATTATATTTCTGCCCAGGCATTACTGCCGGCACACCACATCGCATCTCCAGTACACAATAGCTTTAACCTGATTTTTGTATTCTTTTTCTGGTTTTAACAGTGAATTTCTGAGATACTGTGATAAATAAATACAGGTAGAAAGTATTTGTTCAGTAGAACAATGAAGAGGACTACCCACCACAGATAGCCTACCAACACCCGGAAGAACTATACAAGACATCACAACTTGTTCGGGTGGGAATAGGAATTCAGCCAATCTAATCCAATGGACTTCTTACTTCCTTACCATTCCGAACCGGAAGAGTGCTTTGCTTGCCCTCGGCCGACCTGAGAAACATCCGGGCTTCCACTATTTCTCCCGGATACTAGACCACCTTTCCAAAACATTAGGTTGTATCTTTAGGGATATCATACAATTTTCTTATGTACCCACTTATAAGTGATAAACTTTATCACGCCCTACTATTACGGTTAAGCCTATTCCGGATGGGTCTAAGTAAAGTAACTTCTTTTGTTTGATGAAAAGCTCACGAGTGTTTTGATTTTGTGTTTGTGTACTGACCAATTAAACATTCCCCAATATTTGCAGCTTTATATTAAATGTTGGCAAAAGTAAATAATAGAACTTGTTTAAATAATAAAAATATTTTCTAAAAATAGTAAATTTCTACGCACAAAAACAAATTCCTTATTAAGAACCTACGTCAAAGGCTAAGTTAACTGTCAGGTATCTTAGCGCCTTAATTGCGTAAACATTAAATACATTTTATCAGCTTAAGGTTTTATTCTGTAAATTTTACTTAAGGTTAATACTGTTACGTTTTGAGGAGCAACAATGCCACGTACTTGGAAGGATGTAAACAGCTGATCGATGAAAAGCCACACCAACTCTACCCTGTCACTGACTCCAATGTATGACACGGTCAAAAACATCACATAGTGTACACCGAATAACGGAAGTAACACTAGTGTGGATTTGGCCCATCTCCTGCGAAATAATTCATGAATTATTGTAATGGATATTGTATTGACAACAAAAAACATACACATCAAACAATATATATTATATTACAGAAGAATTCACTGTGATTTCGTTTCATAATTTCGATTAGGTTATCGCTCAAATTTCTTGTCTGATTCTTTCTTTTAATTCTTCAAAAACAGGACATCTTGCTTATGAAATGAGACTTAGCCTAGGTCACTAATGGCTTCTAAAGTAAATAATACTTAAGTAGATCACATACATAGATATATACGCAAGCCGCCTCGGTGGCCTAGTTGATAGCGTACTGGGCTTTCACCCCGAGGACCCAGGTTCGATTCCAGGCCAGGGCTTGGCATTTTCATACGCTATAAATCATCCCATCATCTGAATTAGCCCAAGTGTGCACAATAGTCGGACGTTAAACACCAAAAAAAAAAGTTCTTCAACGCTGTTAGATGTGTTCACGTACACATTTGTTTTTTAAATGTTACCATTAAAGGTAATGGGAGGTGATGGGAGAACTGGCAGAAGACTCTATCGCACTTAACAAAAAAATCTTCAAATTGATTAAACTCAATCAATAGATGATTAATTGAGAACGAAAAGTTAAAAAAGACGGTTTATGGTATTGGTTTTATAACTGAAAGTAAGCATTAAATGAGGTATCATATAAACCCATCTAATTTATTAAAAAATTAAAAGGAATAAATAAAATGACTCAACAAAAATGTCTGTAAAAACTTAATCACTGTTTACAAAATAAGGTATAAAAAACTAATTTCTGTTATTGAACCAAAAATAAAAATCATTTATCATATTTTTCCTCTTCTTCTTTATTTTAATTACAAGAAAAATTCTCTTAATTTTAAGAAGTAGTATACACATAATTTTAATGCCATAATGCGACGGAAAATGCCCGAACTATGGGAAAAAAAAAACTGGATTTTGCACCACGACAACGCGCCAACTCTTCTCGGCTCAGCCGTTCTTCCCCAACCTCCGTACTCGTTGGATATGGCTCCATCAGATTGTTTCCTATTCCTAAACTAAAATCTACCTTAAAAGGACGCCGTTTTCAAAGTTTAAAATAATTCAAGGGAAATAGCTGGAAAAGCTAAAAGACATCACTTCAAATGAGTTCTAGGGAACGTATAAATAGTGGGAAAACGCTGGGATCTGTGCATAACAAGCAAGGGGGTGTATTTCGAAGGGGACAAGCATGTGTAAAATTGTTGGTATTGTAATAAAGATTTTATGGCCATAAAGTTCTTTTTTTTTAACAGATCTCATATTTCATATATTCCAAGTGTGTGTGTGTGTGTGTGTGTGTGTGTGTGTGTGTGTGTGTGTGTGTGTGTGTGTGTGTGTGTGTGTGTGTGTGTGTGTGTGTGTGTGTGTGTGTAAATAATACAAACTTGTCACAAAACTGACTTTAATTGTAGTTCCGATAATTCAGCAAAGCCGTTTAACTTAAAATGTCATTTAAAAAAAGTCGTACTTCTCATATTCCCAATTTTAGAAAATATAATTTCACCATCGTAATCACTGTTAAAATCTCCAAGGATCAATATTTTTAAATTCGTTTTAAATACGACATTGAATCCGATGGCAGTAATGTTTTAGTTTTAAATATAGTTTAATAAATTAATATGTTAATAGTTTATAAAAAAGTGTTTCAAATTTAGCATAAAAATCAATTTTGATTATAGCATTAACTATTGAACTTTTTTAAAAAAACATCAATTTCAAATTAAAGATTTTTTTTACTTTTTCTTACAAGTTTTTAAAGATGTGGTTTCTGCATAAATTAGTGTTTTAAATTATTAAATTCTAACGAAAATGAATCTGAGAGCAGTGAACCGTTATTGTTGTATTTTCTCGTAATTTGAAAGAAAAATGCATCTTTTTTTAACGCTAATTGTGATGGTGAACCAAATTTTAAAAAAAATTGGAAAATAAGAAAAAAATAATATTATATTGATAGTTTTGGGGATTTTTCTTTCCGTTATGGGCAGCTAAACATCCACATGAACATAATTTTTAAAAAATCGGTTGTTGGGAATTTTAAGACTTTAAAAAAACATTAATTTCTCACCTGTACCTGTATCTGCGAGTTTCTTCGCAAATCGAGGCTTGCAGTTTGAGAAACAACACCCTGACGATGTTTATGAAAAGAAAAATATTTACCTGCAATCAAAAAACTAGTTTTAATGGTTGAACGTTTAAAGTTTACAGAAAAAGCAAAATGTAATATTAAATTTTCTGTTTTTCTAAAGATAACAGTGTACAATATACGCAACGTAAATAATTAAAAATAAATAATATATATATATATATATATATATATATATATATATATATATGTGTGTGTGTGTGTGTGTGTGTGTGTGTGTGTGTGTGCCGACTATTTTAGTATTTAGAAATAAAATGAAATTATTTCAAAAATTAATTAACTGGAAAATCTCTCTAGATTTGTAGCGAGTTTAATTGGAAAATAAGTTATTTTAGCGGCCATCAAGATATCGTCCATAAGTAGGACTTACTTTTTTAGAAGGCATTAAAATATTGTATGTAGTGTCTCCAGTTGGATCCCGGGCAGAAAAAAGTAATAATAATTAATTTAATATGCCGGGCAATAAATTAAGAATATACGGCGAGATCTACTATTTTTTGAACTACAACATATGTGCTGAATTGATGTATATTGATAAACTGTCGGGTTTAGGTTTTACCGTGACAGTTCAAATGGTTCATTTATAAAAGGCAGTTCCCTAATGCAAAGTGTAATTCACTGTGTAAACATTAATTATTGCGGAATGTATTGTAACAATTGACTGGGATTAATTTGTTTGAAGCAAGTAAGCACGCGATACAAGCAGTTACTTATCGCTTTACCCGTTGTTACAGTTACAATATCCCCTTCAATTTCTTTGAATACATTTCCCCCAGCTGCCTGTTGACTGGGATATATCTTTCAGCGAGTTTAATATATTATGTTCATTCAAGCGCAACGTATTCATTACTTTAGCCATTCGAAGCAAAGTACGTCGACGAAATTAAATTTACGAGTGTGCGATATATTGAGAAATCTTGTGCAAAGTAAATTTAATAGCATATAAAGGGAAACTGATATCACGCGTAGTGCGTACCCCAAATTAATACACTACTTGTAGTAAACTGAACTTTCCATTTGAATAAGTCTCTTTGAAGTGATAAAAAGGAATTTTTTAAAAATGAATAACATTAATTATTTCGTTGTTGTACTTGAGTAGTGTTGGTAATGGTACAGAAATACATATATTTTTGTATAAAATATATGTTCGCCTATTCGAATGTACTCTATGTTAATCAATGTTGTTATTACCGAAATATCATTGGAAAATGAGTTACTTGAGCATCCATCATGGTAAGATCGAGACCCAGCATCTTGAAATGAGGGAATATATCTCGACCTCTAAATCACTTTTTGAATAGTCGCTAAAATTCAAATATGTGTGTGTGTGTGTGTGTGCGCGCGCGCGTGTGCGTGTATGCTTTAGCATGCTCAGCTTTGAAATTTTCAGTAAAAAAAAGTGGGAAATCAAGTTTGACCAAAACACGTTCAACAGGTTCTAATTTCAAATCTAAGAAAATCCAGAAATGTTAAATATTTTTGAAAATCAGATTTTACCATTTTAATTTGTGTTACAAAACTGCATATATTAGTATTTTAATGTTTCAGAATCCGTTAAAATTAAGGAAATTTATTTTTCTGTGGTCTAGGTTCGTTTTTATATTTTCAATGTAATTTAAATATTTAAAATGCTAATATATGGAGATTTTAATGCTAATTACAATAGTAAACTCAGAATTTAAAAAAGGAATTAATTCTGACCTGAAATAGTTTTTACAACTTTTTAATAATTATTAAGCTGTAGTCCCCCGCAGGGGGTGCAGACTAGCTGTACACATTGAGAGGATTTAGACGTCCCTCGCGGTATCCGAGTCTAAAACACACACACTTACAACACTACACTTACGACTTTAACACTTTACACTCACACTTACATTTAGGGAGGCGACAATAGCCTCATTGTGCTTTTCGCTTTAAAATAAATAAAATAAAATAAATTGTAGTCCTCAACCAAATAGTAATTAAACGAAACAATTTTTAATCAACCAAATTTATTTAAGATAAGTAATTTTATAATAAAAAAAATTGTAAGTAGAAAGAATTTAACAAATTTTGTTTCTCTTGTTGAAGTTGTAACAGCACGCAGAAGTTACACTGGTAAATGACTTTATTTCCAAAAGTATTTGTGAGTTCGAAACAGATAAAAAGTCTGGGCAAGAAAGAAGAAGAAAACGCAAAGCACTTAAGCGTTTCCAACTCACCAAAATAGAAACACTCGTCGGACCTTTTATTAGCAAGAAGTGGTACGGGTTGTCGTTTGTTGTCCAACAAAGTGTGTTTTCCAAGATGGCGCGTACAAACACCCACGGCACTACAAACAGGACCGGCAAACCTGAAAAATACACATAAATAATTATTTAATGATAATTAAAACCAGAACTTAATAATTTCATAAAATTGGGTGGTATAAACATATTTTATATTACGCCTATGGCAATATAAAAGTTTAAATGTATAAGTATTTTAACGTAACAGAAAAAACATTACACTTTTTAAATAAATAAAAATAACATTTACGACACGCAGCTGTCTCGCTGACGTAATAGAAGCCAATTTTCAAAAATATTTTTTCCTTTTTTTGAAACTTTGATTCTACTATCTAAATGGCAATAAAATATGCATATATTAGTGTTATGAACTTTCAAATTTTATTAAAAATAAAAATATGAACCCTGACAACCGTCAATTATAATTTTTTAATTTGAAAGGACTTTTGAAACGTTAAAATGCAATATTTAAAGCCGTTGTTCAAGTGATATCAGATTTCTAAAAATATTTAAGTCATAAATGATATAAATTTAGAAATATTTGAAAGTGTTGACGAATTTTGTTGGTTAACAACCTCGTCCTACCTGTGACAGAATTGCATTTTTGCCAAGGTATAATAAAATCGGAATAAAATTGCGTGAACATACTAACACATAACGGTGTTCCGAAATTCCGAACCCCGCAAAATATATTTCACGAGTGATTTAATTATTCAGAACAAAATGAAAATAAAATCTACTGTAATTTGTTTTAAAAAATTTGTTTGGAATCCTCCATCTAAAGTTTAATTTTTTTAAAAATACGCGACACATTTTCATGTAAAAGTTTGATGAAATTCGTTTTAAAATTGCTTTTTCGTTTTGACGTCCAAAGGTCGTTGAACTTTGGAACTTAGTAAGAATGACCCATCTGGGATGTTAGTTTTACCTTCTGTTCCTAAAATTTACGTTAATGATTAATTTGAACCTAATTGAATTAATTATTTTTCAATTGATTAATTGAACAAATAGATGAAAATCTTTAATAGCCTTAACTCAGAAAATATGTTACACAAGTATAATTTTGTAAAAAACAATAATCTAACAATTTTCCAACAAATAATAAGAAAACAACAAGTTGTAAATATTAAAAAATAAGAAATTTCATGTAGTTTGTTTTTTCTAAGGCGAAAAGCACATTCAGGCTATTATCGCCTCCCTAAATGTAAGTGTGAGTGTAGAGTGTTAAATTCGTAACTGTAGTGTTGGAAGTGTAAGTGTGTGTTAGACTCGGGTACCGCGAGGGACGTCTAAATCCTCTCAATATGTGCAGCTAGTCTGCACCCCCCTGCGGGGATAAGAAATTTCAATTAATTGTCTTTATAAATATTAATATAATACACTATTTAAAATACTGAATTAAAGATTTTAAAACGTAAAATTAATTTGTAGAAATATTATCATGGGGGCATTTTGGCAAACAGTAATGTGCAACTTGTGTGTGTGTGTGTGTGTGTGTGTGTGTGTGTGTGTGTGTGTGTGTGTGTGTGTGTGTGTGTGTGTGTGTGTGTGTGTGTGTGTGTGAGTGAGTGAGTGAGTGAGTGTGTGTGTGTGTGTATGTGTGTGTGTGTGTAATTTCAGAATACCTTCTAGAAATAAGTATTTTTGCACATAGTAACGCATGTTTTCCTTAAAATTCACACAAAAATGATCATAGCGCCTTAGAAATATAATTTAATTTATCGGAACTCACCCCAGCCAAGGGTTACATAGAGTGTGATGGCAGAGTTGTCTGAGAAAACCGCAAAGAAAATCAGATTGTGCAGATAGAGTCCTTCCATCAGGATCCAGGAGTAGTTGGCCATGATAAAGTACTGCCATAGGCTGGAGATCAATTTGCATTGCCAGTTCAACTGTAACAACGTTTTTGTTTAATAAACGTAAGCTATAAAAATTTTTAAAAAATATGTACAAACATTGCACAAAACAAAATAAGCAAAAGGGCTTAAATATAAATGTAAGAAAATGTGATGTTTTTTTTTTGATTTTTTGTTGAATGTTTGTCGGATTTTCAAGTTGTCAGTTTAACAATGTTTTTTATAAACACACTATGGTAACAAAATAATGTAAACATATTCTTCAAACTTTCTTACAATAATTAAAATTAAGGAAAACGTTCCATCTAAGTATTTTATAAGTGTACAGTCACTGTAAAATTAATTTTATTTTTAAAAAAATATCAGTTCGGATATTGAAGTGTAAATTGTGTAAATAAAATTTGGATTTTTTTGTGTTTAACGTCCTACTATTATCCACACTTGGGCTAATGCAGATGATGGAATGATTTATAGCGTATGAAAATCTGGAATACATGAAACAAATACAGTCATACCTAAATAAAGAACGGCTAAAATTTTTAACAAAAAGATGTTTGTACTCTTGTTTAGAAGAAGCTTTAAATCTTTAAGATTTTCAATTTTCGACGGCTATATTGAAACCGCAATCTTAAAACTGATTTAATTTTTTTAAAATAAGAAAGGGATCACGTGACATCCTTTAACGCGGACTTTCAATTATAAAATACAAAGCCATAATACATTTTTTTGATTAATCCATTAATACTCAGTTAATCACTCATTGTTGGATTTACTTGAAACATAGTTTGAACATTTTAATGTTAAGAGCGACAGAGTGGCTTGCGAGTTCCCCGATCGATCCCCTCTTGATTACTTCTTATAGAGACATTGTTTAAAGAAAGTGTATGAGAACACACCAAACAGCATTGAAAAAGTTAAAAGAGATAATAAGACAAGGGATTTCCGGAACTGACCATCATACTGTTGTTAGAACAACTGACGCATTTTACAATTTCTTACTTGTGCTAGGAAATCTGTGCTAGGAAATCAATTTGAACAATTTTAATACGAGTAATTAAATTTATTTTATATTTATTTGAAAAAGTCATTGGATCTTTTCCGTTATACGTATACCAGAAAAGTATACTACCATTTAAACGTGAAGTTATATGCCTATTATGAAAAAAGTAGTCAAGTGATTGTGATTAGTCATTTTAAAAGCGGTTTTTTTATCTCATCTATCGTTATCTCTGTTTACGCGATAAGAGAGCATCTGCCGAAGCGCGCCACCAGTGGCAGTCCGTAACTTGTTCGAATCGGGGTCCATTATTTTGAATTACAATGAACTTCCTTCGACTGGCCGATATTTATAGAAGACGCTTTAAAGCTTTTCCAAGAGAAATCAATTTTGTGTAATTCCAGAAAATGTGTCTGTGGACACGATATGGTTTCAAACCTCAATTCGTTGAAGTGGGTTTGTTTGAAACGTGAGGGCCGCCCATCGTACTAGCCCTACGTGACCCTCTGTGACTTATTTCGTAAGATGGAACTTAAGGAACTTAATGGGAAAAGATTTCACAGGGTAGAAGCGGTGAAAGCAAAAGTGATGGAGATTTTCAACAAGCTGACAAAAACGGACTTCCAGCACTGCTTTGAACTAGATAAAACACGTATGGAGCGTTGTGGGGATCGGCAAGGAGGGTATATTGAAGGGGATACACTTTGTAATGTAATTGGTGATGTTATTTTGTAGCAGCAGTGTGGTTATTTAGTTTCCACATCTCGTATGCTCTCTCTCTCTCTGTGTGTGTATATATATATATATATATATATATATATATATATATATATATATATATATATATATATATAGAGAGAGAGAGAGAGAGAGAGAGAGAGAGAGATCTGTATATATGTGTGTGTGTGGAGAGAGAGAGAAGGAGAGAGAGAGAGATACATTCACTTAACTTCAGCATCGGGTGGATTTCAAATATTACACAGAAATTAATTACTTGTAAAATTAAACATCCGTGAAAGTTATATTTGCAGTAATAACTAATAATGTAACCTGTTGTCAATAATGTTCAAGATATTAAATTACAAACTAGATTAAATTTCAATGGCGTTGGTTTCAAGAGCCTGATAATAATTAACATTCAAGTGGCTGGTTACAACACTATTTATACAAGGCACGCAGCTGTATCGCTCACGTTATAAAAGTGAATTTCCAAAAAGAGATTAAATTTAACATGAAATAAAATAAAATTTTAATTTGTGACCATTTCTTTTTGTATTTTACAATGGCAAAACATAGAATAACATTGAGATCGTAAAATTATTTGTTTTTATCATAAAATTTATAATTCTGGCGTCTTGGAATCAAATCGTGCCACGTTTGAATCAAATCGGACCAACATTTTGAACAGAGATTGCTGAAACACACAAAAATAATTCGACTGAAAGTTTTAATACCACAACGCAAAACGTGGAGGGGTAAATACCCGCATCGCAGCGGGGGTTTTAATACCCTCGCTGTTGTTGGTGGGTGTTACCACGCTACAATAACAGCGTTATTTGCTTTTTATTTACACAAATAACTGTGTGTAAAATGTAGAAATTTACAGATTCATTTTTTATAACGCCTTAAATAGGAATAACACTTCCATTAAAAGGACCACTTAAAAA
The DNA here is from genome assembly GCA_022606455.1 of Callitettix versicolor. Lineage (NCBI taxonomy): Eukaryota > Metazoa > Arthropoda > Insecta > Hemiptera > Cercopidae > Callitettix > Callitettix versicolor. Next base: position 60,283,886 of record CM040186.1, on the reverse strand, counting down.
AATTGTGTTCTTGTTTGTTTTCAAATAACAGCAAACAAACTAACAAAAATAGGATTTTATCAATATTGATTTTGGTAGCCTAAAATATCCCTTTCTCACCCAAAAAACCAAAAGTAAACGCAGAACGTCGTCGGGTCTGTAAAGATTAACTTACAACAGTAATTTTTTAATTTTAAATTCACTAAAATAGCTAAGCTAAGTTTTCTCTTACGAACAAAATATTTCTAAACGATTTTGAGAAAATAAACGGATATCCGGTTTTTTGTCCGTTAACTTCCGTTTCAGATTTTCGTTTGTTTAAATAACTGAATGTGAGAAAGTTTGTGTAATGTTTATGCACTTTTCATTAAACGTAACAATACTATTAATACTAAATTATTTAATAATCGTTAATTTCGATCAGTACATACTTTGTTTTCGTGCAAGAAAAATGATTCCCCATTAGTGGTAGCGAAATCTGAAGGTAGTCCGACTCCTCTCACAAAAAGAGAATCCTTCATCAGAGTCGTGAAGGCTCGCAGCATGAAGGACAGGAAGAGGTGCATGTGCAGTTTGTTCCTGGGACACCTAAGCCTCCTGCCGAAAGTAAAACATTTCTGTTATTGAATCAAAAATAAAAATCATATATATCATGTTTTCTTCTTCTTTTTTTTTGTTTTTGTTTTAATTACGATAATGTGTTCGGATACACGACAAATTAACATAGCTAGTTTTTAACAGCATAACCTAAAACTTATTATAGCCTATCAGCTGTTCAATGAAATCAGCTGATCGTTATGCATCAACATAAAATAACTGATCTTTTAACACAACTGCCAAAATTACATTAACGATTCATTTCGTATATTTAAATCGGTCAAAGTTCTTCGTAATTTCCGTAGTATAGTGGTTATTGCGCAGTGCTAGTGGCGTTCGCCATAAATGAGCAATCCCCGGTTCAATCTCGCCCAGAAACATAGTAATTTTTAATTATAATTAATTTAATATGGGACTTGCGACGCGCAAAAAATACACTGTTATATATCAATATAAACATGTTCCTCACATCACACTTCCCGCAAAATCCAACATCACGACCAGCCCTGAAACAGGATACATGTTAAAAACTTTTTACTAGATAATAACTCTAACAATCGTTGTAAATCTAATTGTTGACAAATGCAATACTGTATCACGTAACTGTGTAATCATAACAATACATACGTACTTGAAGGTTGCTAATACGCAGAATGCAATAATCAGTGTGATCAGAGAAACTCCGTAGCCTACATGTGACACCGCCTTCATCACTGGAACGTATTGCTGTGAACAGGTGTGTGATAAATGTTTACAAAAGTATAGAACAAGACTCGATGTTAGAACAGCAGGCCTACAAGTGATATTTTGTAATCAATAAGCAAAATATATTATTTTCGAAAAATCATACTTAATGAATATTTCGAAGTTAAAACAAATTTAAACGTTTCTGTTATAATATTTAAAATAATTGAATAACCTTTAATTGTTTTAACGTATTTCCATTAGAAAATGATCTATTGAAGCTGCTCTCAAGGTAAGAGCCCCGTGACTTTGTAATGAGCGCAGATTGTGAATTCTAAATCACTTTTTGAGCGGTCGTTAATATGTTTCAGTTTTGATAATAGTTTGGACAAGTTCGTTAAGCAGACAAATTCGTTAAACAGTTTCAAGATAGCGGCCATTTCAATGCATTAAAATTATAACTTTTTGGTTTGATTACTTTTTTAAAAAAATAATTTCACTATCATAATCAGCGTTAAACATAATTAAATATGCGTTTTTAATTTTCAAAATCTGTTCAAATTAACAAATTAAATTTTGACGGCATTCCGGGTTCATTATCGTATTTCGAATGCACTTTGAAAGTTTAATATACGCAAATTTTATTCAGAATTTCAAAAAAGACAATATAAAAAAATGACTTTTGGAAATTCGCTTCTATCACGTCAGCGAGACAGTTCCCTTAGGTTGCATTTTAAAACATTCTTCCCATAATAAGGTTGTAATCAATTATAATTAACTAACTTACTGATTCATTCAAAATTATATTAAAGAATATTGAAATGTAACGTACTTGTAGCATGTAAGTAAAGTTTCAGGATAATATTTCACTAGACATAGCCTCAAAAAATTAATTTAAGATTTAATTTAGACAGACAAACAAACATACGTTATTGAACGGCTAAAAGCGTTGGAAGTTAGAGATGCTGCTAAACACTTCTGTTTCAAAACAATATCCAATTATATTTTTAGCAACTGTAACACAACAAAACAGATAAATGGCTGTTGAATGTGTTAGGTTTCACATTTGTTTATTTAACCTATTGTGTGAAGGAATGAATTTCTAAGGTTATACTGCGACCTTTGTATTTCTATTGTGTCTCTTTTGTATATTATTGAGGCGATCATTTACGGCGCCTACTCTCTTAAAGTCTAAAGTCCAAATTCTAAGATTTGGAGACGAGATTCCAGATAGGTCCTCCCCTACTTTTAAGTGTTGACTTCAAAGTTACTGAGGTGCTTTGTAGGTTCTTGCTCTGCTTCCACATTTTTTTTTTTTTTTGACCCTTGTTACGAAAGTTTTGCCCCATTTGACCAACCATAACACTTTATTAAAAATGCATCCTTATTTAAAATATTTTTAAGGGTTGAAAATGGAAATTCGCTATTCAGAATTCAAGTATTCAAGTGGTTTATCTTGAATTTTGAATTTCGCGTATACTTTAAGTTAACATTTACCTCCTCGTAGTTCACTAAGGGTAGTTGAAAAATCTTGTTAATTTTACTTTAATAAGGTTGAAAGAAGGAATTAATTTCTAGTGTTATTATTGAAATACTACCTTTGTAGATCTATTGTGTCCCCCCTATTTTTCTGAGATGTTCAGTTACAGCGTCTTCTCCTGTTCTAGTCTTTTCATAAAATCTAGGATTCGGAGAGGATTCAAGTTGGATAGCTTTCCAGTTCCTTATTGAGGTGTTTGCAGGTGCTCGCTCTCGTAATTTCCTTTAAATTTTCCACGTAATTCCCTTTAAATTATGCTCCATTTGACCAACGTTTCGTGGAACGTTGAGGCCTAGCTCATTAAATCTACCGTTGTTACTCATTTTGTTCCCACGGGTAGCTAGGGAAGTAAGGATTGCTCCCTTACACTGGATAAGGTACACTGGGAGGTCAACCCAGAGCTCCGTTTAATACACAAGTAGGCCGGTGTTATTCACTTCATCGGCACTTAATTTAGAGTTAGCAAAGTTATGTAGAGTAGTGTGTGTGTGTGTGTCCGCTCGCGCTCTTCTTGAGTAGATGAGTGAAAACAATATGGGCTAAAGGTAGGGGTGGTACAGCTAAGTACATCAGCTGCCTATGCCAAAGAACCTATTGTAGGTTTACAGGAAGAATTTTAAATAATATTAAAAATGTAATCTAGCTTACTTAAACATTAAACACTTCAACGTTTAAAAAATATTGAACTTTCTGACACATAGAAAAGTGTTTCAAATAGTTTGGTTTTCAAAGTATCAATAGATGTTCTAAAATTAAAGAGTTGTAAAATCATAATTAATTGTCAATATTGTTCAACCAATTTCTATTTGAAAATAAATTGTTGCAGTGGCCATTTATGTACGACCCAGACCTGTTCTTAAAATGAAAGCCAATCCTAACTTAACATCATGTTTTGCATGGTGCTTGGACATGTTTTTTACCCTTTTAAAACTGTTCGACAGTTATACAATGTGCGACCATTTTTAAGCATTTAAAAAATCATAACTATTTTTAAGTTACACTTTTTTTAAACATTTTTTATTATTGTAATCGTGCTCAAATGTGTCTTAATTTAGAATTTGAAATACTTAAAATACAAAAATTACCCTTACAGTGAGTCATAGTTTATTATATTTTCAACGTAATTTGAAAATCTACAATGATTATATGCAAAACTTTAATTTTGATTACAATAATGAAAAATATGTTATTCGAAAACGTACAAGAAAAACAAATTGTTTTAATTTGTTTTTACCTTTTCAGCGCGACAAGTACATGATAGTATATGATTTCGGCTCATTTTAACACGATCAGTTCTAATAACACACATATTGTACTTTTAATGTAACAGTTTAAAATAGAAATACTTACAGCAATAAGGGGCGCATTTTCCATATCAGGAAATCTTTTGATAATGTCTGTCATTTTACCAGAATAGCACGACGAATAATTGGTCCACGTCATGTTTATTTCTTCATTCCAAAACCAATCCCCATCCGTCATGCACTTCTTGCTCGCAAAAGCCTGTTAGTTGTGACAAATAAAAATATCTGAATTATGAGAATATCAAAGACTGTTTGTATGTAGATAAGTATTTAGAGGTCCTGGGGTTTCATAACCTCTGGCACTGCGAAGAAATCCTTCGTGCAACTAAGCTTCGCAGGTAGCTTCGTTCAGTAGGCTGGATCCCCTCAATGAGTTTGAACAGTTGAGAGACCAGCTGATTGAGCCAAATATCTTTAGCGCCCTGGAAGAACCTTTGCCTCCTGTTGGCGAGACCCTCACGACCAGATTGTGACCTTCAGTTTCCTTATTTGTTCGGCATAACCAATGCAGGGTTACTTTCTGCGTGGTGGAGTGTTCCAGTGCACCCTCAAACTACAGTTAAGTGTAATGAGTTCCGTAGCTCTTCTGACTTGCTCTCTACACAGTCTATTTAGAGAACCTTCTTTCAAAAAAGAAACTCTCCAGTCCTGAATACCAATTTCCATTAGACCACCAATGGGAAATAAAAATTGAAATAACCAAAACGAATCAGATTGATCATAACACTGAAGTTGATTAGTTTACTTGTATTCCATATAATGTAGCTAATTAACTGAAATTTACCCCCAACTGTTCGATTTCAACCCTGACAAAGCCTGATCTGTTTTGGCAAATCGGTCGAACACATTTTGTTACAAGAAAACATTTTCTTCTACGAACCGTTGATTTTCAATATAATTCACATTTTTGTACTAAATATGTTTTTCAGTATTTTCCAATATTTAATTTGAGTTAGTTAATTATCGTTGTTTTTAATGAACACAAATAATAACAAACAAGGAAATATTAAATAATTGTATTTTAATTTTTAAAGTGTGGAAGTATCGTGTTTCACTACGAAGAATATGTACAACTAAAGTCATTATCGAAATTAATTGTGTATTAATTAAGAACATGTTTGATAATTATATTGCATAAGACTAGGCAGTGCTATGAATTGTTTTGATGGTAAACATTTCCAATGTAATTTAAATAATTGCGAACGGACATTATTTATTTAAGAGACTCAAAGAGGCCCCGAGACTGAGTGGTTGGTGGCACGCAAACACACACGCACGCACACACACACACACACACACACACACACACACACACACACACACACACACACACACACACACACACACATACACATAATTGAAATAAATATATGTTAGATTATTTTATGTACCTTGAGAAGAAACAGATTTTAAAATAACAACTTACACGCGAATTGAACCCCAGGACGTACGAAGGACATGGTAAGGTCATCATGTGTCCTGCGGGGGTGTTCGGCCAACAAATGATTCCATCCCATATCACCGGACAAGACAAATTGTTCACTGTAACACAGGATGAAGGGTGGCGTTAGTTAACTATATCTTACCAACAGACATCTTATCAAGCGTTATCTGTTTTGTAATATATCTCCTGAAATTAAATAACAAAAATAACTACTAACCTATATTAATAAAAGGAAGTGTTTGTGTGTGTGTGTGTGTGTGTGTGTGTGTGTGTGTGTGTGTGAAACACTTTAACATTTTGCCATTTTGGTGCGATTAGTATATACAAAATCGATATTGGTAATACTTTGAACACGTTTAGGCAAAATTCGTTAAAACGTTTCAAAACTGCTACAATTAATTTGGATTTTTTAAAATTTTTATAAAACTCTAATTTAAAAGAAATTTATTGCTGTTTAGAATTTTTAAATCGTATTTCTAGAAAATAAGATTACAAATAATTATTATTTGATGTGATCATTTTTGGGAAATTGCTTCCATTGCGTGAACGCGTCTTGATATGTGAAGCGCTATTTTATTACATTATTGTGATAAATTTTCTAAGTCGAAAAAGGAAGAATGTTTGTAATTTAAAAAATTAAATAAAAATAAAAAATTAAGAAGTAATATTATATTGAATTAACATATAAAATTTACATTAAAGCTGATTATATTTGTTTTATACTTCTTTTCTTTCTTTATATGGCACATAACGTACTTCCGTATTGTAAGAAAATAACACAATAAATTTCAGGATTACATTCAAGGAGCGGCTCTTGTGTACTTAGTGCTTGGCAACAATGAGCACGCATGGAAATAAATTCAAAATACCGCAATGCAATACATCGTCTGTCGACAGTGTATTACTTAAGCAAGAAAAACCAAGAAAATTTATGCTGGTTAAATTTTGCGTTCACAAATGTTTTGTTTTAGCGAATATTAATTGAAACATGAATTATTGCTGTGGTCATTAGAGTAGCACTCAAGCGTAATAATATCTAGAAACTATTTGTCTTTTTTAAAATATAAAACTTTTTGTGAAAAACCTGAGGGCAAATGTGTGTTTTATTTTTTTGCAAAATCAAAAATTCAACCTAAATGTATTCTGGAATGTTTATACAAGATCCTATTCAAATAATCAGCACAAATTGTAAAACCAAATTGACAATACAAATTGGATATGAATTATGAATGTTAAATGTCATTAAAGTCGGTTAAAGTGTGGATATTAAAGGCGATTAGTGCTTCAAGAGTTACACTGGAAAGCGACCAGAAGACAGTATGTTTGCTGCCTGGTAGAGAGGTCGGAAGCTTTTCGCCTTTACGTCACTACCTACGCCAACCGATTTCGCAAGTGATCTCTTAGTATTTTCTATAAACTGTAATCTGCTAGACATAGGGAATCCATGTCTAATTTTTTACTCCCTAAACTAAACGTATTGATAAGGCTGCAAAACTAAAATTTTGTTTTTTATACTACCCACATATTTGTAGAATTTCCTAAATTGAATTTACTAACAGTTAGTTTTTACATAGGTCTTAGGTTCAAATCATTAGATATAAAAAAACCTAATTTTAATAAACAACTTTTTGACTAATTTAAGTCTCCTAATAAACAATAAAGTTAAACGATATAATAGGTATATTATTTACTAATATACTTTTAATACATAATTTTAATTGGAGATTTCAATTGCGTTTAGAAAAGGTTTTCATTTAATTAAGGTGTTTTTTTATCTAGGGGGTTGAGTAGTAATGAGGCGGCGGACAGACTGGCTCTACTAGAATTCGCATTAGAGTTTATTGGATTGGGTCGACAGGAACGCTGGTTGGGTCTGCTATCAACAGAAGGTTAATTAAGCGAAGCCATGAAAGAATGTTAGAAGAAAGAATGACTTCAATGGTCATTCTCATGATAAAAACCTTTAAAAAAAAGATCCCCTAGGGGGACGTGGAAAGAAATTAGGCACTTGAGCAAAAAAACTCAGGAAAATTATGTGATGCATTACAGGGCACTAAGTTCTAAGACTATACATAAACAGGATAAGAATTTACCACGGAGAAACCGTGTGTAAGTTATGCAGGAAGGAAGAGGAAACTGCAGACCAAATAATCTACGATTTACGCTTTTTCTACAGGAGGTTAAGAATATTTGACTTTCAGCATCCTGAGGACGCCCCGCGGTCAGTGGACTGATAAAATCCATTGATGGTTTCAGTCTACTGAACTGTAATTCGAAAAGCTTATTTAAGCTTATTTACACAATAAATCTTTAATCATAGGGGATACAATGACCTCTAGAACTTAATACAAGACCAAGCGGCCACCAAAAGCCCAGCGGAGCGGAATGAAGATGAACGGCAACGAGAAACGGAGTTTAGTCTTTTTAAAGAACGCGTTTGTATCTTTTAAATCTAAATAATTTGGCCTACTGTAACTACTGTGTTTAAAAACATAACCTAGAACAAGGTAACCTAAATAACGAGAAATAATAAGTTTGGAGGCGTAGTCAGCGTGGTGGGGGAAGCGGAGTAAGCTTCGAACCGAACCTAGACAGAGTCGAAACTACGCGGAGTGGATCCCAGCGACGCCGTTTGACTCCACATTTTCAGTGATCGCACTTATAGGTTAGGTTTTCAATAGGCAGTTCGCTCCGCATTTAAAAGCCA
>CM040186.1:60228131-60270631 GCA_022606455.1 Callitettix versicolor | reverse complement strand
TAATATATCTTAGTTATTATTGTACTTTAGTTATTGCTAGTTACTAATGTATCTTAGTTATTAATGTATTTAGTTATTGCTATTTACTAATGTTTCTTAGTTATTAATGTATTTTAGTTATTGCTAGTTACTAATGTTTCATAGTTATTAATGTATTTTAGTTATTGTTAGTTACTAATGTTTCTTAGTTATTATTGTATTTTAGTTATTGTTAGTTACTAATGTATCTCAGTTATTAATGTATTTTAGTTATTGCTAGTTACTAAAGTTTCTTAGTTGTTAATGTATTTTTGTTATTATTAGTTACTAATGTTTCTTAGTTATTATTGTATTTTAGTTATTGATAGTTACTAGTGTTTCTTAGTTGTTAATGTATTTTAGTTATTATTAGTTACTAATGTTACTTAGTTATTATTATATTTTAGTTATTGTTAGTTATTAATGAATTTTAGTTATTGTTAGTTAGTAATGTTTCTTAGTTATTAATGTATTTTAGTTATTGCTAGTTACTAATATTTCTTAGTTATTAATTTACTTTAGTTATTGCTAGTTACTAATGTTTCTTAGTTATGTATTTTAGTTATTGCTAGTTACTAATGTTTTTTAGTTAATAATGTATTTTAGTTATTGCTAGTTACTAATATATCTTAGTTATTATTGTACTTTAGTTATTGCTAGTTACTAATGTATCTTAGTTATTAATGTATTTAGTTATTGCTATTTACTAATGTTTCTTAGTTATTAATGTATTTTAGTTATTGCTAGTTACTAATGTTTCATAGTTATTAATGTATTTTAGTTATTGTTAGTTACTAATGTTTCTTAGTTATTATTGTATTTTAGTTATTGTTAGTTACTAATGTATCTCAGTTATTAATGTATTTTAGTTATTGCTAGTTACTAAAGTTTCTTAGTTGTTAATGTATTTTTGTTATTATTAGTTACTAATGTTTCTTAGTTATTATTGTATTTTAGTTATTGTTAGTTACTAATGTTTCTTAGTTATTAATGTATTTTAGTTATTGTTATTTACTAGTGTATCTTAGTTATTAATGTATTTTAGTTATTATTGTATTTTAGTTATTGTTTGTTACTAATATTTCTTAGTTATTACCTTAGTACCTTAGTTATTAATGTATTTTAGTTATTGATAGTTACTAATGTTTCTTAGTTGTTAATGTATTTTAGTTATTATTAGTTACTAATGTTACTTAGTTATTAATGTTTTTTAGTTATTGCTAGTTACTAATGTTTCTTAGTACCTTAGTTATTAATGTATTTTAGTTATTGATAGTTACTAATGTTTCTTAGTTGTTAATGTATTTTAGTTATTATTAGTTACTAATCTTACTTAGTTATTAATGTATTTTAGTTATTGCTAGTTACTAATGTTTCTTAGTTATTATTGTATTTTAGTTATTGTTAGTTACTAATGTTACTTAGTTATTAATGTATTTTAGTTATTGCTAGTTACTAATGTTTCTTAGTTATTATTGTATTTTAGTTATTGTTAGTTACTAATGTATCTTAGTTATTAATGTATTTTAGTTATTGATAGTTACTAATGTTTCTTAGTTGTTAATGTATTTTAGTTATTATTACTTACTAATGTTACTTAGTTATTAATGTATTTTAGTTATTGCTAGTTACTAATGTTTCTTAGTTATTATTGTACTTTAGTTATTGTTAGTTACTAATGTATCTTAGTTATTAATGTATTTTAGTTATTGATAGTTACTAGTGTTTCTTAGTTGTTAATGTATTTTAGTTATTATTAGTTACTAATGTTACTTAGTTATTATTATATTTTAGTTATTGTTAGTTATTAATGTATTTTAGTTATTGTTAGTTAGTAATGTTTCTTAGTTATTAATGTATTTTAGTTATTGCTAGTTACTAATATTTCTTAGTTATTAATGTACTTTAGTTATTGCTAGTTACTAATGTTTCTTAGTTATGTATTTTAGTTTTTGCTAGTTACTAATGTTTTTTAGTTAATAATGTATTTTAGTTATTGCTAGTTACTAATATATCTTAGTTATTATTGTACTTTAGTTATTGCTAGTTACTAATGTATCTTAGTTATTAATGTATTTAGTTATTGCTATTTACTAATGTTTCTTAGTTATTAATGTATTTTAGTTATTGCTAGTTACTAATGTTTCATAGTTATTAATGTATTTTAGTTATTGTTAGTTACTAATGTTTCTTAGTTATTATTGTATTTTAGTTATTGTTAGTTACTAATGTATCTCAGTTATTAATGTATTTTAGTTATTGCTAGTTACTAAAGTTTCTTAGTTGTTAATGTATTTTTGTTATTATTAGTTACTAATGTTTCTTAGTTATTATTGTATTTTAGTTATTGTTAGTTACTAATGTTTCTTAGTTATTAATGTATTTTAGTTATTGATAGTTACTAATGTATCTTAGTTATTAATGTATTTTAGTTATTATTGTATTTTAGTTATTGTTTGTTACTAATATTTCTTAGTTATTACCTTAGTACCTTAGTTATTAATGTATTTTAGTTATTGATAGTTACTAATGTTTCTTAGTTGTTAATGTATTTTAGTTATTATTAGTTACTAATGTTACTTAGTTATTAATGTGTTTTAGTTATTGCTAGTTACTAATGTTTCTTAGTACCTTAGTTATTAATGTATTTTAGTTATTGATAGTTACTAATGTTTCTTAGTTATTAATGTATTTTAGTTATTGATAGTTACTAATGTTTCTTAGTTATTATTGTATTTTAGTTATTGTTAGTTACTAATGTATCTTAGTTATTAATGTATTTTAGTTATTGATAGTTACTAGTGTTTCTTAGTTGTTAATGTATTTTAGTTATTATTAGTTACTAATGTTACTTAGTTATTATTGTATTTTAGTTATTGTTAGTTATTAATGTATTTTAGTTATTGTTAGTTAGTATTGTTTCTTAGTTATTAATGTATTTTAGTTATTGCTAGTTACTAATATTTCTTAGTTGTTAATGTTCTTTAGTTATTGCTAGTTACTAATGTTTCTTAGTTATATATTTTAGTTATTGCTAGTTACTAATGTTTTTTAGTTAATAATGTATTTTAGTTATTGCTAGTTACTAATATATCTTAGTTATTATTGTAATTTAGTTATTGCTAGTTACTAATGTATCTTAGTTATTAATGTATTTAGTTATTGCTATTTACTAATGTTTCTTAGTTATTAATGTATTTTAGTTATTGCTAGTTACTAATGTTTCATAGTTATTAATGTATTTTAGTCATTGTTAGTTACTAATGTTTCTTAGTTATTATTGTATTTTAGTTATTGTTAGTTACTAATGTATCTCAGTTATTAATGTATTTTAGTTATTGCTAGTTACTAATGTTTCTTAGTTGTTAATGTATTTTTGTTATTATTAGTTACTAATGTTTCTTAGTTATTATTGTATTTTAGTTATTTTTAGTTACTAATGTTTCTTAGTTATTAATGTATTTTAGTTATTGTTATTTACTAATGTATCTTAGTTATTAATGTATTTTAGTTATTATTGTATTTTAGTTATTGTTTGTTACTAATATTTCTTAGTTATTAATGTATTTTAGTTATTTTTAGTTACTAATGTTTCTTAGTTAATAATGTATTTTAGTTATTGCTAGTTACTAATGTTTCTTAGTTAATAATGTATTTTAGTTATTGCTAGTTACTAATGTTTCTTAGTTATTATTGTATTTTAGTTATTGTTAGTTACTAATGTTTCTTAGTTATTAATGTATTGATTTATTGCTAGTTGTTAATGTAACTTATAGACGTTCGCTATTACTGTTTTTATAAATTGAATATAATTTTGTTTCTTAGTAAGTGTTAAAATTTGTGTTAAATCATTTTTTTAAATTTCCATAAATACAAAAAAAACCTAGTTCGCTGTAAAGTTTATTTTTCGATTTTAATAACAGTTTAAAATTTTAAACAATAATTTGGCAGATTTTAATGCTGATTTAAGTTTTAAAAATAATAAATAATCTATAATATTCCAGCACTTTTATGAAAGAAAAAATATTTGAAATTCCTATGTTTTGGTATCTAACATGTAAAAAGACTGTTAAACTCAAGAGTTTTCCTATCCACTCTTAGGAGCTAGTAGGGAGTTTAGTAAACAAATAAACAATCTGGAAGGTGTAACATTCTGAAATTTGAAATTTATGAAAATAAGAACGCGTATGAAAAAAGAAACATAACAGACTGAATAAGTAATATATGTCAATACGGGAAATAAGAAAGCCAAAATACGGTCAATAAGCCAATAAGAAGAAACGAGCTTAATAGGTGAGAAGGGGCGAGACGGAAGCTTATATAAAGACAAATCCCGTAGAAAATGAACAGTGCATTTTTTACATGGAGGTTCGCCGAAATGCTTCATCGTAGAACGTAGAAGTAAAAATGCTAGAGACAAAAACTGTTGAACCGCTACATTTAAAATAAATTTACTTTCTGGCCATATTATACAGGATCCGTACTTTCTTCGCCTTTCACCCTTTAAAAAGCTCCAACCCTTAATTTATATATATATATATATATATATATATATATATATATATATATATTCGCATAAATTGCCATTTAAGTTGTTTCGTTGTCTTTCTTGCATGACTGATATACTGTATTACGAATATGTACAACTTTTACATTTATTTATTTATTGGATTAAGAACTTCAAATAATTTTTATAAAGTAAATAATTTCGGACATAAACGGTCTAACAATACTTACTTAAAGTTTATTGGCAACAAGTTACAAAATATATTTAATATGGTTACAGTGTTACGTTGCAGCCTGTGTGCTCACCTCTGTCATAATTGTGTCGCTTAGCTTCTTTGTTGCATTTTAAAAATATTTCTCGCAAAATTGGAACTTCTAATCTGAAACAAAAAAATCTAATTTAATGATACTTGACAGTTTTTTTTTTTAATATAAGGGAATCAAATCCGCTTCGTCTGATTTTGTTATAACGTTAGGGATACGGTTTAGAAATTCCTACAATACTGATTCTGGAATTAATGAATAAAGTTATTGAATAACCCGAAACTGGAAATGAGTAAAATTGGAAACTTTCTTTGTAATGCTTCTGCGCATTTTTCAAAGATTCTTAAAAAATGACTATCTTGCAGGAAGCGTGCATTATATTGTTATCACTATAGCAATTGTTAGGAAATCTTCTGATTATTAAATAACAGTGTGCTCAGCATTACACGTTACGGACCAATTAACTAATAATCAAAAAAGGATCATTGTTAAATTCAATGTATGAATTCAAATTTAACATTACAATTACTGACAATATTGACGAAAAATACTTTTTTATGAACGCTTTGCTTTTGTTAAACTAGATTAGTAATGAAAAACTAGTCAAAAGAGTAGGAAGTAAAAACATTATTTATTTATACAGCAAAGTCGTAATGTATCTCCTAGAACTAATCAGATTCCGTAAGTAAAGGAAAGTAAGCAAGCAACGAAATTTATAAGGAAATTTGTATAACAAACCAATGAAAACAAAGCAACAACGAGTAACATAAATAAATAAAATAATTAGCAGTAACAATGTAAACTGATAACTGGTAAAAGTGATACGCAAAGTAAGTAGTGGGAACTACTGTAAACAACAAAGAAAAGAAAACTAAAGTGAAAAAAGTAAATGTGTAATTAATAAATAAAGTAATTAGGTTAACTATGGAAAATAAATAAATAAAATAACTATTACATAATTATAAAGACAGTAATGCAAGACAGTAAATATAGAAGTTGATGTAAATAATACCGAAAGAAAGCGTGTAAAATAAAATAGAAAATAATTACTAAAATAAGTGAAGTTCGGTGTATAAGAGAGTAAAAAAAAGTAACTCAAATAAAGTGAAAACCATGCACAAATAAATAATCAGTAAGATATTTAAATCATTAAAAAGAAAAAACGAAATAAAGTAAATAACATATACGAAAAAAGAATTTGGTGAAGTAAGGTAAAAGAAAAAGGAAGAGAAGTAAAAAGGAAGTATTAAATAATAAAAGTAATTAATGAGAGAAATAATTTAAAAATGCAAAGAAATACATAAAGTAAAAAAATAGTAATCGCAAACTAATTAAATAAGTGAACAATATAAATAACTAAGAGAATTATGAAAAGTAAAGAAAAAACTTAGAAATTAAAAATTTAATGTAATATTATTTATAATACAATGAAAATTTAAATAAATATTTGTTTAAAAAGAAACAGTTAGACCTAAGTGTAACCAAAATGTTGCAAACTAGCTGTCAATGATAAAAAATGACAATATTTTAATAAAATTACTTTAATTTGTGATTTTTTGTTGAAAATGTATTTAAGAAACACACTACAACTGTCTGTAAGATATAATTATCAAGGTAAGGAGGCTCAGATAAGCGTGGACTGTTCGTGACAAGTCATCTCAAGTAATTACACATTACACACTGAATCCACGTGGCTCCTGTTTATAACATTATCAAAAATCATGCAATGGCATTGTTCGATTTAGCGTGTAAACGTGCCTCTTTTACATTTTTTTTATCCCCATAAAGTAAATTTCTTTTATTTCAAATATCATCTACTGAGTGGAGACATAAAACGCCATATATGCAGAAAACATTGCTACGGTACTTGAAGAAAAAATGTGTTATAAAACAAAAAATATAATTCATGTATCATGTGTTTTTCGGTGTTTCGGTTTTGTTACTAATTAGTTGATGTTGTTCTTCAGTAATAACTCTTTTATTAATTGTAACATTTTTATCGTTAATTTCATTAATTTTCGTTTTAATTTATTTACTAATCGTTGTAGTAAATTGCTGAAACTCTTTCATTTTTTTCTTAATCTTTGTTCTTCATTTAAAACATATTTGTTTAATAATTTTAATGCCCGTTTTGTTTAAAAATTGAATTTCTAATATAACCTCAATTGAAACGTTATTGAAGCAACAACTGTTGTGCGAAATCAGCTGTTTAGAAGTGGTCACAATTATATTTTTATATATACAATAGCATGCAATGCAATATGACATTGTCACACATGGTACAAAATTCAACGTCACAACCAGCCCTAAAACATGATACATTAATTTAAGAAAAACCTGGTAAATCGATTTTGAGAAATTATGCCGATTTTCCCGTTTTTTAATAGCTCTTAATGTATCCGTTTTGTTAGTACACTCATGCACTATATTTTACTTATAAAGCAAAATACGTATGGCCGACTTCTATGAAATCTATTATTAATAACTTTTATACAACAAATATTTTAAAAGTATTTTAAAACGCTCCAAAATGTCCTTAATCTAGGTTTACCCAAATTTCATCAAAACGGATTAATTATTTTTTGTCTCAAGCATTGTGCACATACAAACAGACGGATTTAGGTAAAATCCATTTTTATATCTGAAAAAAGATCTATAAGCATTTCGAGATAGATTTTTTTTTCCTATAATTGTGCTTTCTTACGTTCTGTATAACAAGTAAACAAATATATAACATGTGAAAAAAGCATGTTAACCAGCAAAATGTGTTAAACAATTTCAAAACGGTCATTTTAAATATAAAAAATCATAACTTTTTGTCTTAAATGTTTTTTTTGAAAATACTCGTATGGTGATCTTCTGATAAATAATAAATCCGATGAAATTTAGAAAATAAATTTGACGGCGATCGGCAGGTTTTAATGCTGAATTTTATTATAAAATTGGAATTTAAAAAAGTTTAAGAGTAAAATATAGTTTTAGAAATTCGCTTTCATTACGTCAGACAGACAGTTGCGTGTACCTATTATTTTAAATTTGCTGCATTGAAATTAAGTTAAGTATCTCTACGTCTGGCGTCAGCTCAAAAACTTGAAGAAAGTATTTCGTCAGTCCATTTTCTGGTTTTATTCATAACTACTGAGCTTTTTTTTTAGAGGCGAGGACTACATTCAGGCAAATTTGATTAAAATCACCTGAACAGATTTTTGGGGCTTTCTACGTGTCCAAAATTTAGGACATTTCCGAGCAAAAAACTTTCTTTCTCTGAATAAAAAGTTTTCACTACAAAAAATCTTGTTTAGACACAAGTTGATAATTTTGTCCGAATGATAACAGCTCATTGGTAACATCAATAAGTAATATTTCTTCCTCTAATTTGACAATCAGTTACAATCATCTTTTTAAAAATATCGGTTCTTTTTTTGTGAATAATTATAGTTCTCAACTTCAAATTAAGTTTCAGGTTATGTTGTTACCTACTAGCTATGTTAATTTGTTGTGTCTTCGAAAAAAGTATTAATTAAAACAACAAATAATACAATAAATACAAGTTTATTTAATAAAATACAATACATGTAATTATAATTTAAAAAAAAAGAAAAAAACCGTTACTGAACCAAAAATAAAATCACGTGTCATGTTTTCGACAAAATGTCCTAATTAAAATAAAAAGGAGAAGAAAACATGAAGCATGTTATCTGTGGTTGGATAACAGAACGTTTTCCAATAACGTGAATGGAGAAATTTTCTGGTTTCTAATAATATTTTGCTCTGATCGTATAATTTATAGAAAATATGATTTCACCTTCATACACAGCATAAATATTTGTTAAAATTTTCAAATTGAATTGAAAATATGAAAACAAACCGTGACCGCCTTCAGTTTATTCTAAGTGTACAATCTGTTGTCTAGCTCTCTTTCTATAATTGTAGTCAATTACATTAATGAAATAAAAATATTATTACAGAAAATTGAAATATTCCCAAGATTTACGCAAAGTTTCAAATAAATAAGAAATACCTCAAACACTTCAAAATTCGACATAAAAAGACACGCAGAATGTTTAGAGTTAAGAAAAGAGGAAGTTTCAGCTTTGCATTTCATCATCTGTTATTTCTGCACTTCCGGATGATTTACTAAAGTAATGGTGTTTGCAATTTTTTTTAATTGTGTAATTTATCGAATTAAAAGATATTCATTCGCGGAAGATTACATTTCTTAAGATAAGTTGTGATTTTAAACCAACTTTAAACGGAACTATATTGTGACGTCATTGACGTTTCCTCTGCATGCAGCATGTTACAAAACTTACTCAAGATACGCTAACATGACCTACCGAGATACATGCGCATGCTCATTATAGTTCAATGTTATCAAACAATAGATTTTACCGAAAACAACAATTATTATTAGCCTTTCTGATAGCGGTTTTACCCATCTCGCGGTTAACCACTAGGTTACTTTGGTTGAGTTTTACGATTGGTGCACAAACGAATAAGTCCATGAAGTTAGACACACAATCCTATGATTTGCCGTTAGAAAAAAAATTGTGGGATATTTAGTCGAATTTCAATTTACATTGAAATATGGCAAACTATAGAAGCAAAGGATTCATTTTTGAAGCAGCTGTTGTTTTATAGTGGTAACACTAATTACACAGTTTAGTAGGTTTTACGGAAATAGTTATCTACCCAACAACCGAATCGAGTTAGTCCTTAAGTTTTATTAAATAAAAACGTTTCTATTCTTTTAATTATTAATAACACACATTAATAACTATAGGCTAACTATTATAACTATTATTAATAACTATTATTACGCATTATAACCTATAATTCGCATTAATAATAGTTATTAACTAATTAATAACACGCATTTAATTAATCGTTTTCGCGACGAAAAACACGTTACCTACTTTTGCGCGGCGATTTTGAAGTTAAGCAAGTTACATTCATTTCCCATTTTGTTCAAACTTTCCGTAGTTTCTGCACTATTATATTTTATATTATTACTTTTGGTTAAAATATAATGCGTTTTGGAGTACAAATTACGAAAACAGACAAATCATCTGAAGTGCATTTTTACCCATCTCCGAGCTTAGGCTTATATCATGGTATCAATTTAAAAAAAAATCATTTCCGTCTGGTCAGCGATAAATATTTTTTTAATAAACCCACGTGTGTTTGCAATGAAGAATTATGTTTTTACGAAGAATAAAAAAGGTAAAAGCTTTTGAAGTTTCAGTGAATAACCAATACAAAACAAATTTCGCACATCAAAGACTTACTTTTTAGGTTGGTGTTTTTATTTCAAGCGTTTGATGTTCGCGAAACACAAAAATACACTTAACGTCAACTTATAAAAAAAAGCACAAACAACACTGCTCACTTGAAACAGAAATAGACGAATTGTTTAGGGACGCTTTCGAGAAACAAACTGTAGTAATCCAGACTACTGATCAAGTAACACTCCCAGATAACCCGATACAGTACGACTAAATTACATGGCACTTTAAGTGATAAATACCGAGCAATTTATTGTAATTCAGAAGGCTGTGTCTGTATAATCTTAACTATTGTATTTATCTTTTGTCCATTGTAAAGCCATTATCTTTTTTGAACTTTAATCTTTGATAACACGTTTAATTTGTTATAGCGTTGAAGTTATTTACAATGTGAGACACCTATTTGACGATAAACTACTGTAATGTTTATTGCTGTTATCAGTTTTGCGTTTTTGTTTTGCTGAATCTTGGCACGCAGCTGTCTCGTCATCTCGTGATTGAAGCGAATTTCCAAACTTAATTGTTTACGTTACCCTCTTTTTGAAACTAAAATGTTACCGTCATAAATATAATTAAAATCTGTATATATTAATACTCTAAATTTTAAAGTTGAATTGAAAATAAGAAAAATGAACCCTGACCGCCGTCAAAATAAATTTCATAATTTCAACGGATTTAGAAAGTTTGAAGTGCTAATTTATTCAATCTTTAACGCAGATTAAGTAAGTGAATAAAAATAATAAAGCTGAAGTATTACTATTTTCCATCATGATATGTTATTCATTCTTCATGATATAATGAAGATTTGGATAGGCCGCCATTTTGAAACTGTTGAACGAATTTCGCTTCTTAACGAATTTGTTGTGTGTGTGTGTGTGTGTGTGTGTGTGTGTGTGTGTGTGTGTGTGTGTGTGTTTTAATTATATAAAAATCCATAATGTCAAGTTCGGAAACCATATTTTGAGAGACTTTCAAACCGTGGAAAGATGGAAAACATATTTTAAATGTCTTGGTCTCGAATTTGAAGGAAAATATAAAGCGGTGACGATCGCAGTAGAGAAGCAAAGTGAACTAAACAGGACGGTCGCGCCCGTAATTAACTTACTGTTTGGAACCTGCTCTAAATTGTGTTTGAACTGAGTGTAATCATGTTAAGATCATTAGCAATTTAACTGGACGTAATTAGACGGGCTAAAGTGCGTTAATAATACATGTCAGTTAAGCACCCCCCCCCACTTCGTAATTGCGTCATACGGGGCTTACTTAAGGAGCTGGTAGATAAAAGCTACCTTCAGTTCAACTTAAGACTTCCAGCGAGAACAGCCTCGAAGTTGTGTATATGTATATATATATATATATATATATATATATATATATATATATATTTTTTTTTGGTGTTTAACGTCCGACTTTATAGCTATATATATATATATAAACTATCATTTATATTGCTTCGGGTAAAAATATGTAAATGATTTTGGTAATAAATACCTTGGAGAAGTTCTTTGCGCAGGAAAATAAATTTAAAAAGTTTCATAATGGCGGCCATTTCAAATTATTTAAATATCACAAATTTTGAGTTACGTTTTTTTATCAGAATGTGATTTCACCATCGTAATCATCGTTAAAAACTTCATAAATTAGCGTTTTGAATTTTCAAAATACTTTGAAATTACGAAAATTTAATTTGACGGCTTTAAGGGTTTATTTTCGTATATTCAGTATAACTTGAATGTTTACAGATATTAATACATACTCGTACATGCATAAGAAAAAATACTTTTAGAAATTTAATTTAATTTTAAATTTTAAAACAAACGTTACAACAGATTCTATCGTTATTTGTAATGGTGACAACAGATTTTAAAAAAGTGAACAGAAAAAATATTACTATAAAAAATCCGCTTCTATCACGTCAACGAGAAAGCCACGTTTATTTAAAGTGGTTACATTTATGAAATTAAACAACGTAAAATTAATTATCATGTTATATTATACATGACATAATAATACATTATTATGTCGTATTATATTATTAATTATTATGTTTATTTTTCAAGATTGCCTGTCCTGCTTGTAGTGCCGTGGGTGTTTGTACGCGCCATCCTGGAAGACACACTCTGTTGGACAACAAACGACAACCCGTACCACTTCTAGATAATACAATTTCCTACAAGTGCTTCTATTTTGGTGAGTTGGACAGTACTTTGCGTTTTTCATCCTCCTTTCCCAGCCTTTTATCTGCTCCGAAGTCTCAAATACTTTTACAATTAAGGTCACTTACAATTACAACTTCTACAAGATGAAGTTCTTAACATTCATTCTACTTACAAATTCCCTTCAGATTATAACGTCATTAAAAATTACAATCCGTTAAAATGATGAAAGTGGGTTGATTAAAAGTAGGAAGGGCGGGAGGGTAAAGCAACCCCTCCATTTACCCTCCCTTCAACCCTTTGCATGTATTTCTGAATTTTTAAGATCCTCCCCAACCCCCACCATCTCACCCTCCCGAGTGTTGTGATTGGTTCTACCTCCCCTCCGTCGCTTTCCCTCGTGCTGTGATTGGTTCTTCTGGACGCACCCCGGTGGTTGGTTAACCCCTGTCGCTCACCCTCGGCACGTTCTGATTGGTGCACCCCCTCCAGATCGGTTGTGATTGGTTTTTCCTCCGTCGCTTTCCCTCGTGCTGTGACTGGTTCTTATGGACGCACCCCGGTGGTTGGTTGCCCTTCCATGCCCCGCTAACCCTCGGCGAGCTGATTGGTGCACCCCTCCAAATCTGTTCCCCTCTATCTCTGGCGTATTTGCACCACCCATTTTGTCGTCGCCATCTTTCCCTCCGCGTAATAGCACCCCCTGGACGGCGTTGTGTGTATCGAATCCTCGCCTGGTCCCTCGCTACGTCCGCGCAATCGAACGTATTGTGCTACAATAGAAGATTCAATGTGTATCACTAGCAATGTGACGTCGGGTTGTGACGTCGGAGTCCGGAGTGGAGGGTTATGATTTGCGCGTTCGTTTGTGACGCCGTGTTGTGACGTCGGTGTGTGTTATTAATTGTAAATTTACACTTGTAAAAAAGTTGTGCGTGTCTGGCGGGGCACGAACTGTAGACGTTGCGCGTGTGAGGCGCTCGCTATAACCACTGGACCACGGGGACGACTGGTAAATCAGTGCGATTAGAAGTATCTGAAATTAACGATTCTGGTTCGGTTCGCCCGATCGAATCGCCATCGTGTTACGTGCCTAGCGCAGGACCAGTGCCTGTGTATAGTGTGTTATATAAACATATAAAGTAAGTCTATGACCGCCTCTCTCTCTCTCTCTCTCTCTCTCTCTCTCTCTCTCTCTCGTGGATGGTATATAATTTTGGCAGTTCCCGGCCCGCCGCCGTCGTGTTACGTGCCTAGGGCAGGGTTGTTCATAGGAATACTAGGGCCGGTGGATAGTGTGTTATATAAACATATAAAGGAAGTCTATCTATGACCGCCTCTCCCTCGTGTATGATATATGTAATTTTGGTAGTGCTCAGACGGCTGCCGCCATCGTGTTACGTGCCTAGCCCACCCCGATCCGGCGGATAGTGTGTTATATAAACATATAAAGTATGTCAATCTATGACCGCTGCCTAGCCCACCCCGAGCCGGCGGATAGTGTGTTATATAAACATATAAAGTAAGTCAATCTATGACCGCCACTCTTCCTCGTGGATGGTGTATGATATACGTAGTGTTGGTAGTGCCTAGCCAGCTGTTGCCATCGTGTTACGTGCCTAGCCCACCCCGAGCATTCGGATAGTGTGTTATATAAATATATAAAGTAAGTCTATCTATGACCGCCTCTCCCTCGTTTATGATATATGTAATTTTGGTAGTGCTCAGACGCCTGTCGCCATCGTGTTACGTGCCTAGCCCCCGATGACTCGGACAGGTGGATAGTGTGTTATATAATGGTGTATGATATTTGAAGGTGCACAGCTCGCTGTCGCTATCGTGTTACGTGCCTAGCCCTCGGGTTGGTCATGGTACGTACCTAACCCTTCGCAATCATGTTCGCTGTCTAGCCTCTATCTCTAGTGTCATCATGTACCTTGTCAATTCTTTGGTGCTATCATGGTACGTGACCAACCCATTACCATTACGTACCATGCACGGCCATTTCTGCCATTAGAGTACGTACCCAACCTGTCGAGATAATGTTCGCTGCCTAGTCATTGGTGCCATCATCATCATCGTACGAGCCCTATCTGTGGTAGCAACATGCCCAGAAATCATGGTACGTGCCCAGCCCGTTTCCTAGCGTCATCTCGTACTCCGCCGGGCCTTGGTACCGGTATCGTAGTGCCAACATGGTAAGTTCCCAGCCCCATCGCCATAACATATAGTGCCCTGTAATTAGTACCATCATGGTAAGAGCCCAATCTGTGATCGCAACATTCCCAGCAATCGTGGTACGTGCCCGTACGTATTCAGTCCGTCGCTATCATGTACCTTGCCTTGCATCTGGTGCCATCATAGTACGTGCCCACCCCGTCGCCATTACGTATCATGCACGGTTATTTCTGCCATCATGGTGCGTACCGAACCCGTCGCCATCGTATACCGTGCCCAGCTTTGGTGTCATCATAGTACGTACTTAGCCCTAGGTGACATTATAGTATGTACCCAGCCCGCCCAACCATTTTTGCCATTACGGTACGTACCCAACCCGTCGCCATCAAGTACCATGCCTAGCATCTGGTGCCATCATGGCAAGGGTTGAGCCATAGGTGACATAGTACGTACCCAGATTGTCGCCATCATGTATCCTCCCCGGCATTTTGACCATTATGGTACGTAACCAACCCGTCGCCATCGTGTACCCTGCTCAGCTTTGGTGCCATCATGGTACGTACTCAGCCCTAGGTGACATTATAGTATGTACTCACCCCGTCGCCAATATTTACTTTTCCCAGCCATATTTGTCATTATAGTACGTACCCAAACCGTCGCCTTCATGTACCCTGCCCAGCTTTATTTCCATCGTTCCAAAGGCTCAGCCCTAGGTGAAATTATAATATGTACCCAGCGCATCGCCATTATGTACCCTTCCTAGACCTTTATGTCATTATGGTACGTACCTAAGCCGTCACTACTGTGTACCTTGCCCAGCTTTGGTTCCATCGTGGAAAAGGCTCAGCAGTAGGTAACATTATAGTATGTACCCAGCCAATCGCCACCCGATTGGTACCCCTCGTCGTGTCCCCCTGATTATTCCCTATCCTGATACCCCAGACGAGAACTTCCAGACCCTCCGATTGGTCGAGAGCTGTGTGTGTTCCGCCATCTTGAAACCACGGACACCATACTATGAACTATCACTGCGATATATTTAATACATGGCGTATAAATAAGTATATAAGGTTTTAGCCGTGTAAACGTAACCCGTTAAGTACGTATGAGTGATCCTGTGTGTGTTCCGCCATCTTGAAACCACGGAGGCTATATTATGAACTACCTCGGTGTTATCTTAATCATATTATATTTCTGAAAGTTTGTGTGTTGGTTTGCTATTCAATCACGCTTTAACCACTGGACCAATTGAAATGAAACTTGGTACGAAAATGGTTTAAGTATATGAGATAAAGATAGGCCTATTCCCGTTTTAAAAACGTCATTATACTACTTATCCAGTCCAACATAATTATGTAGTATTTACCATTACATTTATCCCATCTTGCCTGTTGTTGTTTATTAATCCACCTATTTCTAGCAGACTAGGTCAATGACATAGAAAGCTGGTTCGGGCCCGACAAAGTTAGAAGCAGATCCAGTCCAGCCAGTCGTTTGCCTTCTCTTTAATCGTAAACACGTTTAACCTGGGATAGAGTAACTCTCCCAACAATCTAGCTTGAACCGAATTGTGGGATCAGCAAGTGATTTTATTTCTGTCTGACTATCGGTATGAAGCCTTCTCGAAAACATGCAATGAGCTCCATGATTTTTCTGAACTGTGCTCTGTCCTAGATGTCTTTGGCACATTAAGCCCTTCATAACATCCGTGATATAAGTGTGTTACATCGAGAAGGCCGCGCATGCGTACAACACATTTTTCTGGGGTTAGGTTCTCGTGGAGACATCAGGTTTTCTACTAGATATAGTTTCCTTTTTACACAACCTCTCAAGAAGCCTCGCTACAGTAATTCCAATAAAATTATCCCCTCGTGTCTGATGTTGCTTATTAATCTACCTGATACTGGTAGACCTAGCCAACGACAGAGAAAGATGCTCCGGTCCGTTAAACTCAGACGCAGATCCTAGTCCAGCCAGTCGGTCTGCATCCTCATTACACTCAACCCCCGTATTCCAATAAAGAGTTACTCCTTTATCCATGGACAGATCGTTGAGATTCTCCAGACATTACTAGACAAGCTTGGACTTAATCGTACTTGGACCCTAAAGTACTTTTATTACTGCGTGCGTGACTACGAACTTTCTTGACGGCTCCTCCTGAACACAGTCAGTAGTGCTTGAATACTGTTGCATGCTGTCACAGGATAATAACTTTCTTCAACCCATGCCTCAAGCACAAGTGCCAGTCTTTTTTCTTGGTAATATCTGTATACGTATCTCTCCAGATTTTCCCAACACATGATCTCCACCCTCAAACGTCAACTTGCCAGGTCTAGAAACCATGTGTGATCATCAGTCATAAGAATCGGGTCATTGATCTTTTCTGTGATTGTAGCATGCTCTAAAGTGGCCTTTACTAGTGCCGTTATAATATTTGATAGACAGTAGTTAATCTATGACGATAGCGTGTTATATAAGTATATAATATCGTATTCGCATTATGACGTTTACAGTTGTATAGTAGGACTTTATTCATAGTTACGTCGTAATAATATATGTACTGCACGAAATGCAGGATGCGGCATAGTGTGTTATATATGTATATAACATCGTACCATTGTTAAACCAAGACGTTTACTGTGTATATACGTATATAATATCTTAAAAGCGTCAATCTATGACATGTTCACAGTGTTAAATTGGAACATATATAACATTGCACCAGCGCCGATATACGACGTACCCGTAGTGTATAACATCGTAATAGCATCAGCAGTTCCATCTTGAAACCACTGACTCAACCGCAGCAAAACTCTTATTAGGTGTTTACGTTATACGGGGTGATGGTTAATTTATCATTAATCTGCCGTCATTTTGTGACCGGAAATATTGTAGGCGGCAGCAAGCTTTTCAGTCTCGCTGGTTACACCAGTATAGACTTGATTACAGGGAGTGAGAGCATTCACCTCTGCTTGTTTTTATAGTGTAAAAGATATCTACAAAAAATTTACTACCATTTCGTTATTGTGTATTATATATGTACGTAAAGTACTCGTAGCGACAACCTCACAGTTCAAGAGTACACAATTTTCCCATTACTTGATAGATGGGCAGACGTGAGTACACAGTGTGAGTATTCTCTTTTCCCTGTGGTAGTGTATAATATATCTGTATAAAGTCAGTCCTTCTGTTTGCCTCTTCTGACGCCGCCATTTTACACATCTTAGGAAGCAGAAGGTTATTTCTCGTTATAGCCTGTTATCGTCGGACCATCTGCGGATTCCTCGTCGATCATAGCCTATTTTTAGTCGGGGAGCTTCTTCTGCCCTCCTGTCTCGGAAGTATATCACGTGACCTTCAATACAACAACACGCCATTTTGAAACCTTAGGAAACGGAGACTCTGTCTGCTGTATATTTTCCGTATGTCTGACTCCTTTTTTCTGTTTGTCTGTCTCCCTTTCTGTCTATTTATGTGTGTGTGTGTGTGTGTGTGTGTGTGTGTGTCTGTCTGCCTGTCTATCTATTTATCCAGATCTGTCTCTCTGCTTCTCTGTCTATCTCTCGTTAATTCTCCAACGATACCTTGTGACAGGAAAATGTTTCATTACAGAATGCAGCCTGACATTATATTGCCAAAATAGTCAAAACTATGAACTGTAAATTTGTATACTAGTTATTAGTTATTTGTTAATACACTTAGAGATGTCGGTCTGAATTTAGATATATAGTTAGGCTAATTAACGGTGAGCAGAAATAAGCTATTACAGGCGTTTATTGAAGTTTTGATCGACGTGTATTTAGGCATTTTAGTAGAATTGTAGTGAACCGATATTTGTCTATTAATGTACACTTAGAGATGTCGGTTTGAATTTAAAAATACTGGTAGGCTAATATTGAGCAGGAATAGGCAATAGCGCACACAGAAGTGTTTGACGATGTGCATTTAGGCTTTCAAGTAGAAGTATAATGAGCCGATATACACATAGAAATGTCGCTCTTCATTTAGACATACTAGTAGGCTAATAGTAAGTAGGATAAGCTATTACAGGCGTTCATCGAAATATTGGTTGACGTGTATTTAGGACTTCTAATAAAATTGTAGCGAACTATGAGTCCGAGATATGTAGGTAACTTTAGTGACCAACACTAGGCCTAGATATTTCACCTCGTCTGGAAGGCTAATCCTTCCATTGCTGTTTTTTGCGATTATGCTTAAATTGGTTGAAACAAGACAAGAATCCTTTTATCTCGGGCCTTTTACGACAACCATTAACACATAATTTGGGGGAGCCAGCTGTTACGTGTACTAACAAACCAAAGCCTACATTTTAACTTCTGTACTGAGATCTCGCGATCACTACAATATTAGGTGGAAGGCCTGAGTGGAAAGGCCGCGCATGCGTACAACGCATATTTCTTGGATTAGGTTCTAGTGGAAACATTAGGTTTCAACTAGATATAGTTTTCTTTTTACACTATGTTACAATGCTGTCCACATACGTACATCTGCATATCCTTGTGTATAGCTTCTCTCTAAAGAGAGATGTTAGTTCACAACCAGTGGGAACCAACTATCTCTGTCTAATGAAATTTTAAATCTATAGTTTACAATGTTGTATAGCCTGAAATATGTATGTCAAGTGTACGTATACTGACACGATATATGGTCAAGAGTGGCTATCCCGAGTAGATACAGTCTGCAGAGGGTAAGAGCGGTAACCCTTCTCCGTATTGCAGCAAATAATGATAATCAATGGGTGAGTCCAACACCATACTGGAGGGGAATCCACAGATCAATTTTCACCCCGATCTTATGGCTGTCCTGGCCTTGTGTACAATGTGCACAGCATGAAAGTGATAAGCAAAAGAGTCAAAAAATTTCCACCTTGACCAGATGATTTAAATGGGATAAACGTGTTGATAGTCTCAACAATTAGGTTAGCCTCTCTCATTAAGACTACCGTATGGGATATATGACTCCCGCTTTTTTTTAAAAACTCTGTTCTCTGAGTTTTCTTTGAGTAAAACTTCCTCTCCAGGTACTCTTCTTCAGGACCTCTGAGAATCATCATACCGAGGATCCGATGACAGGTCCTTGTGAAATCTTTCTCCCTGAGACGTACGACCACCTACTTAAAGAATATTTTCCACGAATCCGGTCTCACTTTTTTATACTAGGTCAGGCTCCCAATTTACCGTATCATATGAAACAGCCTTACCTCTGATCAGAAAGTGCCATTTTACATTAACTCTAGTCATCTTGTTGAAATCAATTTTTATGTAATGTGTTCAGAACTACCTCCGCCAATCTACCAACTGTGTACTCCAATTATGTTAGCTATTTATCACTATGCCCTCCTTGCGTAGAATTTAGCATGGAGTACTAAGTCTCCCAAGCCTAACAAGACCGCGACCCTTAATCCTTTAAAAACGTTCATGCCTCAGTCCTACGTTGAAAAATACCACAAAATTGTTCAAAAACGGCAGACTCTTTAAAACTGATATAAAAATATCCAAGATCACGGTTTTCCCTAAAAACTTTTCAAGACAGTTTACCCAGTTATTCTATCGTAACGTAATTATATTTTAATTATGTATTATTGTACCTTTTCATGTACTTAATACTAGATGAAAAACCGTGTATTGCTATGGTTTCGCGTAATCTATTAATACTATACATTGATTGATACAATGCCTTGGTGAGAGTGTTCTGTTACATGTTTTGGTTTACTAAGCAACTAACACTACGGCAATGAACCACACTTGTCAGAAAGATGACCTCTTTATCTATCGTGAAAAAAACTTGTAATCCATCCAAATGAGAATTTTGCAATCCTCATAACTGTTTATTTCTCAAAAATATCTAATATAAACGTAAAATATTGTAAGGTTACACTTGTTTTTTATCTGTAGATGACTTTTGTGGTATAATAATCACATACACAGCAAAACATACACGCGCGCGCTTCCGCATGCTCGTGCTTTCTGTCTCAGGCAAGTTTTAATTTCCCAAGGACAGTATATTCTAGCTGTAAGTGACTGACTTGCGACCAGTTTACTAATAAGTTTTTTACTTCGGCGCTATAATTAAAGAGCGTTTTTTATCTTATCGCTACAAGGTTAAATAATGACGTTGCGTGGATAGCAAAGGTGGTCGAAATATAGATAGAAGGACACAACTGTACATGTAAGAACTTATGCCGCCTCGGTGGTCTAATGGATAGCGTACTAGGCTTTCACCCCGAGGATCCGGGTTCGATTCCCGGCTAGGGCTTGGCATTTTCATACGCTATAAATCATCCCACCGTCTACATTAGCTCAAGTGTGCACAATAGTCGGACGTTAAACACAAAAAAAAATATAAGAACTTATTCTGCTCAGTAAAAGTCTATTACAGTCGCGTGTGCATATAACGTCCTATTTCAGCTCACTACGAGTCTACTAGAACACCTAACTTTTCGTACCGCCTCGGTGGCCTAGTTGATAGCGCAATGGGCTTTCACCCTAGGATCCGGGTTCGATTCCCGACCAGGGCTTGGCATTTTCATACGCTATAAATCATACCATCGTCTGCATTAGCCCAAGTGTGCACAATAGTCGGACGTTAAACACAAAAATTTTCATCGACCAACACTTCTAGAAGGCCTAAATACACCCCGAGTGTCACTACAACCAGCTATTTCGGCTCACTACGTGTCTACTAGAATGCTCTAAATACAAGTCGAGCGTAAATATAACAATCTTTTTCAGCTCACGTAAGTCTACTAGAAGGCCTAAATTTAAGTCGAGTGTAAATATAACAAACTATTTCGGCTTTCTACAAGGCTAGTAGATGGTCCAAATACTTGCCAACTAAGACGTCTATATTTTTCTGTAATAGCCTATTACGTTCTCTATAGCTTACAAGTAGTCCTAGTAGCCTAAAGACTGATCGCTACTTTCATATTGTACATCTTGACAACAATAAAGGAACAGTTAATTTTATGAACAAATTAGCTTCCTACAACAACTACACTATAAACCTTTTTAGTTATTCAGTTGGTAGGCCAATAATTTTTGTTAATAGTATATCAGTAACAACAGTTAATAAACCTGTAAATCAACGGTTCAAAGTATTGTTTTAGCAATATATTGTCAGCCGGCAATCTATAACAAAACATTTTTCCGCAGCCGAAAGTAGATTGACCACTAACCTCCTATGATATCTAATATCATTAGGAGCCACTCCTGATATCATTATTTATTTTACACTATTAGTACTTTGCCGTGTTATTGTATGTCATTGTAAAGTATTTCGCAAGGGTTTTTGTTGTAATGTTTTAATTGTGCTGTGCATGCCAGTTATTAAGTGTATTTTGTTTCTTATTGGAATGCTACTGTTACATTTGTAGTACAAAGTGTAAAGTTCGTGGGTGTAATATAGATATATTTTTATTTCGTTATTTATATGAAACAATCTGTCCCACAAAATCCAGTTCACCGAACAAACGGAGAGGGACAGGCAGAAGAAGACAGAAAAACAAAGAGGAGATAGATAAACAAACAGAGAGACAGACTAAATCACAGAAAGAATGACATAAAAATAGGCAGACTTACAGACAAACACACAGAAAATAGACAGAGTCTTCGTCTCCTGAGGATTCAAAATGGCAGGTTGTTGTTGGGAGTCACGTGACGTGCTAAAGACAGAGAAGGACAGATAGACAGATACACAGAGAAATAAACAAGAAAACAACACATCACCCTCTCCGAGTTTTTAAATTGCGGACTGTTGTGCTAGGAGACATGAGACACTCTGTCCTACAAAATTTAGGTACAAGGACTATTTTCACCGGGCAGACCGAGAGGGACAGAAAAACAAATAGGCAGACAGGTAGACAAACATACTGACAGATTAAATCACAGACAAACAAGCAAAGTCTCCGTTTCCCGCGATTTAAAAATGGCAGGTTGTTGTGTTGGTAGTTACGTGACATGCTAGACAAACCGAGGGAAAGAAAGAGAGAAAGATTGACAGAGACAGAAAGACAGATAGAGGGAGATAGAGAGATATATTATTCAACAAGCAGGAAGACAGACATACTGACTGAAAGAAAAGCAAAGAGACAGAGAGGCAAACATACAGAAAAATAGATAAAGGTCTCAGTTTCAAAATGGCGGACTGTTGTGTTGGTAGTAATGTGACATGCTAAAAACAGACAGACAAATAGACAAGAAGACAACCCGTCATCGTCTCAAAGTTTTTAAATTGCGGATTGTTGTGCTGGGAGACATGAAACATTTTCCAAAATCCAGGTACAAGGACTATTTTCAACTGACATACCGAGAGAGACAAGCAGACAGATAGACAGAGATACTTCGAAAGAGAGAAAGATAGATAGATAGATAGATAGATAGATAGATAGATAGATAGATAGAGAGAGAGAGAGAGAGAGAGAGAGAGAGAGAGAGAGAGAGAGAGAGAGAGAGGCAGACAGATGGACATACTAAAAGATAAAAAGACAAAGAGATAGACTGACAGAGAGAGAAAGAGAAAGGGTATGAGACAGACAGACAGACAGAGGCAGGTAGACAGTCAGACATATAACAGAAAGAAAGGCAAAGAGGCAGACACAGAAAATAGACAGAATCAACTACTGCAACAGTTTCGAAATGGCGGGTTGTTGAGTTGGGATCATGTGACATGCTAAAGACAAGATAGACAGACAGATGCACAGACATATACGTAGAAAAGAAGACAACACATAATCGTCTCGGAGTTTCTAAGTTGCGGATTTTTTACTGTGAGATATAAAACAGTCTGGCCACAAAATCCAGAAAAAAATATTTTCACCAGACAGACTGACAGACAGCCAGCCAGACAGAGGAGAGAGAGAGAGAGAGAGAGAGAGAGAGAGAGAGAAATATATATATATATATATATATATATATATATATATACAGTCACCATATCATGAGGTTTCAAAATGGCGGTTTGTTGTGTTAAGAGGCACGTAACATGCTAAAGACAGATAGAGACAGACAGATACATAGATAAATAGACAAGAAGACAACAATATGGTCTCCGAATTTTTAAATTGCTGATTGTTGTGCTGGGAGACATGAAACACTCTGGCCAGCAAATTCCAGGTACAAGGACTATTTCCACCGGACAGACAGACAGAGGGAGAGAGAGAGAGAGATATACAGACAGACAGACACACCAGCAGAAAGAAAGGCAAAGAGGCAGATAAGCAGATACACAGAAAAATAGACAGACTCCGTCTCAGGCGGTTTCAAAATTGCGGGTTGTTGTAGTCATATGACATGCTAAAGACAGACAGATAGATACACAGACAAATAGACAAGCAGACAACCTATCACCACCTCCGAGTTTTTAAATTGAGAATTGTTGTGCTGGGAGACATGTGACATGCTACCAACCCGGGCCGAAGATGCTCCCTTACTAAAAAATATTTTAAGTAGACGAGAGGGTATAACGTGTGCAGCTCCGAGATTTCAAGATGGCGAACACTCGACGGACCATCGATACAGACTTAGGCGGCATAGGTTACATGGCTAATTTCATTATATATACGTACGCATACATGACACACTCTAACGCAATGGTAGTACATTGTGTTACCTCAGAGTTTTCAAGATGGCGGAACACATATACACGATATTACTGATATAAACTTAACGGATTCAGGTTACACGGCGTAAACGGGAAAACCGTTATATACACATATGATAAACTATAATGCCGTGGTAGTAAATAGTGTTACCTCCGAGGTTTCACGGTGGTTGCACACACACACACACACACACACACACACACACACACACACACACACACACACACACACACACACACACACACACACACACACACACACGATACGGACTTAGCAGGTTCAGTTTACACGGCTTAAACACACAAACCGTTAAATACATAAAATGATATGCGATATGGGTGATTAAATATAACGCCGCGGTAGTTCATAGTATGACCTCCGTGGTTTCAAGATGGTGGAACACACACAGGACTACTGATACGTACTTAACTGGTTATGTTTACACGGCTTAAACAGACAAACCGTTAAATACATAAAATGATATGCGATATGGGTGATTAAATATAACGCCGCGGTAGTTCATAGTATGACCTCCGTGGTTTCAAGATGGTGGAACAAACACAGAACCACTGATACATACTTAACTGGTTACGTTTACACGGCTTAAACTGTTATATACACATTTATACGCCATGTATTAAATATATCGCCATGGTAGTTCATAGTATGGTCTCCGTGGTTTCAAGATGGCGGAACACACACAGGACCACCGATACGTACTTAACGGGTTACGTTTACACTGCTTAAACCGTTATATACACATTTATACGCCATGTATTAAATATATCGCCATGGTAGTTCATAGTATGGTCTCCGTGGTTTCAAGATGGCGGAACACACACAGGACCACCGATACGTACTTAACTGGTTATGTTTACACAGCTTAAACCGTTATAAACATATTTATACGCCATGTATTAAATATATCGTAGTGGTAGTTCATGGCATGGTCTCCTTGGTTTCAAGATGGCAGAACATACACAGGACCACCGATACGTATTTAGGAGGTTACGTTTACAAGGTTTAAACCGTTATATACATATTTATACGCCATATACTAAATATAACGCCGTGGTAGTTCATAGTATAGCGTCCGTGGTTTCAAGATGGCAGAACATACATTGGACCACCGATACGTACTTAGCGGGATAGGTTTACACGGCTTAAACCGTTATATACATATTTATACACCATATACTAAATATATCGCCGTGGTAGTTCATAGTATAGCATCCGTGGTTTCAAGATGGCGGAATACACACAGGACCACCGACTCGTACTTAGCGGGTTAAGTTTACACGGCTTAAACGGGTAAAATCGTTACTTACGCGTATATAACACACTATATCCCCGTGGTTGTACATATTAAGGCCTCCGTGGTTTCAAGATGGCGGAACACAAGCTGGGATTGGTATGTATTATAATGGCACTAATTATATTATTGTTAATATTGCAAGTGTAGAATATAACTAAATTTTTTATACTTGTTGTTTCGCTTATAAGTTTATTGGCCTATTCCCGTATATTACTCAGAAACGTTTCTAAACTTCAACACTAAATGTACCAGCGAATACTACAATAACTATTTCGGTAATGTTTCTGCAATGTGATATAATGCATTGTTGGCCTACACATGCTTCCGGTCTAGATTGCAAAGACATGTTTTACTTAATTAGCAGCCGTTTGTTCACCTTTGACCTTATCACATGATAACGCTCGCAAATTTTTTATTTCTATCAATGATTACAGTGCCTTAAGCAATAGATGTGGTGCTGTTTTTGCACCGGGTTATCAGTCTGAATTAAATGTGAACTTTCTGCAACGTAAGTAGACTTTCTCGGAATAGCTTACATAAATGCGTTCGGCTGTATTACTATTTGTACTGCTGCTGCGTGTACACTTGTTTTGTCTTATTCTATAATAAATGTGCATAGTGCTGTGTAGTGTTTTGTTTAGAAAATGAATTTGACGGGGATTAGGGTTTATTGTAGGTAGCGTAATTTCAATGTGATTTTTGGAAATTTAAAATATTCTCAGATTTTTATGCTTTATAAATTTCGGTTTTTAAAAACTGGCAAGTATTTTAGGAGATTCGCTTCGATGACATCAGCGAGACAGCTCCGTGTAGCGATTACATAAATTTGCACAAAATGTGTGTTTATAAAACATTTAATCTAAATTCGTAAATACAAAGTACATATTTAATTATAAATAAGTAAGTAAGAAGCATGCGTAACAATTTATTCAATTAAAATTAAAGTGAATTGTCTATAAACAATATAGGCCAAACGTAATAATACCTGAAAATTTAAAATTAGCGCCTTTCTAAAACAGTAGATTACTTTTAATACTTTTAATACCAGTTGTAATAGTAGTGCTGTGTTGTGATTCATTTATTACTTAAGGCGGCCTATTTGTATTCTCACGTTTAATTGTAAGCGTGTTTTGTTTCGTATTTGCATAACGTACAATGGTGCTAGTACAAAGAAAAAGACTGTGGCTCTTACATGGATATATTTTTGTTTATTAATTTAATAATTTATTTATTATATTTTATCCATTTAAACGAAACACTTGCAATCAAGGTCCAGGTACAAGAAACTATTTTCACCGGACAGACAGACAGAGATATATGTACGAAATACAATTCTTATATAGATATTATACTTTATTAATTACCAAACAAAATGTGTTTTAGTGGGTGGGTCTCGTAGTCGCTGAGATTTACGACACCGGTCGACTAGCTACGTCTCTGGACCACGCACTTCGTGGTCGTTGGTTCGAGACTGTAGTTACTGTCCAGGACCTTTCCGTTAAAGCTGCTGCTGGTAATTCAATTTTTCTGTTTATGTAATATGATATAGGATTAAATAAACTAGGTCAGTAATTACAGAACAACTAGGCTAATGTGATATTTAAATTTAATTCTTCAACACAACGTTATAAAAAATGAACCTTAAATAGCAGTCAATTTTATTCCATTATATTTAATAACTATGGGACAGAAAATTACCAATATAAAGTTAAAATAATTCCAGCATCCAGCCTTCTCGCTGATGTGATGGAACGAATTTCCAAAGGTATTTTTTACACTACTTTTTTAATTTCACCATAATAATTAGCATTACAATATAAAAGGACTTTAAACATTCAAATAACATTGATTTCAAGATAGCGGAACACATATACACGATATTACTGACATAAACGTAAAGGTTTCAGGTTACACGGCGTAAACGGGAAAACCGTTATATACACATATGATAAACTATAACGCCGTGGTAGTAAATAGTGTTGCCTCCAAGGTTTCAAGATGGCTGCACACACGCGCGCATACACGCACACACACACACACAAACACACACAGACAATCTCTCAGACACACACACACACACACACACACACACACACACAGACAATCTCTCAGACACACACACACACACACACACACACACACACACACACACACACACACACACACACACACACACACACACACATCACAACACCCATACACACGCGCGCCCACAAACACGTACACACACACACGCACGCGGGCGCACAAACACACACACAGGACCACCGATACGGACTTTTAGTTTATAAGGCTTAAACAGGTAAACCTTTAAATACATAGGCCTAAAATACATATGCGATGTAGGTGATTAAATACTAGCTGTTACCCGTTGCAACTTTGCCTGCAATTATAATGTAGACAATAAAATTTATAGTCGATTTTCAAAAGCAGAATAGGTTCATTTCATTTTAACATATTTCTATTATACAATATTATACGATTTATGGTTTTCGGCCAAGACATTTTTGCTACTCTAAAACAGGGTCCTGTCATATTTTAATAAAATACAGTATTAGTAAAAAGTCACTATTATACAATTAAACTGGAATATTATTGTATTTATCTCGGGTACCTAAACCGTATTCATACCAAATTTAATCTCAATTGGTCCAGTAGTTAAAGTGTGATTGAATAACAAACAAATAAACAAAAACAAACTTTCAGAAATATAATATGATTAGCTGTTTCCCGTTACGGCTATGCCCGCAATCATAATATACATTAAAGATCACACATCACCTTGTTAGGACCAACAACCGTGTCAGTTAGGTTATGGTGATTTTTTTAATAAATGGTTTTTTAAACGCATAAAAATTATAGTCATTTTTAACGTTCTGCACCCTTTTTTACATTTAATATTGAAAATTCAACACAAAGTAACAAATTAGAGTCAGTTTTTTGAAAAATTCAACTAAAAAAATTGAAAATGTAACATTAAAAGCAATAAATTTACAATAAATAAAACACAGAATAAGATTCTTAAAATGGGATTAGATCTATGTCCATATCAGGTGCCTAAATCACAGGTTCATTAAACAGTAAACATAATTAAAATTAACTACAGTTAACACATGTCACAAACCTAAATACTACATAATTATGTTGGACTGGATAAGTAGTATAATGACGTTTTTAAAACGGGAATAGGCCTATCTTTATCTCATATACTTAAACCATTTTCGTACCAAGTTTCATTTCAATTGGTCCAGTGGTTAAAGCGTGATTGAATAGCAAACCAACACACAAACTTTCAGAAATATAATATGATTAAGATAACACCGAGGTAGTTCATAATATAGCCTCCGTGGTTTCAAGATGGCGGAACACACACAGGATCACTCATACGTACTTAACGGGTTACGTTTACACGGCTAAAACCTTATATACTTATTTATACGCCATGTATTAAATATATCGCAGTGATAGTTCATAGTATGGTGTCCGTGGTTTCAAGATGGCGGAACACACACAGCTCTCGACCAATCGGAGGGTCTGGAAGTTCTCGTCTGGGGTATCAGGATAGGGAATAATCAGGGGGACACGACGAGGGGTACCAATCGGGTGGCGATTGGCTGGGTACATACTATAATGTTACCTACTGCTGAGCCTTTTCCACGATGGAACCAAAGCTGGGCAAGGTACACAGTAGTGACGGCTTAGGTACGTACCATAATGACATAAAGGGCTAGGAAGGGTACATAATGGCGATGCGCTGGGTACATATTATAATTTCACCTAGGGCTGAGCCTTTGGAACGATGGAAATAAAGCTGGGCAGGGTACATGAAGGCGACGGTTTGGGTACGTACTATAATGACAAATATGGCTGGGAAAAGTAAATATTGGCGACGGGGTGAGTACATACTATAATGTCACCTAGGGCTGAGTACGTACCATGATGGCACCAAAGCTGAGCAGGGTACACGATGGCGACGGGTTGGTTACGTACCATAATGGTCAAAATGCCGGGGAGGATACATGATGGCGACAATCTGGGTACGTACTATGTCACCTATGGCTCAACCCTTGCCATGATGGCACCAGATGCTAGGCATGGTACTTGATGGCGACGGGTTGGGTACGTACCGTAATGGCAAAAATGGTTGGGCGGGCTGGGTACATACTATAATGTCACCTAGGGCTAAGTACGTACTATGATGACACCAAAGCTGGGCACGGTATACGATGGCGACGGGTTCGGTACGCACCATGATGGCAGAAATAACCGTGCATGATACGTAATGGCGACGGGGTGGGCACGTACTATGATGGCACCAGATGCAAGGCAAGGTACATGATAGCGACGGACTGAATACGTACGGGCACGTACCACGATTGCTGGGAATGTTGCGATCACAGATTGGGCTCTTACCATGATGGTACTAATTACAGGGCACTATATGTTATGGCGATGGGGCTGGGAACTTACCATGTTGGCACTACGATACCGGTACCAAGGCCCGGCGGAGTACGAGATGACGCTAGGAAACGGGTTGGGCACGTACCATGATTTCTGGGCATGTTGCTACCACAGATAGGGCTCGTACGATGATGGCACCAATGACGAGGCAGCGAACATTATCTCGACAGGTTGGGTACGTACTCTAATGGCAGAAATGGCCGTGCATGGTACGTAATGGTAATGGGTTGGTCACGTACCATGATAGCACCAAAGAATTGACAAGGTACATGATGACACTAGAGATAGAGGCTAGACAGCGAACATGATTGCGACGGGTTGGGTACGTACCATGGCCAACCCGGGGGGCTAGGCACGTAACACGACAGCGAGCTGTGCACCTACATATATCATACACCATTATATAACACACTATCCACCTGTCCGAGTCCTCGGGGGCTAGGAACGTAACACGATGGCGACAGGCGTCTGAGCACTACCAAAATTACATATATCATAAACGAGGGAGAGGCGGTCATAGATAGACTTACTTTATATATTTATATAACACACTATCCGAATGCTCGGGGTGGGCTAGGCACGTAACACGATGGCAACAGCTGGCTAGGCACTACCAACACTACGTATATCATACACCATCCACGAGGAAGAGTGGCGGTCATAGATTGACTTACTTTATATGTTTATATAACACACTATCCGCCGGCTCAGCGGGATTGGGCTATCCGCCGGCTCGGGGTGGGCAAGGCAGAGGTCATAGATTGATGTACTTTATATGTTTATATAACACACTATCCGCCGGATCGGGGTGGGCTAGGCACGTAACACGATGGCGGCAGCCGTCTGAGCACTACCAAAATTACATATATCATACACGAGGGAGAGGCGGTCATAGATAGACTTACTTTATATGTTTATATAACACACTATCCACCGGCCCTAGTATTCCTATGAACAACCCTGCCCTAGGCACGTAACACGACGGCGGCGGGCCGGGAACTGCCAAAATTATATACCATCCACGAGAGAGAGAGAGAGAGAGAGAGAGAGAGAGAGAGAGAGAGAGAGAGAGGCGGTCATAGACTTACTTTATATGTTTATATAACACACTATACACAGGCACTGGTCCTGCGCTAGGCACGTAACACGATGGCGATTCGATCGGGCGAACCGAACCAGAATCGTTAATTTCAGATACTTCTAATCGCACTGATTTACCAGTCGTCCCCGTGGTCCAGTGGTTATAGCGAGCGCCTCACACGCGCAACGTCCACAGTTCGTGCCCCGCCAGAAACGCACAACTTTTTTACAAGTGTAAATTTACAATTAATAACACACACCGACGTCACAACACGGCGTCACAAACGAACGCGCAAATCATAACCCTCCACTCCGGACTCCGACGTCACAACCCGACGTCACATTGCTAGTGATACACATTGAATCTTCTATTGTAGCACAATACGTTCGATTGCGCGGACGTAGCGAGGGACCAGGCGAGGGTTCGATACACACAACGCCGTCCAGGGGGTGCTATTACGCGGAGGGAAAGATGGCGACGACAAAATGGGTGGTGCAAATACGCCAGAGATAGAGGGGAACAGATTTGGAGGGGTGCACCAATCAGCTCGCCGAGGGTTAGCGGGGCATGGAAGGGCAACCAACCACCGGGGTGCGTCCATAAGAACCAGTCACAGCACGAGGGAAAGCGACGGAGGAAAAACCAATCACAACCGATCTGGAGGGGGTGCACCAATCAGAACGTGCCCAGGGTGAGCGACCAATCAGAAGGGGTGAATGGAGGGGCAACCAACCACCGCACAAGGGGGTGCGTCCATAAGAACCAATCACAGCACGAGGGAAAGCGACGGAGGGGAGGAAGAACCAATCACAACACTCGGGAGGGTGAGATGGTGGGGGTAGGGGAGGATCTTAAAAATTCAGAAATACATGCAAAGGGTTGAAGGGAGGGTAAATGGAGGGGTTGCTTTACCCTCCCGCCCTTCCTACTATTAAAATAGTTTTATTTTAAATGGTCATCAAAACTACAGTTTAATAATTATTACCAAGTTGTAATAACAATTGCAGTTCAGAAACACGTCAAACAGCTGTATCGCTGATGTGATAGAAGTGAGTTTACAAAAATAATTTTCAGTATCTTCATTTTTCAAAAATGTTACTCCCCTATCACAATCAGCATTAATGTCTGCATACATTAGCGTTTTAAACTTCCAAATTACACTGAAAATACGAAAATTAACTCTGACCGCCGTCAAAGTAAATGTTTTCAGTTCAACGGGTTTTAGAAATTCAGAATTTTAATTTATGGGGTTTTAAGCGTTGATTATGATAATAAAATCTATTTTTCAAAGAAGAAATCATTTAAAACAAAAATGTATGAATTTTCAAAGATTTAAAATAGCCGCCACTTTGAAACTTTGAAACGAATTTTTCTGTTAATGTACTTGTCCAAGCTATTCCAAAATTAATTGTGTGTGCTAAGTTTTAATCAAATTGATCTAGTTTTTCAGAAACGATAGAGCGTTAGTGATATTATAACGATATGTATGTATCGAACCTAGGTTTAGAAATCTGCGTAATTTTTCTCGTATTAAGTTAGCCTTCAAAACTTTGTAAAATATTAAGGTGTGCCTAGAACAGGTGCAAATCAAAAAGCAGTTATCGTACAATAGTAATGGAAATGAAATTAAATTCGGGTTTTGTCACGTAGAGAGCTTTTGTCGGCACGAGCACCGCCAACCAACAAAGCCATAAATTTCAGTGTAAGGTTACCTTATAGTTATCTTGTAATCGTTGGTGACGGTTAAGTTTCGAAAAATTAGACAGCTGCGTTCTGACTGGTTGTTTTGAACGATACACCTGCTGCTATTGGTTATCAAATGTAAATAAATAATGGTTATCAAATAAATAAATAAATAATGGTTAGCAAATGCTAAATAATGACATTGTGTCACTGAGAAATTTAAAATGGGGTGATTCTATGAATTCAAGGTCTTTTGTAGCATATAGTCAGCTGAGAAAGAATTAAATAGTTATTGCAAATAGAAAACGGTAGACAGATATTGTATTTATGTCTCGAGATTTATTAAAAGTTTTTGTTAATAATTAAAAAATAATTTTGTATAAAGCAAAAGTGCTTCGTCTAAATAAAAATTAAGCAAGGGTTAAAATTTGATTTCTTCCAGAGTTAATTGTCGCCTCTGGAAGTGTTTTGTTTAAACATATTGATGTTTAAGGATCTCCCGCGCCATCCATCAATCGCAGATCAATTCCAGTGTCCAACTACGTATAAAGGTAATAGTGTAATTCAGGTAAGATTAACAAATGTAAAGTAAAATCTACCAAGAAAATTTAGAGAATCCCTAATTATCCTACGACTATAATTAAAGTCTCCGAGTATTAAAACAATTGAACACTATATTATAAATTTAAAAAATTACAGTTATCAAATAAAAAAAATCATAAATTTTGAACAAGTTGGCAATTTAGAAATTAAATTTATATATTTGGTAGTATAAATATTAAAATTGGTATTAATAAATTGTAGAGATCTCAAA
This sequence comes from Callitettix versicolor, assembly GCA_022606455.1. NCBI lineage: Eukaryota > Metazoa > Arthropoda > Insecta > Hemiptera > Cercopidae > Callitettix > Callitettix versicolor. The sequence continues at coordinate 60,237,251 of CM040186.1, read as the reverse complement.
ATCCCTAAAATGTAACGTATTTAAAGTTACGTTTTGTTTTGTGTTTAGTTAAATGAATAAAATTTTAGTTATCATCAATTAAAGGACAGTCTTATTTATTCATACAAATAATGTTATATTATAAATTAGTTCCCAGTTTAAAATTAGAATTAAAGAATAAAATTTTTTATAACACATTAAATTGTTATAAGATATATTTACTAGCTAAACAATAAAATGTAGTAGTTTGAACGCAGGCAGCAAATTAATGTATAACAATAAACACTGATTTTAACACATATAACTTAACATTTAACTTACATATAAAAAAATCAGTCTTACCAAATCCACACCATTTTTCAGTAATAAAATACATTCGTAACAATTGTATTGTATAAGAAATAAAACAGTCTAACATTTCACAATTATAAGAAATTAATTATAAAATAAAAACACTTTTACACTAATTAAACATAACAGGCAAATTGAAAACCGTCAAGGCAATTAAAACTGAACGCTATTTTAATGACACATTTTTGAGTTAATTGTTAATTAAAACAATTCTAGAGTTAACGGAAACACCGCACATTTTGTTAATTACTAGGTCACATGTGTTGCCTGCAGGATGTTCTTGCAACAGTTGCAGGATATCGCTGTTGAGTAATTTGTTTTACTTAATTCTGTCTAGACCGGGGTTTGTTAGCGCAATACAATTGTAAACTATTGGAGTGTAACCGAGATACCGGTCTTTAAAAAAAAGTTATACTCGTATATATATATATATATATATATATATATATATATATATATATATATATATATATGGACACACCAACTCATAGGCAACATCTAGGATTGGTGCACCAGAAAGCAAGAAGTGCAGCTTCTAACTGGGCACGGCTGCTTCCAAGCTTATTTGTTCCGTTTCCGGCTGGAAGCAGACTTGGCTTGTCCCCTCTGTTTTTCAGCAACGGAGGAAGATGCGGAACACGTTTTTTCCGCTGTCAGAGATTCGACGAAGACAGGATGAGCCTGCAAGCATATTTGCGATTCAGTATTACAGCGGTAAATGTGTTTGCGGCAATGATGACTTCAGAGGCTAACTGGAGAGCCATTGTAGGAGTCCTGAAGTGGTTGAGGATTGAGAGTGGGGTGGTTTGCAGAAGAGGAATGCTTTCAATGGATTTTTAGTGGGTAGCAATATTTGAACTTGAGTCCCACACTCTGGGGAGTGATGATATCCTACACCAAGTAGCATATACAAGATTTTTTCACCTTTTTTGACATCGCAAACACAGACACACATACGCGCGCGCGCGCACGCACGCAAATGATATATATAAATTTTTAAAGACCCCCCTCAAAAGTGAACTAAAGGTCAAGATCGACTCTCATTTAAAGGTTTTGGGTCTGATTGTTACCATGATGGCAGCTCCAATAAGTCATTTTCTAGCAAAAATTCGTTAATAAGTATTATTGTTGTATATTCGAATGGTTGCCTTCGTTTGCGTATATAGACAAGACAATGTTTGAACAGTATACATGAACTTTTGTTCTCAAAGCGCCTACGTATAATTAACAAATAAAACATAAATCTAGAGCTTACGTTGAATTTCTATTTGTTAAGTTTATATTTGAAGTTAGACACTTTGAGAACGGGATATTTACTGTCTAAACATTGTGTATTGTTTTTATATAATAAAATAATTGCAAACGTCGGAATATACAACAATGATATTCCATCCTTAAGTAACAATATAAAAAACATAATACAACAAAGGAATTAAATTTCATCTAGAAATATTTTAATCCGACAAGTTCATTTTAAGCATTTTGAATATAGTTTGAAATATTTATAGTGTTTTATCTAAACGATTTAACGATAATACTGGATTTTCTGTAAAGATTGTACAGCTAGATTCAACTGACAGTCTTAGTTCTATATTATTCCCCTTCACGGTCTCTGGATCAGTGCAATAAATCTGGATTTAGAGAGGATATCCCGCGGGTCTAGACGAAAATTTAAAGGATGCCATTGGACGCTTTCCAAATCATATTCAGTTTTGGTTTACTGCTCATTATTTCTTAAAGATTTATAACCCATGAATTTTAGATAAAAATTAAAATTTTTTTTTTTTTGTAATAGTGTAATCACTGCACCTAGACGACGTGACGAAATTGTTTTCAAAGGCGTTGGAAGTTATTAACACCACATAAACTATTATTATAATATGAGAATACTTTTGTATTAAGAAATGTTATAATAATAATTAACCTGTCGTCTTGATTTGACGGAAGAAAATTTCTAAAAAAAATTTAATTTTAATCTCACCTTCTTTACAAAAACTAATTTAGCCATCATTGGAAATACGAAAACGAACCCTGACCGCCGTCAACTTTTAATTTAATAATTTCGAATTATTTTTAAAATACAAAAATGTAAGTGTATGCAGTTTTTAACGCTGCTTACAACAGTGAAACCACATTTTAAAAAATATTTGTGACGAAAAAATTAGGAATTATTAAATATTTGTCGCTAAAAGGAGATTTTTTTCTTAAAACTAAAAGAACCAAAAGTTTATCGTAGCATTTCAGGAAAAGAGAAGCACTTAAAGGTAGTATGTTCGGAAAATTACCGAGCCTCTAAAAAGAATTAACATTGTAGTACATTACAATGGAAATTTATTTCATGCAGTAATAGAGTCTTCAATCTATTTCGTTAAAAAAATAAGATTTGCAAGAACATTACACAAACTTTCTTATATTTATTAATTGTTTCCTGCAAATTTTTGGTTTTAGAAGTTACTGAAAAACTGGTCCAATTTGTAATACATGATTTATTATATTTCCCTCAAACTTTGTTTGATATTAAAAATCAATCGCTTCTCAACAAATGTAAATGTATTTTATTTTTACTTTGACCCAGTTACTTAAATAAGGCATCAAATGACTGAAATTCGCTCGGTGAAATTTTATGTTGCTAATTTTACCATCGTAATCAGCGTCAAAAAATTTCCTAATTTCAAACAAATTTGGAAAACTATAGTTATTAATTTTTTACAGTTTTTAACGCTGTTTACCGATGGTAAAGATTTCTGTTCAAATCTTTAAGAACAGAAAGTTATTTAAAGATTTGACTGTTTTAATCAAATTGGGCTAAATTTGCTAACGTGAACATGCTAACAGTCAAACACACACACACACACACACACACACACACACACACACACACACACACAACACACCCCTTAATAAGAGACCTAAAGTTCAGGATAGGTGTTAATTTCAAAGTCCCGAGACTGTATCTAACCATGACGGCATCTCCGATAGCTCAATTCAGCCAAAATTTTCAATCTCCTAACGATGTGTACAAACACAGACGTACAGACAACCAACGTTTTGATGATTGTGTAATGTAAACAATATTGTTGTATGTAAAGCAATGTTTCACAAAGTCTTGTTTAAATAACGGAGGAGAGATAAAATAAATAAATATGAGGAGCGATAAAATTCATTTGATACAAAGGTATCACGCCTTACTAAAGTGATAACACAGTGTTTTAATATTTCTTCTGTTAAACGCTACAAACAGTATCCAATTCCACTGTTATTGCTTAACAGTAAAGTTCAATACAAAATATCTTTAGACAATTTATTTGTATCTTGTAAGGCAGACTTAGATATAAATATTATTATTATTATTATTATTATTATTATTATTATTATTATATTATTATTATTATTATTATTATTATTATTATTATTATTATTATTATTATATTATAATTATATTATTAGAGAATTTGTATTTAAAAATGAGTAATTGGAACGACCATCATGGCAAGACCTACACCCAAAACCATGAAACAAGCGCGACCTTTAAACTCGGACCAAGAGTACTTCAGTGACTGTCACGTGATCGACTCACACGTTGAATGATATTTTCGTAAATAGTGTGAGAGTGTTTATGTTTAAATAGAAAAATCGATGCACTTTTTCGGAATTTGTGGACACTATTTACTATCTCATTCCACTAGGTGATAGGATCGTTTACGTTTCGATTATCAGTGTTTGCTTAGAGTAGCAATTAGTGTCAGCTGCTGTCGCCTGTGCTATAAATAAGACGTGCCCAGTTACATTGTTTTGTTTTGCCTAGAAAGTAACATTTATAATTTATTACAAATAATTTACTATGACGATTAATACAAACTAACTGTTAAAATGATGACGGTTAATCGAATGCTACTGTACTAGCATTTAAAACATTCAAGTTGCAATGAATGCATACTAAACACACACACACACACACACACACACACACACACACACACACACACACACACACACACACACACACACACACACACACACACACACACACACACACACACACACACACACACACACACACACACACACACACACACACACACACAAATTTCCTTCATATTCCAGTTTCCTTTAAAAACTGCATGAATTATGGTTTTGATTTTTTGAATTCCGTCTATATTAAGAAATTTAATTAGACGGCGGTCAGGGATTTCATTTTCGTATTTTTAACTTAATGTAATCGAAAACAAATTTTTAAAAATACTTTTGAAAATACTCTTTTTTTTTCAATTCAGCGAGGCAGCTGCGTGCTGTCATTATTTTATTGTTTCACAGAAATTATAGATGATATGGGAAATAAAATACAATCATTATGAGCGATTTTCTTCAGGGAATGAGGCTTTGGAGCGGCCATCGTGGTGTATTTAGAACCCAAGCTCTTAAAATGAAAACCTGTCTTGATATCTGTAATACGTTTAGAGAATGATGGTCGTTTAAAATTATATATATATATATATATATATATATATATATATATGTATATATATATATATATATATATATATATATATATATTACATTTCAAGTGAGGTCCTTTGCTACAATGAATGTAAACGGTAAAGGAAATATTTTTATTAGATTTGTTATTGTTAGTGTTGAAAATTTGTACTTATTAGGAAAAAATACTGCAATTACTTGATTTTTATTTAAATTACAATTTTGGTTAATTTATTTGTAACTTGACAAAAAAATTGATAATCGCTTGTATACGTTTTATAAAATGCTTATCTATGCCTTTCCTAACTTTAACACTTTATATTTGTTTTGAAAATGTAAGTATTCGGAAACGCGTCAACAAATATAAAGTGTTTAAATATTAAAGGCAGATATATGCGCTGTACAAAATTACAACATTCTTGCGGAAAAAAGATGGTTACATGAAATTGTCTCGCAAAAACTATTCAAACATTTCAAAATGGTAGACTTTAAAAATCTTAAAGGAAATCATAATTTTATTTATTATTCTAAAACCTTTTTGTTCGCAATTTTAAGTTAACAAGTTAGTTTTAAAATTTTTAATTTATAATGGTAAAATGATGACGTCAATTATCGAATTGCAAAAAATTCAATTTTCACACTGCAAATGTTGTGCTGAGTTTAACGTTAATTAGTTTGTGAAATGAGATTTACAATGAAAATTCTTTTCTATCTTGTCAGCGAGACATATGTGTGTGGAGATTATTACAGCAGTTGGACTATTATTATTTTGCGTGCAGTAGGAAGGAATGACAAATAGTCAAGTGACGCTTTCAGAGTGAAAGTGACTTCATGCATTCTATATTACCTACGTAAATCAGAATAAAGTTGGAAACTTATGTCCTGCACACCTCAGAAGATAAGAGAATATTATAAGGCAAATATGATCTTTGGTTGTTATTTTTGACTTATAGTTTTTATTTATGTCAACGTATATATACTAATAATCGGTGGTCAGGGTTCATTTTATTATTTTCTCTGTAGTTTTGAGGTTAAAATTGTTATAATTGTTAAGTTAAATTTTTTAAACAAATATAATATGTTTTTTTAAGCAAACAAGTTAATGTAAGATATTCAAACGTATTACGTACAAAACGGTTTACTAAATAGTGCTGCAGATCAGCCTGAAACGTTTAACCGGTTAAAGCCGGTACGGAACTACTCGGATGGTTCTAAAGCTAACGGAGTACATCTCCTTTATTTCCCTCGAGTTTAGTGCAGCATGGCATGCGACTTTATTTAACAAGTCACGAACAACTTTTAAGGAACCAATGGAATTAAATTAAGTTTAAAACCCTTTCTGGTCTACACAGATGTAATCTATTTGATTAACGACCTTTAGGAATTTCGTGCGTACAAACATGTATTTAAATAAATGCAAATTTCACTGTGAAAAGTTAGTAAAAAAAAATACTTCGATTCGTAATTTCTAGTTAAAGTTATTTTAAATTTTAAAACACTCCTTTTTTCAATCTTAAATTTCACAACATCAAAATCTGCGCATACTAGCATTGAAATTTTCAAATCGCACTGAAAATTAGGAAATGAAAAAATTTACTGTGTGAAATTAAATTTCTTAATTCAAACAGATTTTGAAAATTAAAACAGTTTAATTCAAGCATTTATTTAACACAGATTGCGATAATGAAATTAGTTTTTAAAATATTTGGAAGACAAAAATTACGTATTTTAAAAATTTAAAATGTTCGCAATTTTGAATCCGTTAATCGAATTTTGCTAATTAACGAACTTTTCCAGCCATTCCAAAAATCGATTTTGGACCAAATTAAAAACAAACTGAAACAAAATTGCGAAAGCGAACGTGCTAAAACAGACAGACACACACACACACACACACACACACACACACACACACATATATATATATATATATATATATATATATATATATATATATATATATATATATATATATATATATATATATATATATATATATATATATATATATATATATATATATATATATATATATATATATATATATATATATATATATATAGTAGCCCAAAGACTAATGACGGAAAATATTCGCCCAACGTTTTGTACATAGTGTATACTCCAAATTTGAAAAAAAAACACTAATATTTTACCTTAATACATTTTGTTTGTAATTCGCTTCTATCACAGCAGCAAGACTGCTGCGTGTGACGTTCATTTACTAACGTACCTCTGCCAAGGATAACGGTATATTACGGTATTTAATTCCAACTGAAAAGCTTTTCGTTAGATAAAGGAAGTATAAATTACTTAAGATAATATCGCAAGTAACCTTTCCTGACCTAACGTTAAACACCGAGTATAATTGTAGCAAAGTTGATTGTTTGGGCAAGGAGAAATGTGACGTCATTTTAAAATAAACACAGGTTTTATTAGAAAACATCTGGCGTTTCGAACACATTAAAATATGTTACAAAAATATCTTCAGTATAAGAGGGAAAGTGCTTGAAAACATTTTAGTATAATATCTTAGAAAGATTTTAATTTTTAGAAAATATAATATGGTAAAAGCAAAACAGAAGAAAGTATAAGAAATATAAAAATTTTAATTACCGCACGCAACAGTCTTGCTGATGTACTTGAAGCAAATTTATAACATTACCTTATTATTTCATAACTAACATATTTCATCATGATAATTACAATTAATTAAAAATAAAATAAATTAGCTTTTTAACCTTTAAAATTACATTGAACAAATGAATTCTGACAACCGTCAAATTTAATTTTATAAATTTTGAAAACTGAAAGTGCTGTAAAAGTGATGTTAGAAGCAGATTTTTAGAAAAAAAATTACGAAATAATTGTTATAGAAAGTAAGGTTTTAAAATTACTACCATTTTGAAACTCTTAAACTGATTTATCTCGGTGACAAACGTGTGCAAACTATTAACAAAATCTGTTTTCGTGCCAAGTTCGAATCAAATTGGACAAATATTGCATACGTGACAGTGCTTTTGTGACATGGTTTCACTAAAATGGATTCTCCTATAAACGCCCGCTAAAAGTATAAAGTTTAACGACCAACAGAAAGATATACTATAGTGACTTTGGAGAGGGAGAGAAAATGTTTAACTAAACAGCTAATTTAAAACTACAGCTCTTCCTTCGATAATTTATTATACTTTTCAACGGGGGTTTGGTCATTGTTTACGATTAATGTAAATAGTAAAAAATAAATCGTTTGTAATTGACCTTATGGTAATATTTGACTCGTGCTGATAGAATAAATGTTAGGGCTCGGTGGTCCATGTGGCTAAAACCAGTCATCACATTAATATCATAGGTTCTAGACGGAGTTAATGCCCCTAAAGCTTTGCATTTACTGTTAATGCAGATTCCTCGGTGCCCTAGTATTACTGGCTATCTTCTAAGGTACCTTGTCCTTATCATGCATGCTAGGAAGATATAATCCTCTGTACTGGAGGATATAATTTTCGTAACAGCATGAATAAGAGCGTTAAATAAAATAAGCAACACAACAGAAAGCTGGCCAAATGGAACATAACCCCCGTCGTAAATATCAAGATAAAGAGGCAAAAAGGAAAGGGAATAAGTAAAGAGAGAATGTGCAAGCACATCAATAACCACAATAACGGGAAAGTCACCAATTAAAAGTGAGGGAACACCTTGAATCCCTTCCAAATCATAACTTTATGAACAGACTAGGTTAAGAGAAAGGGCTGTAACTGGGCATCTCAGGAATATACAAAGGAGGCACAATAAATCTACGAAGATCGTAATGAAAGAGTAACCCTTGAATTGATCGTCATATTATTAACTTAGGTGTTTTGTCCTTTTTTTGAAAGTAATTTATATGCACTTTTAACGTAATTTAAATTAGTCTTCACAAATGAAACCCATTTATTTAATGCCCGGATACAAGAAATTGGCGATAAAATGTAGTATTAATCAAATCATTTTATTTAAAAAAATTAATTACAGATTTTTTTTTTAAATTTGCTCAGGCAAACGACTTACTGATGTTTGGAAGCTAATTCCTTAACACCTTAACACCTTGTACTACCTAATCTAACATTTCGACATTTTTAGACATTCGTTATTCAACAAAGAGCGTTCATCAGATATGTATTCCGTATTTTTTTAAAATCTGAAAAATAAAAACACTAATTTACAGAAAATTTAACAGTGGTTTCGAATAAGAAATAATATATATATATATATATATATATATATATATATACGAGGTGTGTTCAGAAAGTAACGAGAATTTTAATTTTTTTTTTTTTTAAT